>CM052219.1:10750927-10862677 GCA_028454225.1 Lasioglossum leucozonium | reverse complement strand
ACGTAGTGGTGTGTGTGCACACCATGCTACGGTTCCAGCCCCTTAAAATGGGCCGCGACACCAACGTGGCAAGGAAGCTCTCGTAGCCCCTCGAGGACTGAGCAGAAAAAAAAGCCAATAAGATGCAATGTCTGTACTGATCTTGAGTATGTGATCGGGAAAACGAAGGAAAAGAAGAAGCGAGGGGTACGCGCCGTATCGTTACTCTTTCACCGAGAGGCATCTCGCGGGAAATCAATAAAAATGCCATTAAATTATCCCGTCGACACCAGGTAGACTTTTCTTTTCGATCCGCTCGAACCATTTGATTCACTCGAGGCCTTCACGGCGACTTAATAAACTACATCGGGAATTTTGCGACAATTCACTTTGCGACACGAAGGCCGCAAGATAAACGGTACGGTTTATTTATTGGTCGATCCGTTTGTTTCTCGTCGAGCAATTAAATTTAATCCGGAGAGGGAAGGAATGAAAATTTCCGCAAAAAAGGAAAAAAGAGAGAGAAAAATGAAAAAGGAACCGTGTTACGGTTCGCTCTCGCTTCGTTAATTCCGCAGGCTGGTTAAACGCAACTTTACAGCGGACCCGCCTCGAATTTCCATTTTCTCATTAATAATTCATGTTACCACGGTTCGAGGGGGTCAACAGCTGGCATTTCTTCAAGCGCAAACGACTGCGAGCAGACAAGGAAACGGAACAATAAACCCGGTTGTCGCCGTTTAACGAATTTTCCTGGAAGAGGAGCAATCGAATGCTCTCTCACGGTGCAACGATTTATCAGAAACGAAGAAACGATGCGGGCTCGTTTACGCAAGCTTATCGAACTGCGTGAGCACGTGGGATAGCTTATCGAATCTACTCGGACTTATCGGTGAGCATTTGCCATTCTGTCAAGTCACACTTCGTGACAACCTTTAGCAGAATCCTGACCTTTCAGTCTACTCTAATACGAAACAAATATGTCTAATATTATTGAGAGAACAAATTCAATTACATTGATCGGATGTGTGACACTGTGCAGATCTGTACCATCTTATAATTTTCTAAACTATGTCTCTAAAATAGTACATAGATTATTCTGAATTTAAATGATAAATTTTTGAATACTTCGAAACAATTCTTGCTGTTACTGTATCCCGAATAGACTACACCGGAATGAAAAGTCTTCACTGTCTACATCGATCGCTTGCCGAATGCAAGAAAATTTCCGCGAAAGCTCGCAGTTTTAATATAGCGTCGGATAGTTTGCACACGGAAGAGAATTTCACGACACAAAGACGCGCAACCGACCGCAGAATGTCGATATATATAAGAGAATGAATGTAAATTACCGTATATGAAGAGAAAATTAATGCATGATCGTGGGATCCAAGTTAGGACGGATTTCATATGAAATATGTTCCTGCTGGATATATTGAAGCGTCGCGACGTCGTCGTCGTCACACATAACCGAGACGAGAGGTTCATAATTTCTTTTTAATAAAGCGGCATTCCTATAGCGCTGTTAATATCCGGATATTAACTCGAATCAAACGAAATTAAGTGTCCCGAACGAGTGAACGAACGGGCAATAAAAGTGTCTTAAATTGTCGCATTCACCGCACAAAATCTTTCAACAACTAATTATGTAGATTTTACAGCACAACATATTTGCGATGTCCGAATATTAAAGTTACTCTTCGTAAATCCGTTTCGAGAACGGTTCGAGTAGCGGTAGATCTCCAAGAACGAGCGATTTTTTTTTTTTTTTTTTAACCGAGCTACGTTTCTCCGTAAAAACTAACGAACGTTAGTTAAATTCGTAGGCGAGTGTCGCGTTAAACATTGAAAATTTGCTTTCAGACGTGCCCGATCCACCGCAGCGGCCTATGATAACAGGCTTTACGTCGAGATCTGTGAATCTGACCTGGGAACAGAACCTTAATTCTTCTCATTACAACCCGAGCAAGCACTACGTCATCGAAACTCGGTAAGTCCTTTAAATATTGATTTTACCCGTTCCACTTGATGTAAGCCCGGTTTCCAATTAGACTCTTGCTTTGTGATGAAAATTCGACTCGGGTGCCTGGGACGGAGAAACCGCCCGCAGGAATTAATCTAGCTTGATCGAGGAGGATTAAAACATTCGTTTTCGATCTCACTAGTTCCGCTTTCCCGGACCGTCGCGTCGCGTCGCCTGTCAACGTGTTGAAAATTCTCTTTTGTCCCCGGGGATACGCGCCGGATAATATTTCCGGTTTCTTAATTTAACGAGACCGGAAACAGAAACGATGAGGGCGGGAAGCGAAGGGGGGAGGGTAGGTCGAAAATAGCCGTCTGCGTTCGAGTACGTCTCGGTCTGATTATCTTTCAGATACAAGGTACGAGTCGAGGCTTTAGCCCCGAAGCTCCGGGAACGGAAACGGATAAAATAAAAGGAGTTACTAGGGATAAGAACTGCGGTGTCGATAAGCACCCTTTGTTCTCCCTCGTTTCTCTGGGACCTGTTATCTCTTCTCCCGTTCTTCCTCCCGGTTCTGTTTCTTTTTCTGTTCTTTACCTTTCTCTCGATCCTCGCGCTCCACCTTCGTAAACCCGCCGATCTCGTCCCCCTTCCCTCCCGTCCCTCCTCCTCCACCTTCTTCTCATCCTTCCTGGTTCCCGATGGAAAGCAACCCCTGTGCTCGCACTTATCCCTGGTTCTCTCGTTCCACCGATTTTCCACGAAGAAATTCGCTATCGACATTTCCGAGTGGCACGTATATCGAATGACCACTCGCGAAGGTTACGGAGATGCAGGAAAATGTGCAAAAGGAAGCCGGGGGCAGGAAACGTTAGGGAAACGGTAGGGAAAAGGCGCGGAAAAGTCTCACGCCTTTCTCCGTACCACCGTTCGGCCCGACCGTCGCGCCTTTACCGTCCGCACTAACTCATTCGGTTTTGTCGATAGCTTTTGTCGTGCCAACTGCGAGAAACGGACCCCTCGGTCGTTACCATAACTTTTATCGAACCGCAAATAAATCGCGACGACTCGGGACGCATTGTAAATAACGCCGGTTTAATTCAATTTGCCGAATCCGGCTCCTCTAGCCGGTCCCTATTGTCCGGCCGTGAGCCGGCTAGTTTGAGATGACCCACATCTTTCGCCCGACAAATCCCCTGCCGTGCGACAACCGACGATACCAAAGACCCCGTCGTTTAGGTGTTTTATATTTTGGCGAACGACTGTTCCCAGCAAACACCAACCGTATCTCAGATTTGCGGTGTTTGTTGGAGTCTGATAACCGCATAGCAGAATGATAGGAGCCATCTAAATGAGATACCTAACTTCATCGCCTCGGATCACTTTCAAATTATGCGTTCTACAAAAAAAAGGATACAGATGGTATCAGGCGCGACAAGATGTGGTATACGTTAGGGTGTATCTTATTTATTGACCAAAATTTTATTTTTAGTCTCAACTCTCAGAATTGTGACAAGTGTCGAGAAAATGATCTGGGAAAAACGTGGGGCCGATTGAATCATGGGAACCTGACGCGCATAAAATTTGAAAATTTGAATATTTGAAAATTTGAAAATTTGAAAATTTGAAAATTTTAATATTTGAAAATTTGAATATTTGAAAATTTGAAAATTTTAATATTTGAAAATTTGAACCTTGCAAATTTTTGTCGAGTATAGCTTAGGTCCACCCTAGTGTACATGACTTGGTTTTTTAAAATAGGACCGTACATTTTTTATGCACCGATCGATGCATTTTACTCTATAAAAAAATTCTATTCTCTATCTACTTTCTATAAAAAAAAAGTATCAACCCATGTACGTCGAAAAAAGATTAGTTTAGCAGATATTACAATTTAAATATCGCTAGGTTCCTGAAATACGAATATTTTATTTTTGTCCGTAAGAAATACTATTTTCTTAAAATCTATAATTGGTAAAAATATCGTTTTAAATAAAATACATCTGCTCGAAAGTAATCTAGACTCGTTCAATGGTATCCGTGGAGCATATTGAAAAAAGAAGTTCTAACATTAGAAACGAGAAAAGTGAAGAAACTCGAACCGATATTGTGTAGAAACGGAAGATGACTGTGTGTTTCGATCTCTGCGAGTAACGCTTTATCTGTCGGTACAGCATCGATTGTCTCGGTTCCGGGAGAGAAGCGGTCTCGATAGCACCGTGTGAAACCGATGCCGGTTCCGTGAAACGTTAAAACGGAAGGCGGATTCAGCGGGGAATCTTATTAGAGTGATTTACGAGCCGGTATAATTTAAAACTATTTACGCAGCGTAGCTCGACGGGTGTTACGTCGACGCCGCACCGCACCGTACCGCGTCGCGCCGGACTGCTGTGAAGAAGAAACCGGGGGGATGAAAATTGAGGATCTACTTACCGCGCCTCGCGGAACCCACCATTGTCTTTCTTGCTCGAGGACGCAAACTAATTTTCTTCCCCTTCGGCCATCCACAAGCGCGTCATCCCCTTCGCGACGGCCTCTCGTCTCGTCCCGGCCTGTTCTCTCTCCTTTCCGACTCCGTTTCTTTCGCTTCAATTCACCGGCTTCGTTTGGCCACACGGCGCGCGCGATATAAAACGCGGTTGAACCCGCAACCCTCTCGAAATAGGTCTACCCTAATAACTCGTGGGATGGGGCAGAGGAAGGGGTGGCATCAGCAGCGAAATGCGACGCGACGAATCCCGGTAATCGCGTCCCGCTCGCTCGCGCGAAAAATCTATAAGTACACCGGCGAGGGCCTCGATTGACTCCTCGCGTCCCACGGAGATTATTTTCCGTTATTTCCCAAGGCCAGTCGCCGCCTCCGCCGCCACGCCGAGTCGAAGGAAGCTTTCAGAGACCGCCTCCGCGCGAAATACTGTCGGGATGTTCGGCGGCTGGCAGATTCGAGGAAAGCTCTTTAACAGAACGACACCGTATTTAACTTGAAACGGTGTAATAAAGTCCTCGCTTTAATCCTCCGTGAAACTTGTTTCTGAATTCGTCGGTCGCCCGGTCGACTTTACGCAATGCTCTTGTTGAATTTTTCAAGCTGTTGGCCTCGACCGGAATCGTCCCAGCATTGTTTTGCAGAGGAACCCTCGAGACGCGCACAGCACATTGACCCATAGATGCTAATTCATTTACAGAGAGCGGAACGGGAACGCGGAGCTTTTAGTAGTACAGCGGCGGATTATTATCTGATAGATTGAACGTTCGCGTAACTCCGCGCGGATTCGCACAGCTGGTTTACGTGCCGCGCGGCGCGCGATGCCTCGAAATCGTGATCGTAACTTCGAAACGCGCGTCAATGTGGATATATTAGAGAACATATTAGGGATTCTCGGGGGCCCCGCTGAAAATTTTAAAAACAATTCACATCTGTATAACGCTGGGAAAGCCGGGATACGTTACGAAACGACTGAAATCGATTTCAGGCCGTGTTCCGTTCTGGGGAAGATGGTCGATGATCCCCGAACCGATTGCGATTTTAATTATTGCCCAGGTAGCACCGTACGTCCATGGGACGTCCGTTTTAGGTACCGTTTACGTCCATACGTCCTATGTCCGTTTTGTATGTCCCACGGACGTCCCTGACACCTAAATTTCGGACGTCCCACGGACGTCCGTTTTTTACGTCCTAAGGACATCCGTGGGACCAAAATTTCGGATTTCCCAGGGACGTCGTTTTTTTCGTTTTAAGGACATCCGTAGGACCTAAATTTCGGACGTCCCAGGGACATTAGTTTTTTCCGTCCTAAGGACATCCGTAGGACTTCAATTTCGGACTTAGAACTTCAATTTTATATCTCGTCGGAGTACTCAGTTTTTACGCGTGAGACATATATTAATACATATATATATATTCGAATTTCCTCATGTATTTCGAATACCTTAATGATATGTATATGATATATATATATATATATATATATATATATATATATATATATATATATATATTATAATAGTTAAGAGCTAGAGAGCGGATATTTATACAAAATAAAAAATTTGTACTTGAGTTGCATCAAATAACAGAAGTAAAATAGGCAGTTGTTTTCTTAATTAATATGTTGAATAGATCACAAATAATATAACAATATATAGTATTTTTTTTTTCTTAAATTTAAAAACGCCCAGTGGCTCAAGTGATGAGGCTCGCGGTTACGACTCTTGTGATCCCGGGTTCGAATCCCCCCCGGCACCTTTGAGGTTTTTTCTCAAGTGATATAAAAAAACGTGACACACCGGAATGGTTCAGAATCAACCATAATAAACTGTAGGTCCAATACGATGAATATTATTTAATACAAAATAAAATAAATAAAAAAAATAAATGGAAGGTGGAAAATGCTGGAGCATTGTTAATGGAATTGTAACCCTGAAGGGAATAATTAACAATAACGTAACCTACAGTATTTTCAAATTTTCATAATTTTTTATTTACTGAAAAATTCCACATACGTCCCAGGGAGGTCCCAGATAGGTCCGCACGGGACGTCCTATGTACGTCACACTTTGTAACACGGACATCATTCGGACATTTCTGGGACGTATATCGGACATATATCGGACATATCTCGGACATACGGACATGATTCGGACGTCCCTGGGACATACGAAGGTCCGACTACGGACGTATTTAGGACATCCATCGGACATCCGAGTGCTACCTGGGTGAGTTCGAATCAAGGAGGCCCGCGCGCGCGCTCGCGCGTCTCACGTACGACGACGATTCATTTTCCGTAGAACTTAAATGGGCGTCGCGTCGATGGCAGCCAGGAGGACGGCGAAGAAGAAGAATAAGGGAAGTGGAGCGGGCGGAGGAGCCGGAATTCTTAATCAAGTTTCGTTTTCGATCTTCTTATTCTCGTTCCGCAGGCCAGACAAAGCCGTAAGGCGGAGAGAAGTTATAGGAAATAATATATCAGCCGGTGTCGTTATGGTCGCCGAATATTGAAGTTTCGTCCGCCAACCATTCCGCCTAACCGGTCTACTGGCAGACCCTTTCAGAAAACTATCGTAATACCTCATAGAACTTGGAAAATATTAGTTTTATAATAAAGTTCGGACAAACTTTCATCTCTCTCCGTTCCCGTTTCGCACCGCGCGTCCTCTCTCTCTCTCTCTCTCTCTCTCTCTCTCGCGGAGCCGGAATCGTGTTTCCACGCTCCTCCAAGTCATTCTCATCCGAGGATTATTAATCATCGCGGGAATCGAGTGATCGTTTTGACGAGGAGTTTCTCACAATGCCGCGGTCCCGGCGAATCCGTGGACCCGCGCCACGCCGAAACTTCGCCGAACGATAAACGACCGGTTCTCTTCCGGTCCCGATGGTTCTAATTAAAAATTCCGCGGCTCCTTGCCCCAGAAGATTACGGGCCAGCTATCAAACGAAGAAACTGGAAGAAAGTCTGTTCCCGAAAGTGGAGGTAACCGTGTTTGAGACAGGCGACGCGTAAAGTCACAGTTTGCTCTCCGAGTCTCTCCGCTCGGGAACGTCGTCGCTAAGTTCGCCCATCTTTGCCTACCAAGAAAATACCCCGTTTCATTTTAATTAATTAAACTTCAGAACAAAGAGACCGACGGATTACTTTGATTTCAGTTTGAATTTTGAGTTTAGAATAATCTCGAGACCCCCCCCCACTCTTTATCGCTTCTTCTCACGCTAATAGCGCTCGCACGTAATCTTTTCATTGCTGCGCTGACTGAGCAGCGGGGAGAGACTACGGAATTGACGATTACTTTAAAATTCAACGTGAAAGTTTTTTCAATTGTATCATAGCAACAAATTAAATAGAATATTTTTCATAGAAGGTACTGTATTGCTGTACGATACATTATAATATTATTAAGAAAAGCTAATTTATGTGGAGGAAAGTATTTAATGAGAGAATGTGTAAAAGGTGAGAATTTTCGGAACAGTTGTTAAATAGGTTCGACTCGAGATGGATCACTTATTCGACTTGCTCTTATTGTGAGCGATCCGGTATGAAGTGAGAAATGTGACGAAAGAAAGTAATTTAAATTCTGTGAAGAGCCTGGATGAATTTAGCAGAGTGCAGCCAGAAAAGTACCCACTAGCCACCGTACCTGCAGCAGACTAGACAGCCTATCGATCTTCCTGTTTCTACAAGGGTCCAATCAATTTTCGTCACAGAATACGTCCCCGACTCATCAGCGTTGACCCACCTGGCCCCGTTACATCCAGGGGAAGGTGGAAACACTATGAAAACAATTTTCTAGAATATTATCAGACGATCACCGTAATTTCCTGTTATCGTTTCTCTGTCAGTTCTCGTCAACGGAACAATCTGAATCGATAACTAAACAAAATGTTCAACAATAGTTTCTTTGTTGCGTGATCGTATCTCCTATTCGACGAAGCTACTCTATCAACTACGATTTTGAACGCGCCACTAGCTTCGTTTCGGTTTGTTCACTTTTAATTATCTTCCGACCGAAGAAATCGAAAACTGCGACAATCTAATTTTTCGAAATGAAATCGCCAATTAAACGGGCTGTAAAAGTCATCGGAACGGAAAAACAATCCGCTTTGGAAAATGACATATTTATGCTGTTCATAACACATACACACAATACCAAATATGCGTTACGCATATTTTACGAATATTTTTCGGACGTGACACACGTACCGATCAGACTTCGAAATTGAAAGTAAATTGTTCTGTGGAATAAAATAAAACCAACAATTTTCTCACCGAAACGTATACTTTTCTGGTTATGGATCGGAATGTTCATTTCTATGTTATCTTTGGAAAAATTCGGAAGCTGATATATTTACAAATTCTAGATCGTCGAACAGGACTACTAATCAGACGAAAGTAACCAGTTCGATAGGAAGGCTTTGATTAAAGTTAAGGTCGTTCGAGGCGAAACTACGTTTCGCGATATTCGATTACCGGGGACATCTGTCGTGCTCTTTTGTGCCCGCGACCGAATCACCGCGGGTTTGTTTTCACTCGGTACACGGAGCATTTAAGCCCGATCGAATTGTTCTGGCAATGGGATCGTGTTATCAGGTTGCCTTGGCTGAATCTCACCAAAAGGCTACTTCTCGAACGATAATTACCTTTGTTCGTTGGGGCGACGCTAATACAGTTACACATTTACTTGTCTCCCTAGTACCGCTGATATAAGCTGCTCCACAAAATTTAGAAGATCATTAAATTCTGGCCGGCATTGGAACAACCCAAGATTTATTTTGCATACAAATCCACATACACCGCTAGTGAATTATTAACGACACCCAGTGATTTCGCACGGATTTTTGGAGCGATGCGTTATTTCACCGAATTTCACGGAGATTCTCGAATCGGTCAATATCCACGTGGGAATTTTTCAACTGGCCGGTAAGATTACGTATTCACCGCGTGGTAAATTGTTTCCGCGGCCTATGAGGAAGACTGGAATCGGTCGCGGGGGTGTGCGCTTTAAACAGAGTGGGCCGGGCTGGGCCGGGCCGAGCCGGGCCGGCCGTGTCGATAAAGTAGGCATTTAAACGCGTCAAATAAATCGTGCTCGGCTCAATAAATCTTCCGACGTCAGGCGGGCCGATCGGTGCACGTTTCCGGGCTATCCTCGAGCTGCGTTGGCTTTCAAGTCCACCCCCACGTCTCCCCCCCCCCCCGAGCATCACTGCTAAAACCCGCCCCGCCACCTTTTCCCTGGATTCGCGAATATATTCCGGGGGCCTCTCGTCTTCGCCTCGGCTCTGTTCGCTCCTTTTTCTCTTATTCCCGTCGACCGTGAAATTGCTTGTCCCACGCCAGCACGCTCGCCCTCTCAACGGCTTCCATCCCTCTTTTCTTCGCGTCCCTGCCGCTCTTTTAAATCATCTCCGAAGGCGTCGGGACGCGTACAAGAGCCGGGACAGCGTGCGTAATTAAAAGTTCTCGTTTACTCAACAGCTCGGGTACGAGCAAACGGGAGGGAGAGAGAGAGAGAGAAGAGGAGGAGTGCTACGGCTAGAGGGTTCGAAGAAGCCAGACTGCCGGGGATGGAATATGAATCTCGTATTAACAAATTTATGAAATACCGCGATGATTTGTGCGATTCCTGACGATCCCAGAACAATAGAGCGGCTTCTTATGCAGATTTCTCGCGCCTCCTTTCCCTTCTTCTTTCTCGGCGAAGCTGCCTTCCGCGAGCATTCCAATTACATCGTTAACTGTAGGACAGTTAATCCTCCCCTTATTGTATCGTGAATATAAGAGGACAGAATGGCGAGGTTCATCTTTTTTGTCTTAGTTTTGTTTTCAATAGGTACGCTATGGATTCTGCAATAACGTCTTATACTTCTCATCGATACATATATGCAGGTGGTACTTTTGAACAGCCCTTGTGCCCTTTCATTGGTTTGGTGAAATTGCGGGGAAACAGTGTATCAAGAGAGCAATTTTCGAATCGTTTCAAATTATAAATAAGAAATGGTTACTTCGCTAAAAACAGATTTATCGACGTCCTCGGTCCAGTTTCATTTGTATGTATTTTACTACGGGTTACATTTGCAAAAAAAATTCCAATAAAAAACTGATCGACTTAGTTTCGGGCCTAACTGGGTTACCTCGTGCAGAAAGGTTCAAAGGAAGGCTCCTTCTTTCCGTTCGTTCCCAGCGAAAGAGTAGGAGGACTTTTCAGCGCGGTCCGTCCGGCGATGTTTTTAGAATATGAAAATTCCAGCTGAATTCGCTGTTGAAAGTTTGTGAAACGGTGGCGAGGTTGAGTGGACGAGCGAGCCGAGAAGGGTCATTCGACGCACAACGGGACGCGCAAGTTCGCCAGAAGCTGCTGGAAAGATACATGGCCGCGTCCGTATGCAATTCCAGAACTTGTTAGCGCGAAGATGGCCAAGCGGAATAGGTCTGTCTTCCCGGTGGCAGTCGGCCTCCAGAGGATCCAGCCAATCAGGATCTTTATAATTAAGTTTTCTGTCTAATCTTCGCGATTGCCGATTAACCGGCATCGCTTCAACGGCCGCGTTGCTCCCATAAACATGGCAATAGTACAATTTCTGGAATTAAGCCCCGCGCTGACCCAGCCAGGTATCCCCGATGGCAAGGGCTCGCTGATGGAACCGGCAAATCTCCCGGGGATTCTCCCGACAAGCATCAGAACGTTCGTCTGTTTCCCTTTCCTCTTCCACTTCGTTCTCCTTTTTTGTGTTTTCTTTTTTCATTTTTTTTTGTTTTTGCATCCGCCTTTATCAACGCTCTCCTTTACCTTCCAACACGTCTCTCTTCTTCGAGAGGGAATCGCTCTCTCGAAAGCACCGTGTATTCTCGATAATCACTGTGTTTCCTCGTCCTTCGAGAACGGTGTCATCCGTCGGAATTGCTTTTGCTTCGCCGATCCTTGGATCCGCCACCACCCCGCAACGGTGTCCGTGACGTCGCCGATCGGGTCGAAAGTAATTACGAAAACCCTCCAGCAAATGGGCCGTGTGCAAACAAATTTTCCTTGGTTAATCCGATGCTCGTTTCCATTAAACTTTCAGAACGGACATAACTGACAGAAGATCTGCAGAACGTGTTTACAAAACTCTCGATACAGGTAAAGAATCAGATAATATGATTCGGACAGATTTATAGCGGACCTTATCATAATACGTGCTCGAAGAAACATATTTATTGAATAATTCTTGCTCGTTATTTTTAAAAATTATACTTCAGATTCGATCGAACTCGCGAAACTTAACTGTCTCGATTTCCCGAACAGTGCAGAAGGGTTAACGCAATGCAAACCCAACGTAATTTTAGCCAAAGGGTAGCCCATGAGCACTCTCGATATTACGTACGTGAGAACAATCTAGCTCCATTGTTCACCAACATATTGTTCCATCGGCTAATGTATACATACTATAAATAATATGCGTTCGCAGTAGGAACTAGGCAATCATTTTCGATCGATTCATTTCGACGAAATTAAATTAGCGAAATGCTTCCAATTGCGATTGGCCCGTTAACTAGTAGCTACTTAATAAGCAACGACGGTATTAAATCAGCTCGCTCTTCGTGATCATCTGATTATAGAGCGTAAATGTAAACATAGCTTTGTTCCACGGGAAGAGATGAAACAGCAAATTAATATAGCGGTATTGAGCCATGGATAAATAAATATTTATACGATCGGATCATTAGTGCTGTCGTTTCATTAGCTGTGTCAGGAATTATAATAAACATATAGTTCATTAATTATAGAGCTGGGAAATTCATTTTGACTTGTACTCAGCGTTCATTTTAAACGATTAGAGTAAATCCTGGTAACATGAATATCTCTAAGGGACAATTATTTATTTTTCAAGGTTATTTCAAGGTCACCTATCTGTTTTTCAAATGAAATGCCATATTTTTGTTTCGATGTTACGACAGTATAGAAAAAAAACCAGCTCAGCGTCTTTAAGATGACCTTGAGGTGATCCAAGGTCACAAAAACGAACTATTCCTCGCTTTCACGGTACAGCTTCATGTCCTCGTATAAAAATGGCTGCTGGCCTTAAATGGCTGGCTACTGGTACAATTACCCAACGAATGCAGTCACTATACCCAATACGATACGACCTGTGTAGGGTGTCCGTCTGACTCCACGTACGAAAATCGTATTCGAACGAACCGACGGAAGCGAAAAGTCGGTTTTCCCAGCGTCGATCTTCCCCGACTTTACTATTAACAACAACCGGCACTAAACACGCGCCGAAAATCGATAAGCCTTTGATAAGCGGGCCGCGAGCTCGTTTGCATACTGCATTACGGCACGGTAACGCGTCCGCTCGCGGCGAGCCTTTATGGATAGATTAATCCTCGGCTTAACGACACTTTCCCAGATTCAGGGTTTTAAATCCGACCGGCCGTTTCCTTCACGACCCTTTCTCTCTGGCAGTCGGCCCTCCGCCTCCTTATCGTCGCCTTCCCCCTCCCCCCACGACGGCGACGGTACCATGGAAGCTTTCCGCTTTAAGGGAGTCTTATAGTCCGCAAACTTTGAAAAAATCGAATTCTGTTTGTTGCATCTTCTTGAAGCTTCGGCACCGCGATAGAAAACTGGCGTTCAGATCAGAAGATACGAGCGAGATCGTCCTTTCAACTGGCGAAATTTTGACGCAACGATACGTGCACCAAAATAGGGGGCAGAAGCTTCAGAATGTCCGGCTATTGTAATTTACCGATTTGTAGCGGGAACGTATTTGAAATCCTGCTTTCCACCAGCATTATCGCCCAGCTAGGGTAATTATGGGTTTTCGATGAATCGCTAATTCGTCGGCTTTCTACGCGAAATCCAGTTATTAGTGGGCCGCTCGGACGCCGGGTAACTAATTATCGGCGATCGAATTATATCTTTATGTCGCAGGACGCAGACGGGACCGAGCGCGTGCGCATATTGAAAAGTGCCGATAAGCCGTTGATTGGGGGGTCTTGTTCCTCTGTCCACATTGCGGACACGTTAACCGGTCCGTCGTGCCTGCGGTTAGGCTCGGAACCGCCAGATTCCGGAAACCACTGACGCGTAGACCGAATGCGGAAGTTATTTCGAGAAAAAAATCCGTTCGGAAACCGGGGGACCCGAACGAACGTTTTTCGTTTCTACAATCATTTTGTTCGAACTCAATTATTGTCTACCAGAAACATACTAGAAACACTGTTTAAAAGGGCTCTGTATATGTATATGTATATAGTCTTTTTAAAACTTTTGCTCCACCTATTTCTGATCGAAATTGAAAATGTCGAGACATTTAAATAAAAAGCGGAAAATTTGTTAGCAGAAATTAATTTTTGTACTAATGATAATGAACTTATCCAATTATCTTTTCGGTTAATTGCACGTCAGCAGAGCTGAGAAGAAATTTCGATCAAATTCGTAAAAATTCTTCGCAAATTTTACATTATTTTTCCCGTTACATACACATCGAGAGAGAATATTTTCAAAAATTTCGCGTACTAATCTCTCTTCACGAGGAAGTATGTTTTTGACAGTTTCATTAAAAAGGTTTCAGATCCGAAACTTTAATGTATTACCTGCAGGTCGTGTAGAAATGCGTTTTTCATAAGCAACCTAACATTTTTCTAAACGAACCTTCAGTAATAGAGTATGTTCAGTCTCTAGATCACAAGTAATTTTTTTCTATATTCCTTGGTTCCTTGTAAAAAGAACAAATTAAATTAATTTCTCCAAAACGTTCTGTATGTTTTTATTATACTTTTATCGTGTTGGCCAAATAATTTTTTCAAACCGATTTGTTTAAAAATACAATTTGCGATGTCCGTGGACCAGGATACTCTGCGAAATTGTTTCCCACAATTTGCTTATCTGATCTCAAAAAATTCCAATCAGGTTTTAATTTATGCATATATAGTTGTCATTTCACCTACAATCAACAAAAAGATATTTCCACGAGAAAAGTCTGAAAATATGTATAGTTTGCGCGAAAAACATTATCATACAATATGTAAGACTTTTTACAGACATAAATAAATATATAAATATAAAAATCACAATATATCTCCGAGGTCTTCTTTACAAGATCCGTTAAAAAAAGAAACAAAAAATTAATTCGAACCCCTTCGCGGTGTTTGGATAGCAGTGAATTTTTGAAGTAGATCAATCTCCGTGGCCGCTGGTGTATTTACTGGGAGATGGATTGTTAGATCGCGGCGGTGACTTGAATTTTTGGGGAACCAGAGAAATCCACAGAAATACGCCCCCGGCTCGCGGATTCTAATCTTTCGACGCGGCGCGGCGGTGCGGTTAGGGAGGAAACGGAAAAGGGGGAACGGAAAAAGCCGCTGAACTCTGCTCATCGAGGACTCCTCGGTAAGCGTCTGACGAATCTTTATTGCGGCCTCGTTGAAATTCGAGACGATCGTCGGCGTCGATACCGTTTTACGTGGATATAGAGGTGCCTCAAGGTGATTATCCCTGACTGCCTAAGCTTGGTGGCAGGAGCCTCTCCAGGGGATTATCTCTCTGTCTCGACCTCTATACACCCTTCAACCGCTGTCGATATTTCAAAGGTCTTATCTTCTCCTTCGGGAGATCCATTGGAATCGCGAACGGTCCCATGCACCGCCGGTTATCTATTGTCGGGTTAATTAGGTTACATTACACCGGTGGACATCGCTGACGCTTTTGCCCATTGTCTAGCAAGTGTTTAATGAAATGGGTCTACGCGATCGGCCCGCTTAATTGTTTGCCGTAATGGCCAACCAGTTTATACTAGCACACGTGAAATATTTATCCGACGTCCGCCGAACCGCTGCAATCCGGCCAGCGAAATCTAATTCGCTAATTTCTGGATTAGCAGCCCCGCCGATTTTATGCGTCCGCGGTCGGAATTAGAAGCGTTCGAGAATATCAGTATTCCATTTCCAAACTTGTTCGTATCACCGTAGAAAGACATTTTTAACCATCGCAATGTTGGATTAGTGTTCATTTGTTTATTGCATCGAGAATTATTCTATTTATTTTGCGAGACCCTTTAGAAACTCCATGTTACGATATAGTATATAATTTGTAAAGTTTTCCAATCGATCGAAAAGATATGCATTAGTGCATGATGCTCGGAAATTGATAGTACGAAGCGAAATTGGTCGATACTACGTGGAAACGTGAGCGGCAATTTTTGAATAAACTTTTTCATAACTTCGTGCGTTGATATTCGAAAAAATTTTATTTCAATCCCGACGAATCACACCGTTATTCGATGGAGCATGCTCGAAGAATTCGGTTACTAGTTAAATTTAATTTTCCGAATTTTCCATTTCAGTGGCGGCCGAATGATTTTTTTGTCGAGTACATCGTAATTATAGTGTAAATATAAAACCGATCATTTCACTTGCGAGCTCAGATAACCGAAGTTCCGTATTTTTCACATTTCGTGTGTAATTAGCATTACACAGCGCATGCACACGAAGCATCGAAACTTCCGCAAAGTTCTCCGGAGTAGTACCCGCGAAATTCAAAACTGAAGTTTAATGTTTTCATTGTAACTCGTTATGTAACTCGGATATCATTTCGGAATGCAGACTGACTTTACCGGGTACGTGACATGGAAATTTGTTATATCAATTTGTACTAAATTTTACTAGCTGGTCTTAACTGCTAGACAGCGTCAAAGTTTGTATTAATTCCCTTGCACTTGTCATGAAACATTCATGGCGTAACGTAGAATTAATGGATATCCGTTACTGTATAAGGTGTACGCTGAAAACCATGATACGATTCGAAATGAGGCTATTATTTGTGCGAAACTACGTCAACTATTCTACTATAGAAACAAAGCTTTGTTTTCACGAAAATCCCTCATACAAGATGTATCGATAATTATAGTGGATTTTCGCGAAAACAAACCTTTGTTTCTATAGTAGAATAGTTGACGTAGTTTCGCAGGAATAATCACCCCATTTCGAATTGTATCATGGCTTTCGGCGTACACCTTGTTGTATGTATACATCTCGTTATATGCATAAGAATGTATGAATATCTATTAGAATTTTAAACTTCCCCGTACAAGGTGTACCGATAATTATAGTGAAGTTTAAAATTCTAATAGATATTAATACATTCTCATACGTACAATAACGAGTTAAAAATTCGTCTCCAAAACGACTCGAAAATTGTAAATTTGCAAACGTTTACACAGTCCATCCGTATTTAACAAGAATTCGGATATCCCGTCGTTGGACCGGGTTCTACGGTTCGTGACCACTATCGAGCGCGAGGAAAAACGTACCTTCAAACAACAGGGCGTTCGCACGCGCGCGCGCGATAGTGCATGAATTAAGCAAACAACAGTGGGGAATCGGGTAATATTATTTCATCTCGCTGTAGCCACAGAAAGTTCAATAAATCTCGAGGCAGCGCGCGGGAATTTCGGTCGGCGCGTACCGATCGTAAAACGTTCGGCCGGAATCGCATTGAACGGTGCGCGCGCGTTGCTGCATGTATGTATGTATATTCGCGAACGATTCCGCTTAGGCGAACGATAGCATGTCGTCGCGCCGAAGTCCTCTCGAGGCCGTGGAACAATGAAAAAGCCGGCCTCTCGCGAATGGAAGAGAGCCCCGCACTGTTCAACCAGCCACCGGTGTATAAATAATGTAATTATCTGGGGGAACCGCGGCGGTCAGACAGCGGCGCATGTCCGGTCCTGATAATAATTGTCATTAACTTGAAAATATGTGCTGGATGTAACCCGTGGAATTGTGGCCGACCGACTAGCCTCTCTATCCTCCCCTGGCCCCCTCTCTCAGCCGTCCGCGATCTCTCTTTCCCCGTTGCACCATCCATTTTCTAGTTTTCAACCGACATCGACTTTTGCCGCTCCCATCTCTGCTCTCTTTTTTGTCTCCCTCGTCGTTTCCTTTGCGCTCAAGCTCACCGAATCTCTCTTGCCGATGCGCCTACTGAATTCACGCTCCCTGCCTTTCCTTCTCGCGGAGACTTATGCGTTTTTAACGAGGCGCCGACGACCGCGATCTCCGCTCTTTGATCTAGCGGATCGATAGTCCGCGGTCCCCGTGAATAGATTAAAAGCTCATGCTCGAAGTCTGGTCAACAATGCTCGAATTTAAGGGGCGGAGAATGTATCAGCGATTTCGAAACCGGGTGTCGTTACTGATTCGTTACTGCGGCGGTAATGATTGCTGGCACTAATTCGCTGCTCTAACAGATTTTCTTTATCCGACGTTCCATCTACTGGCAGCCTCGTACGATTTTCAATAATTGTGTCCTGTCAACGAAAAAAAAGCTCGATACGTTCGGTCGAATAAATTTTGTCAGGGTTAGCAGGCCGATCCGAGAAAACTCTTCGAACTGCAAACAGTTAAATAGCGCCTATTAAAAAGTCCCCGAACTTTTTCGTCCCCCGGTTATCCAGCCATCTGTTCCGTAAACAGCTCTCGCGCGGCACAGCTCGATTGCACGTGTACACGTATAGCGGTAAAATCAGCGAAACGCGGATCAGTTTCAATCACTCGAACAAAATCGTAGCCAGAAGTTTAGGGGTGGCTCCAGAGGAGAGGGATGGAAAGTTCTCGGGGATTGGGGTTTCCGGCGGAACGGCAACCGATACGTCAGGTGTCGCGCGGCGCGGCGTTCGCCGGATATTCATTCTTCAGCTACTTTCCGCGGCTAGGTCATCGATCGTGAGGGCGGGGAGGGGGGTGGGGTTGAAGTGGCAAAAACACAGCGACCGGAAACGTGTGCGAACCGTTTAATCATCTGGAGGAGGGTGAACGGGTGGGCGAGTTAGCCGGTCAGATTAGACGGTTCCGAATTAGAGTGACCTCTTAGACACTGCCCGGACCCCGGAAGACGACCAGCCAGGAATCTCGCGTCGGTCCAGCTTGTTGCCTAGCAACCGGAAACGGTCCTCCGGTCGTCCTCCGCGATTAATTCATTCGAGACGCAGATTAAACCGTCGGGTTACTTTCCATTGTTCGACTGCGCGATTAATTGTCAACGTCGCGGTGTCCTCCGAAGGCGAAGATAAACCGCGCGAGGTCTCCATTCACCGAACGATCAGAATGCGCGAGTATATCTGGCTGTGCCGGACAGATCCCGGCGAAATTAATCCCTTTCTACCGCGCTCCAGTCGGTCTCGAACTGATCGCCGTAGAGATGAATGTTTCTTTAATGGATTTACTGTATTTAGCGTTTGCTGCGTCTGGACTGGTAAATTGAACCGGTACGAGATCGTCCGGGAAATAAAATAAGCATGTTACCTCACGCCAATATAGCAGCAATCTAATATCCGAACATTCCACCCTCGAAATAGTCTATTGTACGAATAGAATATCTCCCAACGGTTTGCAATTAGTGGGAATTTCTGTGGGTACGGTTGCAAATGTCGAGAAATTTGTAATAATAATAATATCCTCTTATTACAATAGTATAAGTAATCAAATTATACGAGCAGCGTGCACAACGAGACGTGGGAACATCAGAACAACAATAAAATCTTTATCTATACGGTTCTTCAGCATTCTCTGTAGTAAAATGAAACCGGAGAAAGAAGTATTTCTTTATTTTGTACGTATTCATTGACAGCTTGTATCTACGAAGACTTGATTTCTTGTTTTCAAATACTGCCGACTGTTTGCTGTTCGATCAATTGTGTCCGGGTATAGTTATTGTTTGTTGTTGGGAGAAACGGGATTTAATAACGTAGGAGGCTAGCGGCGATAACAAAGTGTCTGACAGGGTGAGGGTCGAGAGCGTTTGAGACTGATAAGATAAACGGAATATATTAGTTTATCCTTTGTACCTCCAGTGATTATTAAAATATATTCAAGTCTTCGTAATATAAAATTCTAATGAAGTTATAAGAGAAATATGTACGTGCAGGAGTAATTGAATAAAGAATATTGAGAATATAATACCATCGTGACTCGGCGAGACGGTAACAAAGCAGCACTATAGAGTTACGAACGTAATATATTAAGGTTCTTTCGTTTCAAAGTTTCTATTAAAAGCAAATTTGCTCGGCAACAATCTTGGAAGTCAACAACTTAGGTAACTTAATTGTCGAACTTATGCTGGCTTCAGCTTTTACACTGTATTACTGAAAAAAAGAGGTCATTAAAACACGATTTCGGAACGTCGCTCGCTACGCTCGTGAAAATGGAATGCGACTTCGATGTGTACATGCACGGAAATATCGTTTATTTCTGGTATTCTATCGACAGTCATCTAATTATGAAGAGAGCAAATTCGTGTTCGTGCATACAGCAGAAGGAAATGTGCGGAATTAGAGAAAATCTAATAGAATTTCTCGTTTATTTATAGATATTATGTATAGATATGTATTCTCGTCGTTTATAATTCCCTACATCATCCGATTTTTCATGAACATTTGCAGTGTGTTTATAGACAAACAAACTGAATATTCGAAATTATTTCACGAGTGCAGCAATTTCGATTATTATTTTCTGAAAACGATCTTGTCCAAATATTGTCCACATGACATTAGTATTAGTTACTCTTTAACCAGAACAAAAACCATTCTGTTTGAGAAGAAAATGGAAAATTAATTATCGAATAGCATGCGTTTACAATTCTGTTGTATGAATTTCGTAAAAAGACAAACATTAAAAATTTTGCAAAAGAAACATCCTGGACTGTTAGAGATGCTGAGATACACGAGTATTAAAGATACTTTAAGTAATCCCGCGTAAATTTTTTCATTTTTATCCCTAATCCACATTTAAATGCCGCGGCGCGAGGTGGCTTTAATAATTTGATCACTCGGTGGGGATCTCTAAAAGTTACTTTTGCCACTTCGATGTTTGAACACAACCTCAGTGGCAATTTCGAGACGTCCGATCTTTGAAAATGGTATCTCGGCAGCGAAGAGTCTGCTGGCCAAACTATTCGCTTTTATTGTTGACTAACTTCCATCGTCGCCGAATTCTGCTCCGGAGGTGAAGATAATCCGGCCGGAGGTCTGGGATTTAGGCAAGCGACGATCAGAATGCGAGAGGGAGAGAGAGAGAGAGAGAGAAAGAGAGAGTGAGAGGATATCAGACGTCGGTGAAATCCTGGTGAAATTAATCTCGCTCTCGGCGGAGCGGGTGGCGGGAAGCGGTCACGGCGAAGATTTTCGCGGTTTCTTCGGGATTTTGCAATATTCCGGGAAGTAGCCCGTGGCCCCGCAGCGCCTCCAGGATCGATGAAATGCCGGGCTGGCTGTTCTACGGTGGTGCATCAACCGTAATTAAAAAATACCGTGCGCTGCTTAAGTATTCCCGGCGTAATCAGCACAAGATGGAATTAAAAGTAATGAAAGACGCCCGGCGAATATGTCAACCGGACGCGCTAAAGCTTTCCGCCGTGGAAATCGTCACGCTCGCGCGACAACGTTATTCGACGCCGAAAATTCTCGTCTGGTCGTACGAGCCTTCCTCTCGTCGCGAAATGCTTTTTCAAGAAATTCTACGAAAATTAAGACGGTCTTGAAAATATTCTTGCCCCCTTAGATCCTTCTCGGAAACACTGGGCGGAATATTAAATTCGTCTTAAAATCACTTGGAGTGTTGTGCGATTTACTTTGCGGTTACAGTAATTAGAAAATTTATATTTATTATACGTCGAGGATGGTTATTACATGGACAGCAACAAACTAGAATTTTATTTCGGTTTAGAGATTTTGTTCGAAATCTTTATCGCGAGTCGATTTTATAGTGCAAGAGCTTAAAAAAAGTCGAGATGATCTTCACTTTTCGTTAAAGTGTAACTTTCTCCAAATTCAATCCGAAGCTTTCGTTCGAAACATTTTTTTTTTATCAGATCATGGAAAGAGCCTGAGAAATAGTTTTATGCCATTCTGTATACAAGAACTGAAAACATAACTTCAAAAACCAGCGTTGAACCTTGAAAGAATAATTAATTTAATAATATTTTTTATAAGAAATCAATTATTAATATTTTATTTTATATTTGTGTATTATAAACCAGTAGATAATAATACTATGGATCGTGCAAACAGATTATATGCAATATACACGGTGTTTTATTATTTTCTGACTTCCTTTCAGGACTGGTACACAGAGACGGAACAGCTAAGAGTAAACAGGGGTACAGCTTGCACGATGCGGAAAAGTTTGGTCGTTTCGTCGTCTTCTGTTCGCCATAGAATTAAAAATCAAAGGAAACTTTAAACGATACGAAATTAAAGTTTCGCGCGGTGAAAAGGAGAGGAGCGAGATAGAAATGCTGTTTCTATTTTTGGAGATGCTTAGCCGGCTAAATGTATTGTTATGTACCTTCATCCTTCCTTTGAAAACAGAGCTGGAACAATAAGCATCGTGAAAGTTTTTCGCGACGCTGTGTGTCATGCTCGGGAGAAAAGAGAGCCGCTGGGTTCCACGGGACAGTTCAACAACGGCAAACAACGGGAAGAAACACTTGCTACCTGCTGCGTTATCTTGTTCGTTTCTGGCTCGGTGTTGTCTTTGAATATTCGAAAAGAGGAAGGAGCAAAATTTGTTATATTCAGCAATAGCGTTGAGTTGCTCGATTTAGGTGAAATCTACAAACTTTCTTACGCATCATAGTAAGATTTGGTTTGCTTAATAGATTCTCGTACAAAAATTGATTGTCAAGTTTAGTAAAAAGCATTTCTGTCGGTCATAATCGAATTGTTGAGGAACGAGGAAGAAAGACAAGAGATATCAAGGCCTCGACCAACCCTCAAACCTTTTAGTGACGAATACGAATGGGAGACCAGGCATTATTATTATTTTCTCGCGCGCAGCCAACCGGCGAGTTGACGAGGAGGGGGGAGGAAGGTGGCAGGGTCTCGGCAAGCATCGATTGAAATTTTTAATCGTGCTAGATGCAGCTCGCTGGCAGGACTCTTTCCATGAGATTCCTTTTTCAATCTCCCGACTGAACGGACCCGATTGCCCGGTTCGCTGGCAGCCATCTAGTCCTCGCGCGTACCTATATAATATATACACGTATATGTCGATTATAGGCTGAAGAGTCCAGCTGGCCGGCGCGACGCGGCGCGGGTATTTCTCGTCGAATTTGAATTTCAAGCTTCGCTGCGCAAATAGATTCAATTTTTAACGAGCCGCGTTGTCCGTCGCGCGCTTTCTACCCGGCTGAATAATGTTACAGCTCGCGGACCCGCGTGTCCCCCATAAATATAAATGGCCGGCCCGCCTGGCCACCGAGGATTTATCGATCGCGGTCACGGATTAGAGCGGAAGATCCTCGAAAACGATCCTGCGACGTAACGTGGACCGAACGAAAATAAAAAAAAAGAGAAATAAAAAGGAGGCCGGAAATCGAATGGTAAATCGGCCAGGAAAATTGCCGCGATCGGCGAGAGACGATTTGGGGGCGGGGAGGGCTAGGGGGTTCGGTCAGGGTGTCCGCGGACAGTAACAATGTATGCGTGATTTTTGATCGATCGGAGAAAAATTCCCTCGGATTTCGTTTCCCGTTCGCGAAATCGTTCGCATGCAATCGTCGCGGTCCGATAGCCGCGCCGCGCCGCTTCGTTTTCGTCCATTTTATTTCGCGAATAAAAGGCATCGGCGAAAAGGTTGCGTCGACCCGGCAGATAAAAGAGGAAGACAAAACGGGACGCGTATCTCGGTGGCGGCGACAATTTAACCGGGTGGCACACTGACGAAAGGTAGTACCGCGAGGTAGACGTATCTACATACACGTATACCAGAAGAAATCGGCGCGCTGTAGTACACAGCTGCGTAATGTAACTCTGTTTGAATTATTGTGCTAGATCGATAGCGCCCGGCGCGGCGGTCACGTTAAATTCCATTGTTAGCCGGGAAGGGATTTAATGCGAAACGGAAATGAAAAACGTGTGCAGCGGCCAGAGTGAAGGGGGTTGCAGAGGGCAACTAAAGAATAGGGAGACGGAGGGGTGAGACAGAAAAAGCCGGGGGCGCGGGTGGAAATGGAAAAATGCCGGCGCGGAATTCGTGGGAGCGAAATGAACAGTCCGGGTTAGAATTAAGGTAAAAGAAAGGCGGGAACATTATCGAGCGGGTCCATAAATTCTAGAAGATTAGTCCATAGCGAATCTTCCCGGTCCCGCTCCCGGTCCTGGTCCCGGTAACGATCCCCGCCACCGGTGTCGACCGGTATTATAAGCCTTTAGATACTTAAAACCTTTTAAACCGCGGAGTATAATGGCGGACGGTAGGAACCCCGTCGATTTAGATTTTATTTTCCGTGCGGCCGGCGAACGTTTAATTTTTCGTTTTTCCATCGACGATCCGCCCCCACTCTCTTTCTCTCTCTCTCTCTCTCCCTCTCTCTCTCTACTTTTTTTCTTGTATCTCACGCGCAGGCCGTGATAGCAAATAGCGCGCTCAAGGGAACCGACGTAAGTTAATTAAAACGCAGCCCCCTGGAAATTACTCGGCCGGCGCGTATCTAAGGCACGTAACCCGGCTGGAAATTAATTAGCTATTAATCTCGCGTAAATATCGCTCTCCCGTAACGATAGCCGCCGGGTAGGAAAGAATCAACGATCGAACAATGCAAGAAGGCCGCCGCGCCGGACATTATCGAACTGGGTTAATTTTTTAATCAGTTCTCCGGCCCACCCGACAACGGATTGGGGAGGAAGGGAACACGGTAATAGGATTTACCATAACACCCGTATCACCTTTCGCCCGTTTAAACCGGCTGCATTCTTATTAATTATTATTAACGCTCTTAGCAGGCCGACGCGGGCCGGCGCGGCGCGGCGCAGCGCAGGCCGCTGGTAATTTCAACCGCTATTAACCCACCTACTTTTCGCGCCTTGTAATCTGCTCGTTTATTCCGCGTAAATGTTGCCCGGGATATTTACGGAACAAAAATATACTTGTGTTAAAAACTTAGGATATCATTAATACGTCCGCGGACGTTTTTACTGTTTCATCCTCGTTGCGAAAGTTCCTGCTCAATTTCGAAATGTAACACAAAGCGGTCTCCGCTGTACAAGCTGATGGATTATTCATTGTCGTGAAAACTGTATGATACTTTTTGTTCGAATCAGATCGCGGCTTGTTCTTTTCCGCTAAAGAATGCGGCAATGATCATCCTATCAACAAGACACGCCCAATGTTACCATCAACGCTCATCGTAAAACATCTGTGAAGAATGAATCGTCTCAGCTGAAGTGTTGATACAACAACTCTAAAAATCTGGAACGATCTTCTGCGATCATCCACTAATTCGGGGGTAGTAATTCTTTCGACGAAATTCGAACGTAGGCGAATATTGACTAAACTGTCTGGAGAAATTCGAACGAAAATCCCCGTGGAACCGCACGCCATCCCATCGGACCGTATAAACCATTAATCGGCAAGGGCGAGGAAGGGAGAGAAGCAGGAAGGAGCTGGTTCGGAGAAGAGAACAGAGAAAAGGGGGGAGAGAGAGAGAGAGAGAGAGGCTGGTCGATCGAGTAGATAACCAGATAATCCACCGAATCAGCAATTAGCGCGCATTGGAATAATTAACGGCCACGATCTACCAATAAACCTGGGCGAGACAACTTCGCAACGCTTCTCGAACATGCAGCGCGACTGTTTGCAACGATCGACACTCGACGTACGTGTTCCGTTTTCAGAGAAAGAATCGTCATGGTTAGACGCAACCTACCTGTGATCGTATATAATCAGATTATCTCGGAACTTCACGATAATCATAGTCGTTTAAATCGAACTATAAATCGCTGCTAACTAACTGCGATTAATTTTTGAACTTTCGAACTTTTTTGAACTTTTGAATTTTTTAATATTCGGCAACAAACGTGTCAAGCATTGATCGCTGCCGAAAGTCAAGAAAAGATTTGTAACTATTTATAAATAGACTGCGGATCTTTGGGCGAAATAAAAATTTCCTTCGTCAATTACAAGATGCAGGAACCAGAGAAAAATGTCTTGCTATCATCAATTATAACAAATTGAAAATAACATATGGATGTTCTTAAAGCTAACAATTTAATAATCTAGTAATAAATGTCAACTTTCCAGTTTCGGTTCCGTTAATTAAGCTACTTCGTTTTCGCGAGACTTCGTGGGAGTCGATATTCGCTATCGATCGTGTTAAACGTTGAACAATCGTTGTCGAATGTTAAGCGAAGGCATTTATTAGATGTTCGAATCAAAGAAACCAGTTGATTTTATCGTCGGCGTGCTTTGCGAGCGTCGAGAATACGGTTTGAAAAGTTCTCGGACGGAGCACGCGACGGCACTCGTCGTCGAACGACCATTCTTTCGGTCACGGCTCATTCCTTTGCCGATAGCCCGACACGTCGCTGGCATTGTTTGGTGAACAGCCATTTATTAGTAAATGCTCGGCGTACATAGACGAACGAGGAGCCCGCTCTCGGTACTCTGCGATTGGATCGCTCGTAACCCGTTCGAGGACCGCTCGTTGCTTCCCCCCTCCCCCCGTTGGATTTCACATTATGAAAGTTCAAGCGCAACTTCCCCGACACGGCGCGGCGCGCCTCGCGAGCTCACAGTCGTTGCTTTTAACGGTCTATCGAGCACACTTAACCCTTCCGGATTACGCACTTTTATCCGCTCCTGTCCCAATGCCGCGCCGGCAAACGTGATTGCAAAAGTCGTAACGAATGGCCGCGATCAAATTAATACTTCGCCTGATCCGGTGAAATCGTTTCTGCCAGGTGTTCGCGCAAATGTCGCGCGCCTCGATGACACTGTGCAAACATCTATTGGACGTTGAAATGAATTCTTTCCGATTTTTGGGTAAAAACTTATCACTGAACCTATTGACATCAAGTGAAAATGACCGGTTCCGAATATTTTATTTTACAACTATTGAAATAATAAAATTTAAATAAAATCAATCTCGTCATTTTTATAAGGGAACATACGTACCCGTTACTTTTAACCCTTACGTGAATAACGAAAATCTCTACGATAATCACTGATGTTCTACTTTATGGTTTCGATGCATATTTTTTATTCAATGATTCAAGAACATAAAGTCTACGTTAATTTCGATATTTATCAACAAATATATTGAAGAAGTTTTAAAGAGAAAGTGAAAGTGGTTACCCGGGTAGCCGGACATAAGAGTTAAGAATAGGTAGGTTTAGCGTTAAACAAACGATATTGTTAATAAGAGATTCGAAGAGTGTCGCGACATGCTTTCGTATGATGTACCCTCTTTTACTTTCTACGAAAGAGCTTAAACAAATGATTATGTTTGTAACAACGGAAAATCGATTTCAGTCGGACAAGTAGAATAGACCCGCGGCTGGTCAGACAAGTAAAATACGCTTGGATCAGACAAGTGGGTAGAATCATTCGGTGCCTTTCCGTGCCAGTAGAATAGATCAATGTCTATCGAAACGAGTGATGGGGTGTCGGCAAGTGGAGCTAATTAACGCGACATAGAGCGTGTCAATTTAATTGAATGAAAATACAGACCGATACTTGCTAAACGATTTGCAGTCACAAGAAAACCTCTCTAACGTCTGCGAAATAATTCAATTGCATCGTATTTTAAAGTCGAAGCCGCCTTCGACCCGACCGTCGTTCTTGTTTTTACCAACTAATAGGCATTAGCTTATGACCGCGCCTCGTAATTTTCGACTTACTGTCGGGACTCTTTCACGTTTCTTGTGGCTGGCCGTTGGCCAGATCTGCTTCCACCAAGTTACCGGAGCCACGGGACTCCGCGAGGTTCCCTTAATTACGCCGAAATTAGCTCGAGCCAATTAATGCGAATACATCATCCCGGTGAATTAACGCTAATGTCCGGCCGCTTTCTTCTACGCGATAACGCTAATTCCGCAAGAGTGCCTCGAAACGTCTCTTCCGTACGAGTTACTTACTGAGAAGGCGCCTGCGGAAACTCTCTATACCGGCGATCATGTGAGATCAAATCGTTTGCGAGAAAAAGTAGTATTTGTTTCAGCAACAGGCTTCATTATTATAATTACACGATGATAGATGCTGAAAAATGCCCGGTAAAAAGTTTTCAATGAACCTGATGTAAATTTAACAGGGATTTGAAAGCTCTCGTAACGTTTTTACAGTATCCATGAATTATCAAAGATACTTCCAGCAGCCACGAAGGACAATGAGGACACTTAAATAGCCTCAATTGACCGCAGAGGCCCAGCAAGGATTACTTACAGCTTCCGAGACCGACAACGCTCTCCAAATAGCCACGAGGTCATTCAAGACCTTCGGAATCCCATCAGAGCCCTTCAGCGACTCCTGAAAGACCTGGATGGTTCGAAATTTGGTTAAATATGGATTAAATATAAGTTACGTTCTACCGACTCGCTTGCCCTCGTCTATCGCAAGCTCTCATTCACGTTAAATCTCGACAAAGACTCTACCAAATCTTTCATCGGGAAATGCATGCTTAATTAAATCTTAATTGATGGACTCGATTCTACTAATCCTTCCCTTCCTCTCGAAACTTCCCGCTCGATTAGATTTAAGATAATACTCTAGATCTCCTCTGTGCCTCGCCATTAAGCTGCCTACACACGCTGGAACACGTTTGCGATGTTTCATGCATCAACTCTTATCTTTTATGAAGCTGCGTCAGTTTTGATCTGCTATCTCGCTAATTACTTGATCCAATCTGATGCTAACGTTCAAACGCACTTTAGTTAATTGCACGGATGAAAGGGCGTACGTTACAATTTTTAAAACCGGGAGATGTGAAAACAATTTGTTGCTCTACGAAGGCAATGGCCATTGTCGAGTACTAAAAGCTTTGCCAAAGTAATTTGCCCATCACGTTGGCGCTCATTGCACGGAAATGTTCATTTCGAAAATTTTTTAACATACGTCTTTCCTCGTCTAACGTTCATTCGATCGTGCTTCGAATTTTTATGCGGATCCAAATTTTTGGGAATCGGTTGGGTTTAGGTCACGATTAATGCGAATTTCGCTTTAACCTTCATTCCGTTTTAATCAAGAGTAGGGTGTCCCTCGTGTTACTTGAGAAAACGAGGATCGAACGAACGGTAAATGTAAAAATTCAATAATCACAGACCAAAATGAAATTGATGAACGATGCATGGTCGACAAGATTCAATTTTTTTGGATGTTCGTTATTGAAAACCGCGGCATAATGAAATAGTAGGATGTATGTGTGCTTTATAACATGTTACGTCAAGCGTAAGTCGTTTTGGTAACCAATCACTATAGGTAGAAGCGCGAAAAAAATATCAATGCATACAATGAATCAATCAGCGTATTTCTTTTAACGAAAATTGCATACAATGCCCGTATCTCGATGAAGCGACGAGAGTTCAGTTTTTAATCGAATACGTTATCACATGCAAATCTCGGGCCGGCATGTGTTTGTTCTTCCACGGTGTTTGATGCAATTTTTCCAATACGGTTTGGACATCATGCACCAATTAATATCTGTCAATGCAATTATAGCCCACGTTCAGTACATTGACTACAAGCGCGGTGCCCGTCTCGATTTTACGGCAGACGGAAACTTTATTTTTTCACGATACTTTTGACGTACAATATGATTCCAGGCACGATTAAGAAGCTACGAAATACACGCAAGCTTTAATATTATTTCTAGATTTTTTTTATTGTGAACAATCCTTAACACTGGAACTACCGAGTAGTATGCATGATTAATACAAGGGAAAAAGAAAGGAAAGAAATCTGGAGGAAGAATGTGTGGTATTAAAACGAAACAATAATTAATTTAAAGGTAGATGTTGTATTCATAGAGAAAGGACTTGGTAAGAATACTGAAGATACGGGAAACACAAACCAGAAAGAAAAGGAAGGGGAAAATACCGACATAAAGTCAGAGAATGATTAATTTAAAGGTGATATTATGGTTCACACATGAAGAATTTAGTATACAAAGGTAATGAAAAATACGCAAATGAAATAATATACGGAGAAATACAAAGAATTTATGGAAACAGGTAGCATTAAAAATGAAACGAAGGGACACCACAACCAGTTTGAAAGGTAGAAATAATCCCCAAGATAAAGGTATCAAGAACATAATAACGAAAATATACGAGGTCTGCACACGCAGCATTATGAATTTATTACCAAATTAAATACCATGATAAATGAATCGAAGCAGAAAAGAAATTTTATAGTGTCTAAAATAAAAAATGGACGAATTTTCAACAGTGGAACGCATAAGGACGAACTCATTTTAAACTCTGGTACTTTTTAACTAGCTACAGTAATTATTCAATGCGAATATTTAATTTTGGAAACTTTAGAAACAGAAACAAACTAGGAAGCTCCGAAGAACGCGATAGACGAGTTCCGTGTATAAAATAATTTTCTAATATACACAAATTGTAAGTTATACACTAGATAATATCGTAACATAATCATATAATTCGTAATGTACATGCTACATAAACCTTATATGGTTGAAGGCAATAAATAAGTAATAATAACGATAAAAGAATTTTGATTCCAATAGAAAAATGTGGTAAAGATTAAAAATTACAAAAAACCAGCGGATTCTTTCCATAGAAACGAATTGTTTTTCCACAATTGCACGCAAGAACTTTCTATTTGCTGCGTAGACTGGTTCCCAAAACATTCGGGAAGTTCGGCGAAGAAGCCGAAGAAATCTCGGAGGTGCTGAACGACGCGTTTCCGAAAAGGAAGCCCAACTGAAAACTCGGCTGTAGGTCGCAACCCGAGGAACACGAACTCCCAATATTTCCCTTCCGCTCCTATCCCCTGTATACATTTGCATTAGTTTAATTAACCTCTTCCCCCGCGCGCTTTTTCCGGTGTTAACGATCTAAAAGTTGGAGGACTCGTCCAAGAGAAGCTGAACGCGTTTTCCTACCTGATCTCCTTAATGAAACGAGTTTGAAATTGATCAAGAGAACGGAAGGATTTGCTATCAAAGAAATTAGCAATTTCATAATTGTTGATCGGCGAATTTTACACTAGCCAGACAAGGAATTTCGTCGGGGAACCCGCATTAGAGGTTCCTCTTTAAAACACTGTCCCTCCGTTGGCGTCGTTCTTTTTCGCGTCGCGTCCCCTCTTCCATTTTCCTCTCCTCTCTCTCTCCCTCCCTCCCTCTCTCTCTCTCTCTCCCTCTCTCTCGGGCTACCCTTTTGTGGCTCGACCTCATTTTCAAATTCCGCGTCATCGTGCAACAACGCGTAGTAGGTCTTTTAGCGGTGGCCCGTGCGCCGACAGTGCAGTCGGATTCCTTTCAAACGCGAACAATCGCATCTACTAGCAAGGCCCTCGGAAATCCGGCGCTCAGAAATTTTTCCATTCTCCTGAACCGCGTCAAATGCGATTAGTCCACCGTCCACGTCCCAGAGACTTGCGACCTCGAATTGAACGATCATGAGAGCGCAGCGCAGCGTAGCACAGCTTTGCGCAGCTGTGCGCAGCGCACGCACGACTTTTACCAGCGTCAAAGCCGAGTCGTTTGTTCATTACTCCGACTGGAAAGTAATTATCCTCCGCCGCCCGTTATTCAGTCGTCGCTAATCGAAAACTCGTATCTTTTGTATTTTCATCGAATTAATTACTCCGCACGGACTATCGAGCACAATGTCACTCGCGCGCTTTCGAAGAATGCCGAAATTGGCTGTCATGATACGTCGGAAATCAATATTTGCGCAATCTTGCCCGAACTCGGGCCGCCGACCAGAGGCATTCGTAAAATTCAATTTGGACGTTTCGGAGCGCCGGTGATGTTTTTTACAGAAAAATTTTGCTTAGAAAATCCAGCTATCGTTAGTGTTTTCCGTTCATTCCGATCTGAAGTGTTGTATTCCGGATGAGGGTTAGTAAACGTTGTTAGGTTTTACATAACAAAACACAAGTTTATTAATAAAACTCCTCAACTTATAATTCCCGGATACGAAGTGCGAGAAGCGTGTGTCAAATTACAGATTCGTTGAAAAATGAAGCAGAGTGACAGAGTACTGGACTGTGCAGAGGTTGTACGAAAAAAGGCCCAGAGTGAGTCTATTACATGAACTTAAATAGAGGTCCCAAAAAGGGAGAGGTAACTGATTACAACGATGGGTCATACTGTGACTCAGGGTAGTGACCGGTCGAGGGTCACTGTCGGGAGCATTTTTAGTCCTTATTTATGATACATGAGTAAACTTAAGATAAATACAAAGTTAGTCATACAAAAGAAGAATGATTCATTGTTATTCGAACATTTACAACAGACGTTATTATGACGTTGAGCGAGATCGTGGTTTGCGAAGTAGGGGTGAAGCGTTGATGCAAAAATTCCGTTCCTCGTTTCCATGGGAAGCGGCGCCCGAAATGTTAAAAGACTTTACGATGCTGCGCGAAAATAACTTTCGTCGAGGCAGATTGGTCCACCGCTATCACACTGATCTCGCAACGATCGATAGTGTCGGGCTACGTGACTGACTGGTTGCGTACTTTTTCGCTTTTCGCGAAAGGTGCTCAGGGATTAATCCGTCGATGAAATTTTCTGTCCCGCGGAAGCGGACGTAGAGGAATTACTTGATCCGTGCGGGATCTTTCGAGCCGACAAGCGTACGCAGCGCTGTCAGTGTGCGTTAACCTGCCATCGGTTGGCAGACTCGGCTTGTCCGCCTCGAGGAGCGTTCTACTTTTCAGGTTGTCCGAATTAGTTCGAGCAGTCAAATTTATATAGGATCGATCAATCAAAACATACAGCATCTCTGTGTAGTTAATTTACATTTAAGGCTGTCGCCCGCATAACAGCGCCGACGTCAACGCGTTCACATTGTTGCACACTATGTAGGCGTTGAAACTCTTCGTTCTAGCGTTATTTAAACAGTTCTTACATCGCATTATATTTTTACAACGGAATGCGTCGTAGAATTCTATGATAATTCGTCTCAGTACGAGTCATAATTATCGTAAAAAGTTTTTCGAACTTTTGTTCATTGCAATGTATTGCCGATCAAAAACTGATCAACTTTTGCTGAAAATATTTTTTGGAAAAACGTTACGTGGGACACCATGTATAAAATCCACTAAGTAAAAAAGAAAATTTATTTTCAAAATATCTTGTTAGGTATCCATTTTTCGACCGTTTTATCGTGACCGGATTATGCCCATCTATACTAGGACGATCTAATATCGTTCATGCGCGGTGCTGTTGGCCGATAGGCTTTATCGGATTTATTTATTCATTTATCGCCGCCGTTAGCATAACATCAATACGTCTGTAGCATGAATTAGCCATTTAGCAATGTTAATCCAGATTACAAATAAATAGATAATACATTATTCAAATATTAATGTACCTAACCCATTAACGGACTGCCGGCGAAATCCCGTATAATTATTTCAACGGTGTTCAAATCGATGCGTTCTGCCGAACTATAATCGATCGATTGTCTTTCAATAGAAAAAAAAGCACAACGGACGGACGAAGAGCGTAATAACTCGCATGTAACGTACTAACCGGCATGTAACAAACCGACGCGACGTGTAACAATTAAGCAATGAGATATCGGCGAACGATGATGGCGATTGTTCACCGATAACAATCGAATAATCCGCGAATCGACAGAAAACGCGCGCGGCCGATCCATCGAAAACGTCAATAATGTTTCTCATCCTCTCGCGATCATAAACCATCGAAATCGCGGAACATGCGGCGGCAATTTTATCAATTAACTTTTACGACACGTACGAACGTGAAACTGTAGCGTGACGTTCGAGCTCGCCTCTCAAAGCTGGTGTTACCTTTTGTAATTCGATTACTGTTTGCACACTTCGACAACGCTTCGGGTTCCGTTCTCGCATTCTACGGTTTGTATTGTATGGCGCGACAAAACCGAGTAACGTGACGATACGAGGAATTTGGGGGAAAAAAAGAATATCGGAGAAAGAAGCACAAAGTTTCGTGAATTGGTGTTACCAATGCCGGTGCATCGATTCCGGTGACACAGTTCGAGGATTCCATTTAGCCGACGGTGATATCGGGAGTGTTACGGCATTATTGTACAAATATTCGGTAGCGCGTAGTTCCCCAACGGATATTCATTTTTCCGTATTTAGAATAATTGTAATTATGCATTCTGGTTTTTAGAATGATTTCAATCTGAATTAACTGATGTGTTCTCCGTCGAAAACAAAATGGGCATTGATACCACCATTCACCGTCTCAAGTGTGTTGACTCTCGCCTGTGCGAGGTCAACGCCGACACCTCAATTTGGACATCTGGCTAGGGATTCAGGTAGCCATTTATTGCACCCACCAAGCAAACGTGCGGGCCTTGGACCCTAGCCGTCGATTCTCGGTCCCGACCGTTTGTCCGCGACATCGCGGACCTCCATACAATAAACGAAATGTGCTCAGCACTTAGAACCATCGCCGGGTCACCATTCCGTTCGTTCGGGAAAAACCCGCGCATCCCCACGGTTAAAATAATCTTTGTCCTTTTTAGTATTTAAGAGCCTCAAAATGTACAGACCACCAGATTCGATTTGAACGAGCAACGCAGTACAACGTTACGCTGCCATTTTTCAATAAACGTATATTGTTACTGTTATATCGGTCTCAATCAGTGATACCAATCAAACCTTGACCAGTTCACTTCGTCCGGGAAAACGCGATCGGGCAACCCATCATTTCATTGCTCATTCGATCCGGGTCTCAACAAAGTGTTTTAAAATATCAATCAGAAGAGTTCACATACCTAATCATGTAACAGAGATTGACGAGTTAATTCGTCGTGTTGAAAGTCCCAAAGCCCAACGTGACCAGTGAAATTTTCGATTTCATCGAAATTTACAATCGACTAATACCGAGAGCTACGAATCCGTTTGTACGGGAAATATGACGATCGTACGAAATTTCGAAGCAGCAATTTGCCTTTTGAAATGTGTTTAGGATTGGGACGATATCAGGGAACATCCCCGATGTTATTAAGAATGGGGATTCGTTTATTGGTAGCGGCTGAGAGCGCGGTATAAAATAAAGTCGTAAAAAGATTTCGGGATCGGAAAACTTTTATTCGTTTTCCAAGCCGCGGCCTCTAACGCCTCGATGGTGGTCCCTCTGTCGACTATTCTCACCCCTCTAACTTCCTCTCTCTCTCTCTCTTTCTCTCCAAATTGCAACACTCCACCGGTATATAGATCGTCACCGGTATAACATCTCTGTTCGGTTTTCGCGGTCAATCTCTCGAATCCCAATTTTCATTCACCGGAATATCATATATCTGATGCCGGCAAATTGAGAATCGGCTTCTTTTAACCTGGCACTGATTCATTTCGCTCGGCGAAGAAAACGAGGGATCTATGTACATATACGACGCGAGTCGTTCTCGAGAAACGGAAAATTCAATTATCGTAGACGATCGCCGGAGATCGTTCACACGAGCAACAGTGTCGAATAGGTGATTGTGTTTTATCGAAGCTAATCTCGTTCGCGCCATATAAAATTGGAAATTGTCAAGCTGCCTCGAATGAATCGAGGGCTCCTATCAGGCCTCAAAATCACTTGCTGTTGCTAATCCTTTTTCTCTTTGCTCTTTTCCTTTCGCTATAATTGTAGTATTTCGTCGACGTTTGCTGAACGTGTCTTATATGCACCGCGGTATTACTAGAATTGATAGAACACAATTTACGTAAATTAGGAATTCGAGTTCACCTATATTTTTACATGTCAGGTCTGAAATGTAAAATTCACTTTTTCTGAGATAAATAAAATATTAAATTTTTTTTCTTTATTGTGTCTGTATTACAGTCTGTATTACATACATAATACAAGGTGTCTCACAATGACCTGACATTTTAAATTGCGCGCTATTTTTCTTCTGTGGCGAACATAGAGTACTGATCTAAACAACTGGCATCCAGGAAGTATTGCGGTTTAGCCATGGAGAATTACACGATCGAACAACGTGTACAAATTGTCAAAATTTATTATTTTTTATTGCAAACGAAGTGAATTGGCCGCCAAGATCGTGCGATTCGACGCCATTGGACTTCTTTCTTTGGGGTTTTCTGAAAGGAAAAGCGTATGCCAATAATCCACAGACCATTCCGCAGCTCAAGTAAGCAGAAATAATACGTTTTATTAATAAATTAAAATGTCAGGTCATTTTGGGACACCCTTTATTACAATAACAACATTATGTCGATGTGTAGATGGTGTAATAAGCACATATCAGTTGGAATCACTTAATTGGTAATGGACCAGATAGTGGCATAAAAAAATAGAAAAAAAACATTAGGTTTATCCTCTGCTTGTTTATATTTCAATCTGATGTTTGCATCGAATGGAGAAAATGAGGCTTCTGAAAACCAGACTAATAATTACGTAATAATTGTTCCTTGCACATTTTATTCGACGCCATTGATGCGCGAGCTTGCGACAAACGGAATTTCCACACGGCGCACAAAAATCGATGGTAGAGTGGGGACGGGTCAATTTCGCTTCGAACGTTCTCATAGTCAATTTGCACGGTCGGCTTTGACTTTCTCGCGGATCATTTTGGATAGCCGGTGGAGGGAGTTCGATCAACTTCCTCGGGGGTCCTTAATATATCTCGGGAAGAGGTACTTCCACTCCCGGAAGCCACTCCGAATTGAATCGGCTGCATTCTGCAGTTGGGACGCGGGTGGCCCGGGACGACGGGAAAACGGCGGAGCCGTGAAATGGGAAGAAAGAAAGATATAGAGTCGACGATTCGCGAGGAAATGACGCCGATTTATTCAGACACGGGCCATGGGATTGAATAAGAGCCGAATAATAGGCTCGTGACCAAATTGTCCACCGAGACACACCTGACACCTTCGCCGAGCGATTTCACGGGAGAATTGAAACGCGCCATTTTTTTTTTCTTTCTGTTGTCGACACGAGTGCACCGAAAAACACATATAAAATGCAAACAAATCTGTTCAAATTTAATCGATACTCTCCTTCGGATCTTACAAAGACACTTGTGTTAACTGGACACGCAAATTATTTTGATAGCTTGCCGATTTGTTACAGTTTTCGATAGAAGCAGGCTAAAATTTAATGAAAACATTCCTTGATCGAGAATCATTACATTCTCTCGTGTAGCTCTGGAACTGTAGTAGATATGAAAAATGATTGTAATAAATGTTGAAGAGGTATGTATGTATCTAATGATATTTGGTCCCCTCAGGGTTTCAAATCCATTCCACCACCTCTCCCTTTACCAATCCTCAACTATCGCCTAATTTCAAGCGGGACCTACTTTTTATTAAGGTGGGTTCCGAACCACCTATTTTGCCAACAACATGTAAAACGCACCCGCCACTTCCCGGCTTTTTACCGACCGGTCACCCATCCTAGTGCGTCCCCCGCCCTACGCCGTTTAACTTCTGTGATCGAACGAGAACCTTTTTTTTTGTGTTTTTTTTGTAAAATAATATTTATTATAATTATTTGTACATAATTATGTGTCGTTCCGCGCAGTTCCTACCTCAATTACGGTTTACCTGCTCCTTTCTTTCTATTACGAGGATTCGTTTACAAATAGTTATAAATTAATTTATGTATTGCACACTGTTGGTTTTGTACATTATGTCTTTGGTATCTTATCTTAGGTATAGGAAACGTTTATTGTGAAAACCTACCTACAGTACGAACGAGAACCGGTATTTTCAGCGAGGCAATGGACGTTGACAAATGTTGAAGAGGTAAAATTGAAAAGTTTATCAGCAATTTTTTAACAATGGCTCTGCATGAAAGGAGCGAACGTACGAGAAAAAGTTATGAATTAGGAATAAAATTTTTTATAAATACGTGGTCGTACAAATTTCGCCCAATACTTCAGTTTCACGAAATTACTATGACAACTGGCCATATTCCGAGTTCTTTGAATCGAAAGAAAGACAATGGCCGACGTATTCTATGCTGTCGACATAACGTTTGAACGTTATACAACGGTATAGAAATCAATGGCAGCAGCTTGTAAGGTAAATACGAGGTTATGCCGACAATTCCAGTATAATAAACACGGACATGTTTACTCCCATGGACCACGCATTATATTAAATAGTCAGTTTTACATCTGGTACACGGTTTTCCAATGCGACAAAAGACATGTTTACTAGCAACATTAAACACACATACGCGTCACGTTTCAATCGCATTTCAACGTTTCCCTTCACCGTAAGACGAATTCTTCAAAGGCACCGTAACTGGTTTTACGGAACAAGAGACTCCGTTTTCATACGCGCTTAATGATTCACAAAGGTTGATTGAACAGTGCAATCGCGATGCTCTTTAATCCTTTAAGTCGACCGTGCAACAAAAGGTTGTGCATTCTGTCGTTTATTTAATCTTTTTTTGCTTCGCGGTGAAGTTGAATCATTTCAATCAAGAAAAGAAAGTTAACGTTTAAATATATAACATAAACTTTCTTATTTAAAATGCTTCCTTGGAGATCCAAGAATACAATATGGCTTTCACGTGAATAAACATGAAATTAGTAGTGGTCATGATTAGTTAACTTTTTTTATCTGCGCCTATAACGCAAATTAAAAAAAATAATACTATGTGACCACATTGAAACTACCAAGAAATCGACTTCGAATATTTCATTCAGTAATTATTGAAACTGTGAAGACAGTTTCGTGAAACCGTATTAAAGTTAATGTAATCCTGCGTCCGTTGCAATAAAAATCGCTGGGATGAAAATGGATGGGCAGCAGGCTCAGAAAATATGATGTGACGAACGCGTGTTCTCGTCGTATCATCGCTGTCGTTCGGTGACATATTGCTGCGGGCTACGTGTAAATCATATCGTAACCCATCCGGACACGCGTACGAGCGAGTAAATAGGCGAGAACAAGAATAGACTTACGTATACACGGACACGCCTGGCTCTATCGCACGGTTGTACGTTATTAGAGCAGATGGGAAACGGAGGTTCTGATACCGCCAACCCGAGACCTCTGTGTTTGAACTAGTTATGGTACGCGTCTGGTCCGGATTTGATATGGCGTTGTGCTCTAGGTCGACCAAGAACAACGTTCAACGCGTCAGGACGCGTGCACGAGGTAACGAGGCGTGCGTAATCGTTGCACGTGGCCAGAATAGAATCCGCTGGCCACACAAAATCGTTTCGGTCACTTTTCCCGTCAGGTGTTTGCTTCCTACAATTTGTCATTCCTCTACACGAGCGTTTCCCAAACGGTGGTGCATGCACCACTAAATGGTACAATTCGACCAAATAATACAAAATTCTGATTATTAGCTCTAGCATTATTTATACTCTTAATAGGAATTACGCTTGGACCAGGTAAATAAAAAAGTATTAAGCACAATTTTCTTCCGAAATAAATGAATAACGTATTCCAATATGGGAAAATTATTAATTAACTATCGATGAATTATTTGCTTTTGAAAACATAATTTACCCATCAAATATACGTATCAGTCATGGCTGAATTATTGTTATTTCCATTCGGTATAGTATTCTGTTCGCCAATCAATTTCGACCGAAAACTAGACCAACAATGAGAGAACCGGAAAGTAATTCAAGACTTTATTTCACACACTTCCTTGATTACTAGTCAAACTGAATCAGTTTGCACTGGCGATAATCATGAGAGTGGTTGCATAGAGTGACAATTAATAGGTGCAATAATAACTTGTGCAGCAATAAGATCGTGAATTCTGAATTCGTCTGACACACTCGAAATGTTCAAAAGTTGCTTTCAAATTGTATTTTGGTTTATCGTGGTACCGCAGACGACGGTTGTAGGCTGGAGGCCGTTGGATTGTTCGAATTCACTGCCGAGAGACGAGCACTATGACTGATCTAGCGTGAGGGTTTATTCCGTACCGGATCCATAGCTTTCCATTATCTTTTTCGCGTCGGTGGCATTTATTGACAGAGCGTGGAGACAAATACCCGTGAAATTTTAACAACGTTCACGCCAGGTTGGGGAGAGCTTTCGGTGTTCGCTTTAATCGGCCGTTGCACACGTTCGCGCCCCCTTTCCGGGAAAGTAATTCATTATTCGACCATAAACATTTGCAAAAGCCGGCACCGGCTAGAACAAAGCTAGCCCAAGGAAACCGTATTCTACAATAATACAATATGCATACGAATTATTCAAATTACGCGAGGGACCGGCTATTCCGTATATATATATTCCGGAAATAAATTCCGCCGAAATTTTCCTGGACATAACTGAATAACCGTTTGCCCGCGTATACCTTTCGTTAAATGTAACGATTATCCACTCTGCATGCTCGCGTGTTAATAATACAATAAGCTGCCGCAGTTCCATCGCTTAACGCGAGCTTTATGATTTTAACGCAATTAATGGTATACATTTAAAACATTTTCCGCACGACCGTACGTGCACACGTTCGAAGCAAGAATCGTTCATCATCTTCTAATCGTTCGTCTTGGCCAGACTCTTCATAAACGTTCGCCACATTGCATCAAATTGTTGTAAACAATGGAAACGGATTTACCAGTTTTTTCCTTTTTTTTACGTAACTGTCCAATTACCTTCTTTGAGGATTATAAACTGCGGATTTTTATGCAAAATAAAAATAATCTACATTATAATGCATCGAAATAATGCAACAGTATATTCGAATTCTTTAAACGTTTTTCACTGTTTTGTATTTGATCTACCAATATTTCTTTGGAATGCGTGAAATCGGTCTACTCGAAAAATCATTAAAATTAAAGTAAGTATTAACACATTATCTGTAAAACTATCGTAGGTACGAGAAAAGCGTATATTTTATAAATTATATTTTAAGCGTATATTTTATATTATAAAAGTTACGCGGTACAAGTAATCATATTTTAGGGATTACGGTAATACGATCCTGCGTACGGCCGGCTACTCCGTCAGGTGGCAGCTTGGATTTCCCACGCGAATCCGCAAGCTAGGATTTCGTACAGTAGATGCTAGAAGAAAAGCTGCCGTTTTATGTTGTCTGCATTTTATAAAATTTTGACGATCGTTTTGACGGCTGCGTTAAAGTTTAACGCGTATCGCACACAATAAGAGTCACTAGCGGTCTACGTGTACATATAGGTACCGTAGTGAAACGGTTATAAACATGGAACTCCGTTCTAGAAATGAAGCTGTATGACCGTTCAATAGCATGAGATCGTTAGATGTAAAATATCTCTTATCATGGTAATAGTAATTATAATAGTAATATATTATAAAATCGAGCGACTTTGGAAACTTTTGGTATACTCGACGATTTTTGATAATTTTTCACCTTAACATTGCCGGAATGCGTCGTTCGTTCGGTTGGTCTAGGCGCACCTTTAAGCGTTTCCCGTTAGCTCCCATCGACCCGCGATAGCCAGCATTGAACGGCCTGACAGAGGCGTGCTTTTTCCCGGTATTCGCCGGAGATGAGAGAACTGGAGAGCAACAACTTGTTGTTTTGTGGCGTCCGGCTGTTTGGATACACTCTGCGTCGGGACGCCTCGTATCCCCGACGAATTCGAATTTCCCGCGCTCATTCAGCCGACACGAAAAAAAAAACGTGAAACCACCGACGCAGAGTCCTTGTAGATCCCGTAGTTTTATTTTTCCTCTCTTCCTCTCGCAATCCGGTTATTCCAGGGTTTTGTCTGGCCGGGCCGATACGCGGCACCGATAGATTCTTTTCATGAGTCGGCCTGCCTACGGTCGTTGCGATCACGATAATTGTCCGTGTCCATGGCTGCGTTGAGTTGTTGAACCAAACGTTTTGTTTCTGGCTGCCGCATGCCGGGGCGCCGTGTTTCAAAACCATTCACGCCCACAGAACGGAGCTTTCCTTTAATGCGACAAAGCTGGGTCCGGAATCGGGGGAGAAAGATCCGGCGAAAAATTGCCGAAAAAAACCCAATCGAAACCGGCTCATATGCGATCATGTGTTTCGCGTTAAGTAAACTGCGCGTTGCTCTGTCGGCCGGCATGGAATTCGTTAACAGGGATCGTTGCGGATAACCGTTGTTTTCGTTTCGGTCGTCGGCGGTCTCAACGGGCGACACGCGGCCCGTCGACTCGCGGACGTTGTTTCGTCAAGTGTTTCCGCACCCTACAAAAAAATCCACCATCCCCTCCAGAAACCGGCCTAAATATTATTTGAATATTTTCATGGAAATTAAGGATTAAACCGATGTAGGACATCGAAATTTGTCTAATTTTCGCGGGTTTTCCGAATATTTCGACAACTAACATTTCCTCTTCTTCCGCGCCACTCGAAAAGTTCTTCAGCCACTCGAAAAGTTCCCAGCAAACGCTGAAATTAAATCTGCGGACGCGCTCCGCGGCGCACCGTTCGGAACTATAAAACGAGATTGAAAAATTATACCGTATGCAATTCGACCCGGGTTCTGATACCGAGGGTTCTGTGTATGCGAGTTTATAGATCGCGGCGCGAGGACTCGGTGACCGATTATAATTTGCACATCGCGTTCGCTCGTGGTGTGTCGGCCGATTTCACCGTCGGGGGGGTCGATAAGCTCACCGACAGTTTATCGGGGGACGTATCTGACGCGTTGATTTATACGATCTATCAGCGGGAGGGGGAGAGGGAACATGAAAGAAGGAGAGAGAGAGAGAGAGAGGAAGCAGGAGTCGAGAACGCGGAGTTACATTATTTTTAATTCAAACCGTTCGGGGGGTTGTCGGTCTCCGCATGATTCGTGGCGGCGCGCCGGATCTGCACGCGAAATTTATGATGATGGCCGCCCGAGGGGTGAAAAAACGCGACATAAATCCGCGACTCTTCGATGTTTCCGCGCCGTTGGTCCCCGCTGAACAAATCACTTTCGATAAACCCTGTAACCTCTTTCCGAGAGCGACCATCGCTGCGCAGTTTCATTTCTCTCTCCATCTCTCTCTCTCTCTCTCTTTCTCTCACACACACACACATACACGACCAAGTCGTTCAACCCACGCGCGAGGTTTCCGTTTGTTATTCAAGGGAAAACCGGAGGCGAAGGAGGAGTACAAATGTCATTCGGAAACAACAGGAGAGGAAATTGTTCGGAGGCAATTGCGAGGCACCGAGAGCAGATTCGGCACTGCCGTGGAGAGACAAGCTACAAACGGGGCAGCGTTCATCACTCAAAATTAGAACGTGCCCGCAGGATTATCATTGACATTTGGCCGATTCGTTTGTGGCGGACGACGAGCGATACAGGAGCACGCAGGCCAGATAATACGGAGCAATTTACTATTCGGAGCGAGGCATAAACAGAACGTGGAACGACCGGACGTATCTGTGCATGCACGTTCGCCGCGTACGTCCGACAAGATCCACGAATCCCTGACTGGAATCGGTGACCAGCCCGGATCGAACTCGTGCGGAGATATCGACGAGACGTTAGCCTCGCGGCTACGAGGATAATTTTTGCGAAGTGGTCGACGTGCGCTGCGGATCATGGTTTCGTACGTGCATTAAAAACAGTCGTGTGTTTCGTTGTACGTGAGGTTCGTTGGCTCGTTTCATTTTATGTAATACAGGTGCACGGCGATGTCTCGATATTGTGGAAGTCCTATCAATTATCCGTTCTCCATCTTCATTGCACTGAAGCGATACATCTGCGACACGATTTCTTGTCGCAGCCGAGAGGCCGGCCCGACCACGCTTGGAAATCTACGTTATCGACATCGGTGCGTGCTCCCGCTGCCCGCTAGCGGCTCCGCTCGTTAGACTACGCGCGACGCTCGCTACATACCAACATGGCGGCGCCCTTGGCTGCTAAAAACGTTGAAAATCGCTGGACTTTAAACACGCATAACTTTTAAACCAGTAGATTCCTAAGATTGAAACTTGAGTTTTCGAGATTTTCTCGTCAAAATCTACAGGATCCATAGAGGATAATTAAAAAATTTCTGATTTCCTCGAGTGAAGGTATTAGCTCTATATCATCCACTATTGGTGAGATACTATCCTACAATTACAGAATTGTGATCATTAGGAAGCAGTAGGAAATCTCAAAGCAAAATAATGATTGACCATGCTCCGCGTATTTAAGCTTCGTGCAAAATTCGTGGCATCGACCGCAAGAAGTAATCGATTCGGCTTATGGTGTCTCTAGTGTAAACAACGTTCCGCATACTGGGGAGAGCGACACGCGGTGCTTTGGCAAACGGCCGCCGAAAAACGTCACTTGTTACCAGGGTATTAAGGTGAAACGTATTTAATTAGCAAAGAGGCACGAAGCAACGGCCGACCGTGGTCGAAAAACCGCACAGCGGGGGAGGATGATTCCCTTGTTCTTTCCCCCGCGCTTTGTCCCTCCTCGTTATACCAGGGGAAAAAGCCAAGCGCATTTTCGGACCGTGACGCTTGAACCCCGTTCCATGAACGGTCCCACTTTCATAGAACACGCGCTATGTAATTAATGAGATGTCACGTTTTTGAATACCGTCCCCGTGTTACGCAAAAATAATTATTCGACGCGGTGCGGTGTGGTGCGCGGTGCGTGTTGCGCGCAGCTGGCCGCCGTAAAACGTCCCGAGAAAAAATAAAAGCGGACGCGTTTGGCGAAAACACAGCCCCCTGTTCCCGCCGTTCGATTATCCCGCGGCTGATTTAATAAAGCGTTATTAATCGAGGCCCGGTCGTTACGTCGAAAGCGTTTCAGCGAATAGCGTGCGAAAGCCAAACAGGACACTTTTGGACGCGACAGAAATCGGGTTATAAATCGACGCGGTATCAAAACATCGGTTCCGAGCACTGTCCCAGTTTAATCTTAACACACGTCCAGACCGTCGGACGGGCTTTCGTGGACACCGTTTCAGCCCGTAATTTGTTTATGCGTGTCCTGTCACTGTGGATTCCACGGGACACGCTTAGTACGCTGGGTATTCATAAAATTATCAGTAATATTTTATATTATACTATTATGGTTTGATCTTTTAAGGTCTATTTCGGTTCGTGTATTCGAGCAATCGTTTTCGCATTTCTGCTAATAAATACTTAATAAAATCAGGATCTGAACTTCGGCTAGGTATTTCCGAAGTGCGACATGCAAAAATAAACAGATATCATTTTCCCCGTTGACTACTCGCGCTGTCGAGCAAGAGCCGGCTGACGCGTCTGATCACATCTAGCCAATGCTACTTCCCGCGAACGCTGCTGCGCGCGCAAACCCGGACAACTATCAAACAAGGCGGTTTAATCGAGAAAATATTATTTATAGTTGCATTCGTCAAATAGAATCGTCTTATGCCAGTTTCCACCGGCCGGTGAACTCTTGTAAACTTTTAATTACGGACCAGAACAACGTCCTCCGTGCGTCCTGTTCAGAGCATCCGTCATTCCGACGTACAAAGGATCACATCTCGAAAGAGAGTTGTATTATTAAAGTCCCCGGGACAACGTGTCAAAACCGGTAAGTCGTGAATACTAGAAGGAAGAACTTTAATCATCAAAATGCACTTCGTCGTGATTTATAGTCAGCCGTCATCTTTCCGTGGGCGATGTTCGGGAACAAAAAGAGGAAGAAAAAAAAACGGGAAGAAAGTGACTAACGACGCGCAATGTTTCTCCGGGAGGGTTCTAGTGTTTTGTGCGCTCGGAGACGGAGCGTTTCTTAATCGAGCGACTCGGTAGCTACACTCTTTTAAGCCGCGGCTGCGAACTCGTGGCTCGAAACCCGCGAAAATTTCGAGGGAGGAGCTCGTGGGGATTTCAAAGGTTGGGAACAGTGGCTGTTTCAGCGATTCCCTCGAGAAACGGAACGAAGACCAACCGGGGGGAGCAAGGAGAGAAAGAAGAAGAAGAAGAAGAAGACGAAGGAAAGCACCGTTGATCGACGGTTAATATGCACCCCTGGCAAAAGGATCCTCTTGTGGTGTTCAGCGCAGGAAACATTCAAACGATGCCGGAAATATAGTCGGACAGGTAGAAAGCTCCCGTTCCCCGGTTAACTGGGAATGTAATTGAGATCATTTAGGCGGCTCTCTATCTCTCAGACGACCTAGTTTGCTGGTGCGGTTTCTTTGTTTCAAGGAGTCTCTGGATACCCGTAGTTAGACGGGACGAGGGGTTCGAGCCACGGCGCGGCAGAGGAACTCGGAAATAAGTGCGCCGGAGAAATTTGGTGTAGCACGGTGGAGCGGGCCAATCAAAGAGATAACTAGATCCCCATTAAACCGCTTGTAACTTAATTAATTGCGGGCGCGGGCTAATGTAGCACGGCTAACGCCGTAGATGGCGTTCTGAGAACGCGATATCACGTGTAACGTGATTTGCTCGTTAACCGAAGTTAGGCAAGTCGAATACGTTCACCGCCCGATTAAGGGTCAGACGGGCACGCGGCGATCTTGAATTTTTGTTGCGTTCTTGTTCGCAATTTCGTTCCAGGAATATTGGATTGGTAACTAAGTGATCGCGGATTTTAAATTTGTAGGAAAATTCCAAATTTTTACTTGAAAATGTATAACTTTATTAAATTAGGTATTGTCCGTTTTTATCGATGACCGTTTGCCATCTTTCAGGCAGTGTCATAATTCCTTGTTCGGAAACTTCTGATTCTGTGCCCCGCGAAAACTGAATTAAATGTTTATTTACGTAATCAGCATCTGTATGTACGTGCGTAGATGGAAAAGTCGGTGTATTGTCCTTCCTCACATCTGTCACTCCTGGCTTGATTACTTAAAACCGCGCTAGGTCGTTTGAAGGGTTGAGGTGTTTTGAAATAAATGTTCGAATATGTAAATAACAATAACGTGTATTAGAGCGACTGTACACTAATGTGAACTTTGAGAGAGCTGACTGAAGACCAACTGAAGACTCACCGAAGACCCTTTTTATAAGCTGTGGAAACTGTGGAGATGGTAAAACAAAGTGGGAGAAAATTGGGGTTGAAATGTAAAAAATGGTCCAGATGCTGTCTGCAATTGTTACTGTTAAGGCGCCGGAAAGTCGCCTAAGAAATCGGTCGAGTCCCGTCGTTTCGGACTCAAGAGCCTTCGACTCTTCATCTAATTTATGTATTCGCGTCGGGTGGTCGAAGTCTTGTGTTTTTGGTGTCGGATTCGTCGCAGAGACCTATTTTCTGGGTCTCACATTACGCTGCGTCCCAACAGCATCATTAAAAATTTTACCATTTACAGAGTTCCGCATGGAACGAAATAAATTGAAATCTGATGTAGAATATGTATCTCCCAGACGTTTTACATTTAATATAAGAAATCAACAAATGTTTCTAAATGTTACGATTTCTGAAGATGTGTGATAGCAATTGGATTTAGTAATGTAGGTTTGCTGTAACTTATGGACAGGAAAGTACACACCATGTCGAAGTTCAAGTAAGAGTAAATATGTAAAGACTACTTTACCGGTCGGAAGTTTGGAACCACTTCCCGCATAAGTGTAAATAAAATACAAGCTTCCCGAGGTGAAAAAACTTAAGTAATTACGAATAGTAGCTTCCACTTATGGAAGGTTGAAACTCGGTGCTGGAATAGATGTTTGAAAATGTCGTAACGACACTATAAACATTACAGTAGCCTGGAAATGCTAAACAGGCTAAAACATAAATACATAAAACTCCGCAGTCTAGCGATTCCGTACGTAAGAATTTTCGATCGCACAGAAGAAGGTTATTCGACAATCGTCCCGGAATTATCAATTTTGATTGATAAATGAAACATTGATATTTTATAATCGGATAATATTCGGATGCAAATCTTCCGCATAATAACAGCAAAAATTCTCGGCTCAATAAATAAACTTATAATTCGCCACGCGTGATATGTGGACGATGAAATTGAAACAAGATTACAGATTTAAACGAGGCAAACTGACAATACCGATATAAAATTTAAATTTCAAATGGACGGGACGAGCGTGTGAATGGATGGCTGGTTGAATTACAAACGGTAAACCGCGGGACCAGTTTATTTTTACAAGACGGTTGTCAATGATGATATAGTGCTCGTATACGCGCCCCGCTATATCTCGATCTATCGAGCTTTATTTTTACGGATCGTTTCGTTTTCCAGATGATTTAATAACGACGCGTGTTATTACACACACCAAGCCCCCCGGGGACCGCCACGAAACTGTTAATCGATGATTTCGTTTTGAAACGCCGGATCATGTGTATTTGATTACCTACTGAAAGAAAACACTTGCGATTTTATTAGTTCTGTTTGTTTCCTATTGCTCGCTCGTCCGTCCGTGCTTTTTGAAATTAGATCACGAGATGAAACACTCGTATTTATAAACAAAATGTTTCGCTTACGAAGATCGATGCTGTGGAATAATTGGAAAACCGAGGAGAGTACCGCGCCGGATACAGATATCGTTTTGTATTTTTGTTAGTGGAACCCATTGATTTCTACTAATAAACGGTTGCAAACTTTCGCGATTCGTTATCCGAGCTACTCTCTGTCGTTTATAAAATTTCGAAGAATAATATTTCTAAAAATTCCTGATCATTCCTGATCAAATTCTCGTGTTACTTTTTCAAATAACACTCTGTTCAACATATGTTTCGATCTGTAACTCTGAGCGTGTAACCTACAAATCGATTTAAATTAGGCTACATGAAATCGAGCAATGCTTATTACAGTTTCGCTGGCAAAAGTCTGCTGGCAGAACGGAATCAAACAGGTTGCAAAAGCTATCGTTATGATAATCACGGTCAAAGCCCGGTCACGGCATTATTTTCGCATGTTCGAGAGGCCGCGGCCCAGAGTTGCATAAAATACCTGCACACGCAACGAATCGATTCGAGAATAAACAGTTGGTTTATTGATAATGCGAGCAGTTATGTGAAACTGTCTGGAAGATCGACAAGTAGAAAAGCTGAAGTTACCGCTGGTCAGGATCGATTCTCTGTCCCCTCGCGGATATCTGGATACTCGCGGGAGATAATTCGGATGAATCCGGGACTACACGGTCCTATTTCCACCGAAATAAATCAAAGGCCCTCGAAATGAACAGGAAGAACCGTCCGATAAAAAAAAAGAAAAAAGAAATCGGGAGAAAGAAGGGGAACGCCCGATCGGATTTTGGGCGAAATTCGCGGACGCTCTGAACGTTCGGGGCAATTTCGCGAACGGACGTTGTAATACGACACTTTCCACTTGGTCCTCTGAACGTTTCAACCCTCATCAAGGCTAACCCATTCGCCCAGCAGGATTTTCACCGACGAGAAGCGGTGAACATTTTTATCTAGATAAAGAAAAACGAATCTCACGTATAATGAACGGAAGATGAAATAATTTTTTCCGCCATATCTGGGCGCGGTGTAAATGCTCCTTTTTTTCCGTGTGAAAATGCGTTACGCATACCCCGGCACCCTGGGGGGAAGCTGGGGTTATGTGGGACTCTCCTCCGATGGTGGTCGACGCGCGTAGCGGAGGCGTAGCCACTAAAAACACACGCCCACCTAAGCTGTAAGGGAGGTGCCTGGATCACGCGAGTACTCAACAGGACACCTCTCAGCTGTCATGCTACCCGGGGGGAGTGGTTAGGCTTCCCCAATGTCTAAGCTAACAAGACCCCGGGCGGAGGGTCCCGCCCGGTGTCCCCATCCTTGGTCCCCAGCTCGGTCCACGCACAGCTCCCGGAGTCTTCGTGACCCGCTCGGGGCGGCTGACCTGAAGGTCACCGACCCTCCCCCCCCCACCCCTCCCACGACCCCGTCAGACCCGTTGGTCTGGTGGGGGCGGGCCGGCCTCCCCCCCCCCCCGTGAAACCCCGGGGGGGGGGGAGGGCGTGCGTCGGCCCGTCCCGGGAGGAGGTAAGCTCCGCCCACCGGGGTGGGGGCATAGTGCGGCGCGCGGGGCAAATCCCCCGCACGGGAAGCCCCGCATATGTAAATGCTCCTAACGGGCCCTTGACGTAATAACACATTGATAAACACGCTATATTACTTGAACCATAGTAGTTGGAGCTTTCGGTCAGTGTGACCTAGCATGACCTCGGATAACTTTGGATGACCTTGTGCTGTGATTAACGACCTCGCCACACAAGACACTATTAGACCATAGGGGAACACATCTAGGGTTCCATTAAACAAAATTGAATTGACCTTGAAATCACCTAGGCCTCTCCATCGAGGACACCAACGTATCAGAAGATGGCCCCATATTCTTAAGAATGTACTTAAAGAACAAATGTCTATGTAGCAACTGTATGTTGCAACTAAAAAAAGATAAAAATTGCGACGGTAAAATGGTGCATGTATATGTACACGCTAATGATGCAAATGGGTTAATGACTGCGTTAAACCATATCTGATATCGGCTCGGAGGAACTAATTGAGTCCAGTGAATTTTTTATCGCGCCTCGTACACGGAAAAGTGCACTGAAAAGCCACAACAGTAGATGAAAAGGTAAATATGTATACGCACGCGTTCTAGATCGAATATTTAGCAAAATAGAGATAAAAGGAATACTGATAGTTCCATAGATATGGTAGCGAATAAAGAAGAGGGTTAACGCGTATAAACATGGTGCGTAAAACAAGGGTTGACAGTACTTTTTACTACTAACAGGTCGAGTACCGTCGACAAAGAGTAATTGCCACCTTTTACGTCGAAACTGCTCCCAAAGGGTAGGGCTCGATCAGCAAAGGGAGCACACGCGTGAACAACCGGGTGGCGAAGGGTGAATCAACCGAATGCAAACTGTGGCAATTACCGGAACCGCAGCTGCGCGAGAACTTTCCGTAACGGATCGCGACCGCGATTAATAACCTATATTAATTAGGGCGGAACGAGTACCGTATAATTTGCGAGACGGTAAAATCACGGTCGCAGCCGCGCTGCGTCTTCGACCACTCATTATTCCACGTCGAACGTCGCCGTTTCCGTCCGTGGTACTTGCAATTGGACTTGTTTCCTGCGAAATGGCATTGTTCCGCGGGACGAGGGGGTCTCGCTCGCATAATTAATTAATCGCGTCTGATCCGCGGTACGTCGCATCCCACTCGTCGATGCGCCACCGGTGCCATTAATGTCTAAGCAGAGCCGTCCGTTGCTTATTGACAAGCTATTGTTGCCGATACCAATCAACCGCGGAAGCCCACGGTTCCACGGTGTTGCATTATTTCTTTGCGGGCACGAGCGCGCTTCGAGATTGCTCGATAATCGGTTCTCCAATAGCTTCTGCTCTTACGAAACTGCAACCTGAGGTCCTACTGCAGAAGAAAATAGAAGAACGCCTATTTTCATTCGATAGTGTCCTTCGATTCGTACGATTTGCAATCGGAGACGATGCAGTTAGCCTCGAGAGGCAACCAAGATTCTGTTCTTCAACTGTTCGGCGAAAGAAACGCGAATGATTGCTACCTCGATACGAGGACAGAAATAAACCAGTCGGGTACTAGAGATTGTTTAATGCTCTATAAGTAAATATTTTATATTTACTATAAAAGAATGATTCGATGAGTTTTCAGTGTGGTTAAAAATCTTCCCCCGATCGTCGATTATACAGATAACAGTTTCAAAATTGAAGGAAATATTTGCTTAAAATATTTGCTTTCGAAATTTTTTAATGGAAACTTTCGAAGAGTTTCATTACATTCCGAATTTTCTTCCCTGTACAATAGTTAATACAGACCTGCCTTCGTCAAAACTTTTCCAATCTATGATTTTCAAACTTCTTTGCTTGTATAATGGTTACCTGCTGCTATCGAAGTAGCGAACAGGTGTTCAAACAATCGATCGATCGATAATCGCAATAATTTCCAGTTTTTCGCTTTATAACCAGAGAATTTTCCCGAAAGAAACGCGAATCCCACAGAAACTGTAAATAACCGTTCGCGATCATTTTATTAGTAACATTCCAAGTATTCGAAAATCCGTTTAATTTCCACCGGATTCGAGATCTACCGAGAAAAATCCAGATTCACTTAATCCCGTGGATCCACGCCGCCATTTTTCCGAGGAGGGGATCGATCGTTCGCACCCACCCTCGCTGTCGGCGCGGCAGAGTCAATCATACAGGCTCTGCCACTCGACGAAAAGTTTGGACTTCTGTGGAATAAGAGAGGCCGAGGTTGAACGAGGGCGCCGTATGAGAAATTTTGATTCGCAATGTTTCCCCGTCTCCCCGTTCAAATAAATCGTCGACCCTAACTTTTCGATCAACGAGCGCCGCCCGTAAGAAAACTGTCATCGTAGGTGACGCGGAGCATTCGTCTCCCGAAAGAAGATCCAGGCGGATGGGAGCGGGTCAAATACCTTGCTCGTTCAAACCACGACTGGATGAATTAAGTTGGAAACACTCGATGGAACTCGATTTAACAAATACTTGTTGCGCGGCGTTTATTTCAGAATAATTTCAACAAGATTTTCTTGCCGGTACATGTTACATCAACTAATTGGCGGACAAAAAGATTCGCCGACTAACGTTGATCAGTGTTGTCGCAAAAAGTCTCTCAGAGGACTCGCATGACGTCACACTTCCGGAACTGTCCACCAACGTGCCAACAGTGGGGGTGCACAGTGACACCATGATCGCTACTTTGGGATCGTAATAGGATCCCCAGCATCAGCGCGAGTCGCTACGTCACTATCTGGATTAGACTAAACTATAGCTTGGTGACGTCACTCAGGTTCCGACTGCGATATTTCCCCCACTATTTACCCGAAACATTCCTCGATCTGGTAACACTGGAGATGATCGACGAACAAGAATCGGAGTAGCTGCGTACCCGTGTATCGAAACGAACCGAATAGATCAGTTGGTAACTTATCCTCTCGAGCCGTTTACCCTTACGAAGCTGTATAATTTCGCATTAGGTTCGTGGGTATTCTACAGCTGCCTGATTTCGCATCAGGTTCGTCTGTATCCTGCGGCTGCCTAATCTCGCATCAGGTATGTCTGTACGCTATCCAACCTACTGGCAGCTGCTGGAATTCGCAACGAGTTCGACCGCATTTCCGCGTCAGTCTAACAGCAGCTCTCTGACTTTGCTTCGGGTTCGTTCGTGTTTCACTTTTCTCCAGTGACTCCTCAATTTCACATCGGGTTCCTGCATGCTGTCTCTCGACATCCTAACGGCAACCTAAGTTCGCGTTAGGTTCGTCTGTACTCCCGCTAACATATCCACCGTCGTTCTCGTTATGCGTAAACCTTGTCGACCGTGTACGTTGTTCGAAACGAATTTCTGTTGCATTCTAGTTTCCGCAATTTGCCTGGTAATACATTTTATTTGCATAGCGATCCGAAATCCAATTGTTATGAGATTGATGACGGTGAAATGAAGTTTCTGTGAAATTCTATTTAAATTCGTTGAACGTCGATGTACGATTTTCAAACGCACTACGTTTCGAAACTTTATTGCAGACCTTCCACCGCTGGAAGTGTTATCGATAAATATTATTTCTTGTGAGCACTGTTCGAGACTTGTCAAGCGAGACTGGAAATTGAAATTGATTCGGATTCGTGAGTACATATTGAACTTGATCTCGTGTCCAAAAATAGTGAACTCTCTCTCTCTCTCTCTCTCTTTCTTCTAAAAAGTAGCTTCAGTGATAAATTCTACAGCAAGAAGGTAAAAAATTTTAACAATCTTTTATTTTCGTTATGTTTCATCCATGCCATTTTTTAGTAGCTAATTAGTAGCTCGAACGCATTGCCACTGTCACAGACTCAGGATATTAATTAATTAGTGAATAGAGAAATGACAGGGGCTATCCTCGACGATCCGGATAAACCGAAAATCCAGATTAACAGGACCCAGCTAAACGGAGTTCTACGTTCTATAACTGAACACTCTGTTATATAAAGCGACCTGTTTAAGCTTCCAATTAGGTAAATTGTGTCCGTTTGTAATATTGTACCAACGTTTCGCTAATATTGCTAACGTAGCACAACTTGAGGAAAAATGTATATAATTCAGTTTCAAAAGAACATATAGGGCGTTTAAATAAATAAAGAAATATTTACATCGAGCCTCGTTTATGTTAATGCTCCGCTGTAGCGATAACTTTATACGATCTATCGCCGTGTTGCAACGTTATATGCATTTATTTCATATTTATAAGATACAAAATATTGATGTGATCGCCCGTTAATATTCTTTCCAGTTCGTTCTCACCATAAACAATCTTATACGTACAGTCGCCAACATCGTGCGTTAATTCCTGAATGAATCAAAGTTTGCCAACGTTCCTATAAACAAGATCCATAAACAATCCGACACAGCAAACTCCATTCGCGAACGAACGCCGGGCCGCATCGATAAATCGTAAACCAACCGAAGCGTTCGCGGAGTCCCCGTAAAAAATAGCCGAGCGATCCAATCATTACACTCAAGAAAAATAGCCGACACTTTTCCCGTACGTTGCAGGCAAATTGTTTAAATGGCCCGCGGCGGATAACTGTTTTCCCAGCAGATTTAATAACAATGGGTTCGGCTATCTGTTACGCGCAAACCCCTGTTTCCCGATACAATGGCTGGCGCGGCGCGACGCGAGGACGGGATTATACGGTGTGTATTTTTTAATTCCCTTCCCCTCTTTCTCGTCGTTCCTACAATGTCGGCCGAAAGTGTCTGGTGGGGAGGGGCGGGAAGGGGAGGGGTCGACGGAACAACGCAGCGGGCTTTGGCGCAACGAAAAATCGCACGGGCATAAAAATTATTTTCGACGAGGGCGATATCGGGCTCGAGCCGGGCCGAGCTCCCGAGTCGGCACTGTCCCAGCGGGATACGCGTTAAAAATAAAACCGATAACTCGTTTCCAATTAACGTCGCTCACCTGCCGTTTACCCGGCTCTTCGATTTGCTTATCGTTTGTACAAGTAGATCATTTCAATTTTGGTCACGCTTCGGGCACAGTCATTCGCTGGCTTTTCCAACGCACCGCGAAATCGATATCGTTGTTCGCGTCGCGTCGCGTCGTTCTAAATTCACCCACGTCCCCCCGCGCTGCCCCCGCCGACACTGTTTTCGCGATCCGCCGCGATCGTTATTAGATCCCCAGTTACAGGCCCGAACTGCATCGCTTTCGAATCTATTATTGTCCCGTTCGCCCAATGAGAAATCGGTCGGTCCGATGGTACAGCGTGTCCGCGGAGTAACGCAATCCGCTCATACAGAGTAGAATTCAATGGAACGAAAAGCACGTTTTTTATAAGAGACGCATACTGAATTTCCGAAGCGACCGTGGCGGCCGTTCGCGTACTCGGATGCTTTTCACAAATTTTCGTTCCATATTTGTATCGCTGTACCCGGCCTTTATGCAAATACGGGTTTCGGCACATTAACTCTTACGCCGGCGGTGTCACGTACGTGTGACGCGCGCGATATCGTATTTTGGTAAAAAAAAAAAAGTCAATTTAGTTGCATGCACGTTGTCACGCAATTGTGGAACGGCCGAGAGTGTTCTTTGCGACGTGTTATGCAAAATTATATACGGTTTTATGGAATATAATGTGAGGGAATGCCGAGATATCAATATCAGATTTGCAAGACAGAATGCATTCGAACGCGTTCATACTATTTTGGGACAACCTGTAGACATATGGAAGAAATTAGTTTACGAAACTTCAAAGTCATTTTTTAAGAGTACGGTTGACTTGAGATCCATTGTTCCTTCGGATGAATACTATACGATGCGATAAAACATTTTTTGACCTTGAAAGAAAGGGTCAAGATCAATTTTGCGCTCCATTTTTTAACAGATCTCCGCCGATCGCGAGCTTACAGAATCCCTCCACGATATTCGTGACATATAATTTTTTTACACCCTGTACGAATACAGTAATATTTTCATTCTATCAAGAAACATGCATACCTAATCCCGAACAGCGCACGGTGTTATTTTTTCCGCGAAGGTAAACTGAAAAAACTTACATCGAAAACCGAAGTACCGCCTTAAATGGCCGTGTACGTTCCTTATCGAACGAAAATGGTAACGCGCTCGAAGCGTTTAAGATTACTTCTTTGAATCCTTTCCCATCAATGTTTACGGTTGCAAGTTTTGTATTAACGGCGGCACAACTGTTTCCAGGATCGGCGAGGACGGGCCATGGAACTCAACAAAGGAGATCGAAACGCCGACCAACCATACCTCCTACACCGTCGAGAAGCTGCTGCCGTTCACCGTCTACAGCTTCCGTGTGTCGGCCGTGAACGCGATAGGACGTAGCCGGCCCAGTGTCACGTCCTATTACCTCATGACTCTCCGTGAAAGTATGTTTTTCCAATTGTAATTATTGGCATTCCTGCTCGCGATAGAACGATTCCGTTCGAAGTATCCGCGCTTTACTTTTATAGTTCTTCACGGTCTTGCACGGTGGTCCGAAATCGTCAGAACACGGGAAAACTTAGCATTGTCATTTATGGGTTATCCATTATGCAGGAAGCGGTTTTGTATATATTTATATATATGTATAATTTATAAGAATATAAATATATAAATATATAACAGTATTTTTGTATTGTATATATATTGTTATATATTTATATATTTATATTGTTATAAATCTTGTATAGATATATAGTTCGATTTTATAATTATGTTAACATTTAATTATTCCGTAGTATCGTTACTTTTACAATTTATTACATTAGATCCTGATTCCTTGTTGTGTTTCGACCCAATAGAATCCAACAATATCAGATTTAACCCGGCTACGCTTTAAAAAAAAGGCACTTAATAAGTTGTTTTGGGTCCATTTGGACCCATATCTATTTATTTAATGTTTAGCTATAAAATGTTTTTAAATTATTTATTTATCTGTTGTTATTAACGTAAATTACATACTAATTAAAAATTACATTCGTAAACGTAAATTACATACGTAATTAAATTAACTTATTTGGAGTCTCTTGTACAATAAATGCAAAGCGAGGCTCTGTGCTCTTTACAAATGAATTTTGGACAGTTGGTACAATATACATCGTATTTGTGATCTTTTTTATTGGTCTCACTGCAAAAAGTACACCGTCCTCTGACCCTTTTTTTATGGTTGTGCAATATCTTCAGTTCTTGTTCGTCGCTTGTCATGGTCACGAATGTGGTGACCATAATAAAAACACGTATGGACCCCAAATGGACCCCTAACGCCATACGTGTAACAATTTCTATTACAAGTATTTCAAAAAGGATTTTAAATATTTTTTTTTAAGTGGAAGAAAGATTTTAATAAATTATTCTCCGCCAAGAAATTTCAGACTCATCGGCCATTCCGTTTGGAAGTTACAAGCGCGCAAAGAATGCTGCGGGTCCAAATGGACCCAATAAGCGTAGCCGGGTTAATTTCAAACAGTTGTACTGTACGGGCTTCTCAAGAATCCCCGTGAAAGGAACAGACTAATTGGTCAGAGTGTGTCGAGGCTAGCAATTAGGGGCGGTTTATGATACCGACATGAACTCACCGTTTTTAGGCTGTTGAAACGGTCGACAGTTGGCTCGCAGATGTGGTAATCACTTAACTGCACAGTTAAGGGTTCAAGGTTTTTGGGGGTAATTCCGTGTCATAAATCGCAGCCTCGACGAGTGATTTCGGGGAAGAAGATAACGGTTTACAGATACCAATAGACCTTTGACCTGGAGTCATTCGCCACACTACACGAAGTTGTCACCCACTAAATGCGGAAAAGGGGACCTCTCCTGACGCACGCCCTTCGCCCAGCTAAGGGCGCAAGGGAAGGGGAATCGGGCCCAAAGCGGTAGGTTGTTTCTTTGTTGGGTTAGAACTTTTTTGAACCAACTCGCTTCAACTTGGGTCAGCGCGAGACCATCGGGGTCTGACGAAGTCGCGGGACTGGAAATTGAAGAAGTTTTGTGAATAAACACTGTGGTCGAGCATAAATAATCTAATTTTTCCCACATCAGTGTGGGTGGTGCTTCGACACTCTATTCGGCGCACGTCACGTCCTATACGCAGCGAAGGTCTTCGCGAAACGGTTGACGAAGTACTCCGCGACAGAGTAGAAGTGGCACGCCTCGAACAGTGAGGATGGGCGGAGCGAGCGATTGGACCCCCGTTGCCTGTACCGTAAACGTCATTGATTCCGAACGATATTGAAATTTTATTATTTCTGTGCTCGGGTCATAGGTCTCGCGCGAGAAAGGGTTCCAGTGAAGGAAAGGGGTGATAGAAGGTGCAAAAATAATTAATTAATACTGAAGAAACCGGTAGAAATAGCGGAAACACGAAACTTCGGATCCAAATTATTTGCCTTTCGAATCGAATCGAATCGGCGAACGCGCAACGCTCGATACCCGGTGTGTTTCTACTGTTTTAACAAGTGGTATCCGTAAAAAGTTTTTGTAGATTGCGTTGAACTTCGCGGCGGGATTATGGTTCGACGCACAGAATAACGATTCTTTGCGGTGTAAGAGCGCTACTCGGTGGAAGTAACGTTTGCAAACGGTGTTTCTCGGGCAGAACGCTTCGTAACATTTGCATTCTCAAATCGGACATCTCGAGTCCAACAATTCGTTAGAAGAACGAAGATATTAAATATACAGGCTAATAAAGCTAATTGAACTACTGTTGAGTAAGCTCCTAATCGATCCATCGATCGATCGAGCTACTTCGAAACTTGCACGTGGTGTGCCGACTAATCGCAATAACTAAGCTCGAAGGACCACTTCTCTTAATGGGAAGAATAAAATGTAACAATTGTGATAACAACAATACTATATTTTAACTGTGGACTGCGAGAAACTCGACTGTCTGTACAATGACTACGAAACTAAAAAATTTGCTAGTTTGACAGTCGAAGAGAATCTGCTTGGAGCTCGCAGGACCAGGATGAAAGAAAGCTGATTTTTCCCTCTCCTTTACCACCTTCAACGGGTGGGGGTGCCGTTGGAAAAAGGGGAAAATACAAAGAATAATTGTGGTGGTTTGGAACCCACCTTAATAAAAAGTAGGTCCTGGTGAAATTGGAAATTAGGCGATAGTGTGAAGAGTGGTAAAAGGGAGAGAAGTTGGCAAAATGAATTTGAAACCCTAAGGGGACCAAATATCATTACATACATACATACAAAGAATAATTGTCTAAAGATCTGGTCCATGGGTGGGCCCCGGAAAATAACTAAGTGTCGAATTTCGGCGCCGAGTCGACGACGAGGCGACCATCGGCGACACCACACTAACCATATATCCAGAAACAAGAGTTCCTTGTTCTGGACCAAATCGCTGTACAATATATCTGAAACAATTACGTTATCCCTCCAATTATTTCTTATCTTCGATAATAACCGAGTTATCGTTCGGACGAGATACTAGATAGCACAGCTCTGTATAGAAATTTTTTAACTGCGGATGTTTCGTCGCGACTGTTCGAATGTTGCCCGCCAAATTAATATTGGGCAGCCGATTCAGTGACTAGAGCGATTATATATAACAACGATTGATCGATTTGACAGATAATGACGCTAAGAAAGCGTTTCGTCCCGGACCTGCTAGGGGACTCATCGGTAAGGCTGATCTAGCAGGGCCTGCCTTATACGCTAGCGCACGCGAGGGATATTGAATTAAGCGACGCAGAGTTTAGCGCGAATGTCCTGATCGATGGACAAGAAAGAGTGGTGAGACAAGACCCGTGCGTTGTCTTGTCTACCCGAGGACTGGAGAGTGTCACGACTTCCAGTCCTAACGCGATGAGGAAGAAAATGCGCTGATTGGCTCTTGCCGAAAGTTGCATTTCCCAATCAGCGCCCTTTTGACTTTGTAGGCCTCCTTCCTGTAGCTCTGAGTGAGACCTTGGAAGGAGGCGTGGGGCTCTACCTAACCCGGTCGATGATGGGTCTCGGTAATATAAACTTATCCTTGACGGCCGCGGGTGGTCGTTCGGAGGGACAATTCTATGGCACATTGTCCTTCAAGATATACAGAAAAACTAAACATCTGGCAATGTCTAGAATGGTCGCTGAATGACCCTAATTTACGAAATCTGCGAGGAAGATTTTTAGTCACGAATGCACCATAAATATTGACCGACAGAGAACCACATGGAGTGTTCCTGCGCGACGGAACAGCGGATGAAAACGGACCCAGGTCAAGCAGGGCTGGCCATACGTATGCAGTGACAGCTCGCGGAGCACTTTGGGGAATGATAATAGGTGTGAAATCGGGTCAGGAATATCCATGGGAACGAGCGCCCCGGGGGGCAATCTTCGAGCCTGCAAAAACAAACGGTCGAAATTCCGGGTCGGATAAGCTGAAACGCGAGGGTCGATGGGGTTGAAAGGGGACGGTGTTGCAGGAAGGGGACGGGTGGGGACCAAGGGCGAGAAGAATGGTTAGCAGAGGCCAGGTTCTCCGCGGCCAGGACGGAGCGTCGCAAGAGAGCGGAGGCAACTAAAGAGGCGCTAATTGCAGCACAGGAAGAAGCAATGTACAGCCGCGCTTAACTCGAGCGGTCCGGCTCGCGTTTCTCCGTTGCCGCTTCAAGCCTCCGTTTGTCTTTCTAGCTCGGCCAGCCGGGAAAATAGGTTGAGCAGCGCACACGCTGAGCCCTATAAATTCTGTCAACGCCGCCGGGATTGGCGGACGACGGCCGGTGTATACCTACGACGCTCAACAAACTTTGCGCCCGACACGATGACGATGACAAAGACGCTCTCGCTACCAGCGCACACCCTCTCGCTGCCTAGCCGGTTCCGTTCGAGGCCGCCGATCGTTGCGAACCTACCCGACCTGGATTCCCATGCGTATCGTGCTAACAATTAGCACGTTACTCGCTGACGACTGCCGGAATACCCGGTTGCCCGAGATTTTCGGCAGTGAATTATTCATCGGGGCTAGAACCGAGCCTGCTTCGCGAATAGATATTTATAATATCGCTCGCTTCGATTTCGCTAAATCGGTCACGCTTAAATTCGCACCATCCATCCCCTCTCTTTCCCCACAACTTACCTGGTGATAAGTCCAATTCTGTTGCAAGTGTTAAAAATATGGTGGTAATTTTTTCCTGTGAAATTGTGTATAAATTAAGTGAAAAGCGAACTGCAAACTTCATTTATTTCAGCACTATTCTTAATTTTTAACTTCAATTTTTAACTTCAATTTTTCGGAGTTTATCCAGCCGAGTTAGTATCCCTAACAAATTCCACATCCAAGAAACCCCTGGCAACAGTCTGGGAAACACATAACGCAGCCGAGGTGCGTAAATATCGCGTTCCCCTCGAGCATTGGGATTAGTGATCGATATCATGTTGCTCAATTAATCGGCGCAATACGCACGATACTCACGGAACTGTAAAAATATAATGGTGGCACGTTGTATTATGTTGCAGTCGTGGAATCGTTAGAATATTATCGGAAACGCATATCATTGAAAGCATAATCATTGAAATTTTAAACTCCGGTGCTGATTGATTTAAACATTTTTATAACAAATATCCGACAAATATTGACGAAATTATATTCGCAGATACTATGTTACAGCAATACTTGTACAACGAATATTTGTACCGCGATGTTAAATCGCAAAAATTTTCAAAACTTTCGCGTATTGTACGTAACGATCGGAAACAGGCGGCGCAACCGAAAAGGGGGTTGATTCAAATGGAGTAGATTAAAATTTTGTCATATGAAGCTTTGTTGTTTCTCGAAAACGAAGCGCAGCACGTAGAAATTTTTTTTGTATACACAAATTTTCTTGTATCCCCACTCTATCTCCTCCTACGCTATTCCCCACATTTCCGATACTCTCATGAATCCGGCACTGGCACAGGGGAGGGGGAGTAACATTTCCCTTCAATTCGTGCTCCCTTCCCTCATGGCGATACTCATCACAATGCGTACGTGCATAGCTCACATAAATGTACCAAATTAAAAAAATTTTTCTCCGGAATTGGCTATAATAGATTTGAAACGATTCACGATGATGTCACGGTCGATCAAAGTACTTCCGATAACGGAGCGCGAGTGCAAGCCGAATTAATTAGAAGCGCGCCACAAAACAAGCGGCAAATCCAGCACGGGGCAGGATAAAAATCGCACCGGGGACATTTGACACGGGGCCAAATGCGGGCGCAAATAGACACGACCAGGAGTCTCTGTAGTATTTGACGGGGGTTGCGGGACTCGAACAAGGACCAATAGCGGGTGGGATCATTCGCGAATCGGGCGACGCGAAATCGATGCTATTAAATGCATAAACTCAGGTCCGCGCGGCCGGTTGATTATGGTATTACGTGAGATAGAAGCAATTATCTAGTTATCAAGACTGGCCCGCATTTGGAAATGATTACGCGTGGGATCGGGGACCAGGGCTAGTGTCAATAACTAATTTAAATACCGGCGATCGTCAGCTGTGCAATCAACGGGCTCGCGAACCAGCGAGAGCAAGAGGCCACCGGATGAAAGGAGAAAGGAGAAAAGCAAAGGGTCGCGACCGCGAGTCGTTCAGCCGAGCGCGATTATATTCGTTTCGCGGATATTGCGCTTTTCCCGAAGACTCGCTCCCCTCTCCCCCTCTCCCCCCCTCCCACCACATTTCTGCCTTTTCCTATTCCGTTTTCCCGATACGCGTGAGACCGAATGCGTCGTTTAAACGTCGTTGTTCACGGAAAAACCGTGAACAACAACAACGTCGTTGCGCGATCCAGCAAAATATTGACCCGCTCGAAAATTCCCCTGAACCGACAAAATGTTGCGTTTGAAAAACGCGGAGCTCCTTCGTCGCCACGGGTTTAGAGCAATAGAGTCGCTGTGACGGTTTCCCAGAGGGTTGTTTTCTGCGTAGATGTAAATTCGATGTTATTAACGGTTTAACTGCTGGTGCGGTTTTATCGACCACATCCTAAAATTACAGCCAGTGGCGGTTGTGTATATAAACGTATAACGTATAAATGTATATAAACAACATGCGAATTATTGCTAATATCAAATAGCGGCTGGTGTTATGGTATACCGCTGAAATGAAAATAAAATAAATACAATAAGAAAAACCTTTTCAAATAGAATATCACTTGAGTAATGTAATTTAAAATTAGAGTGTATATACTTATTTTCATTTTATTTGTCTTATCGTTATTCTTTTTTGCGTTTAGAGCGATCAGCTGTGCTAAAAGTACCCACAGTTAAAGAATTAATCTTGTCGAGCAAGAATCGAGAAATTTATGATAAAAATTTGTGTACGAACGCTGCTAGGGGGCCTACCTTTGATATCTCGAATGTAGTAGGTAACACGAATATCTAAATAATAGTGTATTTGTCACAACAAATACACTGAAACATTAAAAAAAACATTCAAACAGAAGAAACATTAAAAATAAAAGAAAAACGGAATGATACTCCACGTTCGGCAATTTCAACTTTCTGAACAAACAACAATTTAAGCGGACGTGTTCCACTACTAAATTTTATTTTGGATAGAATGTCTGTTGCGATTGTTATCAAAGGTATCGTTGCGTTACACTCGAATTATTCAAAAATTATCGATCGCCTCTTTTCCGCAGTCTAATCGAATCCCGCGGGAGTGACATGACATCCTATCGCGAAGATCGATGAAGTCTGTCTGAGCCACGGGTAAACTCTCACTTGAAACGAGACGAGAAACCTTTGCCCGATAGCGAGCGACAAGTAATACGTCAACTGTGACAGCGCGCGTTCCTACTGACGGGCTCGAATGAATTTTTCCAAAAATTGGGTCGTCGAAACAAAAAAAAAAAGAAAAAATATTTACGATCCTGTGCTCTCGCAGTATCGCCGTGGAATTTATGATGCGACGTCGATCACGACGAATGTGTAAAGCAGCGAACGACTATAGTAATATTTTGCGTGTATGACGCTGAAATTATACTTTATCATTTAATTTGAATTAAATATTTTTAATATCCCCACGATTTTGTTTTCGGCTGATACATATTTGCCACAAATGCATAAAATCCACGGTCTAGAGACCAGTACGGTGATTTATCGTGTCCGTGGCTGGAGCAGCTACGTTTCACCGAATCGTTGTCTATCCGAAGCATGCAGGTCGTTGACAGATTCCATTCCCTAATCCTAACATTGCGAACTGGTTACCGGCTGTGGTATTCAGGCTGGAATCGAATTAATTTCAAGAAATTAGTTAATAGATAGGGATGGACGCGTGGTGAAAGGGTTGGCGAGAGATTAAACGTCACGTTGACGGAGATTTGGTACACAATGTCTGGAATTCACGGGCAACGTAAAGGCCCGCTGTTCGACCAAAAAAATCTTGCCGTAATCACATGATAATGGCTGCTATCGGGCTAATCAACAAGGAATTAATGAGCCTCGTTTGCTTTGAACGTTGTCAATACGAGTCGCGTAACCGTCGATGAACGCCGAGCGGCGAATACAAAAAACAGATTAACATAAGACGTATGCGCACACCGTCGAGATTAATTTGTTGGCCTCATTTTTCAACGGTGAACTTAACCAGCGTGTCCGTTTTGGTGTTCGGTATTTTTTTAATAAATTTCCGGCGAGCTTCTTTAAAGTTTCCTTTGATCATCGCCGGCTGGCAAGCTTCAATCTCTCCTCGCAAATAGATACATCTTAAGAGAATAATTAATACTGCAGCTCGGTAAACGTTACGTTGCCTTTAGCAACTCGTTAACGAGACGCTGCGAAACTTTCCTCGCCCGTTAACTTGACGCGTAACATTCGTACACGGATTCTTTTAATCGGATCACGGAGATCCGTGATGTTTTTCATTGGGGATTAAACTGTTTTCTGAAAGATTTTTTTTAGACTTGTTGAAAAAAATAATTCACAAACGTTAACGAACCGTTTACGCCACTGCACCCTTAGCACGTTCAGATTCTAACATTCCTTGTTCGAATTCAGGGCCGGCCCAAGGTACGACAGTGATGCACAGCATTCGGGGCGTCCCCGTAAGGAAGCGCCTTACAAGATTATTTTTTAAAATAGAATGTATGCTGTTTTTAAAATTTTTATTATTTTTGTTACCCGAAAATTTAGCCACTACTGTCGTTAAAAAAATATGGGGGCACCCCCATAAGGAGACGGCTTACAAGATTATTTTTTTAAATAAAATACATGCTGTTTTTAATCTTTTTATTAGTTTTATTACCTGAAAATTAGCCACTATTGTCTTTTAAAAATATAGGGGGAGGGGCGTAATTAAAGAACTTCGCAGCAGGGAGCCGACTACCCTATGCCCGGCCCTGTTCGAAGGAACTCGGAGATGACATTTATAGCCATAAAAATGATCTTTGACGATTACACATACCTTCTCGTTGTGACACCAAGAGATTTTGTTGTTGCGAAAAAATGCGTCAATAAAACTGTATTCTCAACCTGCACTCGATCATTGGAATTTTCTACGAATATTTCGTATTACATTAACGTTGACCGTGTTAAACGTGTTCCATGGGTGTCTAGCGTAAATAAACCTCAGCTGCAAACCCAGCCTAGACCTAATTCACCGAATAAACGGAATTGACTGCGATCTGCTACAGGATTACGTTAGATAATGCGTCAACAATCGAGCGCAATCGCGGTGCAGTTACATCGTCGCCAGATTCGAAATCGCTACACTAATTCGCGGATATTGTGCGAGGTGGCCGAGCAGATATGAAGGGGGATAGGTGACGATATAAACGACTCGAGGGTGGCTTAAACGAAACGTTGTCCTTATTACTTCGATCATACAATTTGGTAAGGATTTACGAAGTGTTTTAATTATATTGACAAATGGTTCTGTCACAACAGCTTGTCTTAATTGTTGCATATCGTCATGCTGCTTTTCATTCGTGTATACAGACCGCGAGAGCTCTCCCCAACAATTTCCGATAACACAGTACCACAGTACCGATACCACAGTAGGAAATCCTAGTACGTCGGGGCAGGGGATGATTCTGCATTAAAAGAATACGAAAAAATTTGGAATAACATGTTTTCATCCGTTCCTTCGTTCCCGATTAAATCGAGTTTGAAAATGCATCGAGTACGCGGCCTATTAGATAGGAATCGTCTAACGCGGCTAGTCATGATCGACCAATTCTACTTCCTGTGCGTATACTATAGCACGCGAACCCGCCGGATCTTTAAAGATGTTACTGCTTTGTTTCGATTTTTTTTTATTCAGGAAATCTTGTAAGAGATTTATTACAATAATGGAAACACACACAACAAAAATTGTTGTTTTTTTTTTAACGCACAGGTTACACTGTTTTAAAAACCAGGGTACATGGAGGCAGGCACTGACGTTGGGCCAGCCAGAAACATAGAAACGTCCAGAGGCAACTGAAACCATAACTTTTATTTTTACATGTAGAATCACAAAAAAAAAAAGGAAAAAAATGATGTGTTTTCTCCTTGAAAAAATTCTTCGACATCTTCGACTTGTGTGCTCTCATTTCGAACAGTATCTTTTCGTTCCGGAGTGTACCACTTCAGCCTGGACCAATATACGCGGTCCGACACTCATTCCTGTTTTCGGAGATCGTTCGACTGTCCTCCCGCAAATATATGACGTCACAGAGCCAGCAATTAGCCATAGGGACAGCCGTGTCGACGTACACGCGAGCACCGAGGGGATGGAAACGCGGGGGTGGCATGATCCGGGGGTGCTCGCCTAAGTTCGCCGGTCCGGGCTTCGCCGCGAAAATTGGAGGATTCCGTGACTCGTCGCGGCGCTAATTTCGACTATATCGCCGCCACCGCGAGCCAGTAATCACGCTAAGTTACCAAGAAGTAGAACGACGACGCCCGGCACCGTTGGGATCTCGTGGAACGTCTCGGGTCTCGAGTTTTTATTTTCCTTTGGAGATGATAAGGGATGAAGGAAATTTCTGTCGCTGCCGTTGCTGCTGCGCTGGTCCCTCTAGGCTCCGCTGTCTTGGGATACAGCGGCGGGCAGGATCTGGCCTTGATAGCCTGGGGATTCGCAATCACTTGGTAAAGATTGAAAGAGTAGCTTTATAGGGCGCTATTTATATCTGAATTGCAAATTAGGGAAAGAGTAACTACCGCGTTTAACTTCTTAGAGATGGAGAACTGATATTCAGCCTTTCTGGTTCTTGTACAAGGTAGAAATAAAAGCGCAGCTGGTTAATCTGTTCAGAGATACATACTGCGATCTAGTGGCAAATTAATGAGTGGAAAAAAGTGTTTCTTTTTTTCGATCGGAATTTATGCTGATTTGCCACGTACCAAAGTATAATAGAATATCAGGTTCTCTTATTAATAAAAGAGAATAATAGATTGTTGATTAAATAAGGCACAATTAGTGGAATCCATGGATCTGGATATAAATGATTCGTGTCTTCGTATTGCGTTATTAAAATTGCTACATAGTTTCTGTTTTAATTAATAGAAGGGTACAGCGGGAAACCTCGCACGATGAAATATCATCCGACAACGTTAATTCATCAGAACATCGCACGAACATTACAACATAAAGAAATTTTACGAACAGATTAAAAATGATTTCATAATAATGGGGTAATATTGAATTTTCTATTGAAGTTAAATCGGATTGCAATCATATAAATACATTGTATAATCTAAAATTAATTAAGAAAATTTTGTTCATTCAGCCTCTGTTTCGTACTGCAGCCTCGCCAATAATCCGTAGAGTTCAGAGCCAACGTCGTCCTTTGTAAAACTAACAGAAAAAGATAAATTTCTCTTCTGTTTTTCTTTCCACGTAGACGGAAAGAGGGAGAAAGGACAGAATTCGTAGCACAATGGTATTTTTACTGGATTGATAAATCTATTTACGGTTCGGAGGCCCTGACATTTAATTAGCTCGCGTGCCTTTCACTCTTATGAGAGCTCAATTCGACCGAGTGAGAATGATGGTTTATAAAAGGATCGAGCGGCTCGATTGAATTACCGTCGCGCGCTTCCGGAAGTAATCGGTGTTTCGTAATTTCATCGCGTGGGTGTAAAAGTGGACCAGCGCGGCCACCATAAACGCGGGCTCAGCAGGATCGTAATAACTTAACGCAGATTTAGCGTCGGTAAAAAAGCACGGCTCGCATTTATTACCCCGCTAAATTGCCCGGCGGAGTAGCTGGCCGGGATCGCGCGAAAGACTTATCGCCGACCGCGTACGCTCGTAATGCCTGACCTACCATAATGTCTTCAGCCGCGTGTTAATAATACCGGTTGTTTCGTTAATTGACTGCCATGGTGCAGCGAACGACGATGCCAATCAGAACTAAAAAAAATAACAAGTTGAACGGCAAACAAAATATTCTATAAATTGCAATTCTCCTAGTTCGCTCAGAACTATTTCCCTGATTCTACGTTCAATTCTCGAAAAACAGAAACGAGGTTTTCTATCAACGTTCCGCCACAACCCACACACTTATTTTTTAACCAGACTGGCAATTTTTTAATTTGAAACACAGTAAGAATTGTGTACAGAAAGAATTCCATCTTTTGAACGTTTATTTAAATTATTTAGACAAATGATAATCAAAGGATGATTATTTAAAAACACGGAACAATTTCTCTATTTTCTTTCATTATCAAAGTGACTCAACACGTTGTAACACTTTTGCATACAACCAACAACCCTCGTGTCAGAATTAGAACGTTTCTGGTGCAATTAAATATCTGCCTAACGCTCTTGATCTTTATAAACTATGCTCTCGCGCGTAATATCCATGGTGGTTAACACAACTTCATTTGAGATAAGTTGCGCTTTATCTTTTGAGCCTTTGTGCGCTGAATATTCATATCGTTAAGTAAATAAAAGTCTGCAGAGCGTCATAGCCGGGATCTTTATCTTCGAAGGGAAGAATATGGGAAATATTAAACGTTGGACGAATAAATAATTACGGCGAAATGTTCAGTAAGAAGCTTGTTCTCTTGTTAGCGGGTAGGTGAATTAAAAAAAAAATGTTCAGCATCGCTGCGAGAAGGCGCAGGAGAAATAAGATTCGCGGAACACAATTGGACGTTTAACGCACGTGAATTATTGATGGCCGGCCGCGAGGTGTTAATTGCGGGACAAAGATAACAAAGGGCCCCGGTAAAAAGTAACAACCGCGAGCAGAAGTTAACGGGCTTGTAATTAATATCCGCGCGAGGCACTGAAACGGAACATTGTCCGGAGGCTTATGAATAATAGCGCGGCAGAGGGACATCGGGATAAAGCCGGGCAGCGGTTTCTGTAACCGGAAAAATTACTCGGACTTTTCCGGCGAGCTCGCGTGTTAAACAGTAAAGTAAGCCGTCCGCGCTTTAGAAAGTTTGTTCACCGGGCAAATTAAGTGGCGGAAAATAATCGTAAAGTTCACGTGCTACGACGCCAGTCACCCAGTCCCAGGATCCAATTCAACAGTTGCTTCGTCGAGCAACGCCTACGCGGCACATTAATTACTGTTACCAACTCGAAATTACTCGCGACATAACTTTTTCCATCAAAATTCTATTGAAAAGAAGAACGGTCGATCGAACGACCGGTAGCACGCCCAACTGTCCGACGAAACCAGTTCATTTTCGTGGCATGATCAAGCTCCGAGCGGCTCCGCACAGCGAACTAATATCGACGACGGGAACTTCGCGGTTTACTGAAAAACAATCGCTGTATTTTATACAATCGTGAGAAAAGTGACTCGGCGAGATCAAAAATTTTATTATTTTGTCTCGAACTAGTAGAATACCTAGTAGCATGGGAAAATACTTTATCGCGTGAATCAGACTCTTGAAATAAAAATATTCTATTTTTGGGATTGTGTATCCCATTTCCGATAACATTTTTTTTAAGCCGAATATTATCGAATATTAAATAATATCCGAAATATTTATTTTACCAAAATATTACACACCTCTCGTGGAAACGCTGCAGGTGTATGCAATGTGTGGTATAACCGAGCAGAGTATGACTCGACATGTAAAAATAAATAAATAAAGTGTGTTTCTTTGGCGCCATGTTTTGAAAAAATCTTATTTTTATTTATTTTCACCAAACCGTCCAGCCACACCTTGTATATTTCGAAGGGGATACGATCGACTTGGAAGACAATCGAAACACCGAATTCTGTTGAACTTTTCGAATACCATTTGCTCGGCTAGACCTCGGCTTACCGCATAATCGGTGTCGCGCTGTTAGCCAGCCAGAGGACCGTTCGGAGTTTCAGTGGCGTTGCACCGAGCATTAATTACCTAAAGACTTTCATTCGCAGCTCCGTTCCGTCCGCGTTCGAATGGTTTATTTTTGCCGGTCGGTCACCTCCCCTCAGCCAAGTGGCCATTAAAGAGCTACCGGAAGTTCGCGTGAGCTGCGACGTCGGGTGACGCGGCGCGGTGCTGCGCGCACATTAAACGACGCGAAATTATTTCGGAGATAATTCCCTCGTTCCTCGGCCGGCTGGCTGCGCGGAATTCGTAAAGTTTCGCTGCGAATATTGCCGTATGATAAAGCGTAGTTACTCAGGCCGCGATGATTATTCAGGACCGACTGAGACCCTGACGCGTCCTCAGTCTTCGTTGGTTGGGTCGGAACAGATTCTATGTAACATAATCTATCTAAACATAATATAGTGAAATACCCGAAGCCTGGACAGCAGATTTTGCTACCTTTAATTTTACCAGTTTAGATAAACGAACATAATTTTTTAAGTGTTATAACATGAAATTCAGATTTTGTAATTTAAAATCCCAAAATCATTGTTTACATTAATATTTCAATTGTAGCAACAAGAATAATTCTAACCAATAGTTGGACATATTAAATACGATCCTTCTTAATCTAAAAATATTCACACCTACTTGTAGCTAAGACCTCAGAATATATAAAACAATTATTGAATCTCTTAATTATTGGTTTTACTATAAAAATGAAATTTTCCAGATTTAGGCATCACTTTTGACTTGTCCACACTTAGGGTATTTCGCCTTACACAGCATTCACTGAAAAATTCGAGCACATACTACCGTTACTTCTGCTAGTATCTTAATTTCTCCTGAGTCGTAATCATATTTTTAAAAGAATTAATTTTTTTAAGCTAATAATACGTATGTATACTGAATCAACAAAGTAAATTATTAGACGTAAAACCACGATTGAATGTAGACCGTGAATTTTTCGGGACGATTCACTGTTACGAATACGGCGACTCAAGCCCAAGACGCAGGAAAGGTAGAGCTCCAATTAAATTTTCATTCCGACCACATTGAACGTTCTGGAAATATCATTACAATTAGAATTTTCCAAGTAATACCTCCTTCAGAGATTTAACAAGGTCAGGGACAGTTTAATTTCCCCAAAAAGAACAGATGTTTCCTTCACTAGGTAAGTAGAGCAGTTACTTCCCAGGAGCTTTGATTCCAGAAACTGAATCACCTTCGCGCTTTCTTGATTTACTGTCATCGTTTCTTTATCCTACGAAATTAAATTCACACCGAACGGGGAAAAGATTTATAGACACCGGAAGGTATTAAAGGAAATATAATAAAGGAATCGTCGGCCTAGCATGAACGGGAACGCTTTCAACAAGTTAGCAAACGAACGTGAAAGAGTGCAACATCGTCGACGGATTATTTTAACGGACAGCGGAAAACTCGTTACACGCTGAACGGAATTTTCCTGGATTCATAAAGTCAAACACCGTGTAATAATACGGGAGCATAATGAAATTCCCAAAGGAACGCGCAAATCCGTGAATCTTACAATTAAACGCTTGTCAGGAATATAATTTACAAGAAGAGGGCGATGAGAACAAAAAAGAAAGAAAAGATAGAGAGCCACACGGTTCTTTTCGAAACATTTAATACAATTTATCTCGTACTCGTGGAATATATCCTAATTTTCTTTTTGTTTTCGTTGAAAAATATGTGCTAGATAAATGATAAATATACGTTCGGACGTTTATACATGTACAGCCTCGCAAACCAAAAAATACGAATGACACTCGTAATTCTTATATCCTAGTACTAACGATGAACCTTACAAACTCGAAAAAATGTACAAAATTGACAAATCGGTGCGACGTCGAACAAGAATTTACGGTTGTAGCTAGAAATTGTCGTGTTGTTTCTGCGAAAGAAATTGTTTGATTTACCTTTTGTGCATGCTGTAGACTCGTCGGGAATTGAACATCGACTATTTAACTTTTGCGGATGCTTTTGGTGGTGAATGAGTATAATTCTTGCATTTTTTATCCGATTTACCAAATTTTACTCCATTCGAGTAAAGTGAAGGGATCTATTGTATGTACGATTCGAAACGGGGGAAGGCAAAAGTAGAAATTCGCTTCGACGAAAAATAATGAAAAACCTTGTACAATAAACATTCGATAGTAACTCGCGATGTTTCCACAAATATCCTATGAAACGTAGCGACGCGACGATACGATCTCGAAAGCTCTCGGGAAACGTGTTTACTTCGAAATGCGCCGACATGACTGTGTATTCCGGTGTTTTTTTTTTACAGAGCCAGAGGGGATGCCCGTAATTACCAGCGCTTACAATACCTCATCCACGTCGATTTATCTGGCATGGAAACCGCCCAGCGAGAACACTATTCACGGACAGTTCCTGGGCTATCAGATCGAGTATCGTCCGCGGGATAATAAGGACGTAAAAGTGCAGGACATATACATACGAAACCCGGACATTCACGTAAGTTACGCGAGAGTGTTTCGATCCGTTTCTTAATCGGTGTCGCGCCTCGCTTGTTGGCACCGTCAATTCGTCCTCTTAAACGCGACGTTTCTCTATTCGTTACAGAATCACAGTATATACAATCTGCAGACCTACACGCAATACTTGGTGTCGCTGCGAGTATTCAATCCGGACGGACACGGACCGAAGACGACAGTTTCCGTCATGACCGACGAAGGCCGTAAGTTCAACGACACAGAATTGAAACACGCGTGCGGATGAATCCTGAATCTCGCGGTTCTACGGATTCGCGGTCGATAAAACAGGGATCCGACGAAGTTTCGCTTTACCATCGGTCGACAATCAGAAATATCTGCTTTATCGAATCTCGATAAAGAAGGTCACGCTTGCAAACTTATCGATGATCGATCATAAGATAGAAACAATTTATCTTTAGGTCTTTAGGTAAAAGACCTCGAATCTTTTTAACAGTTTCCCAACCGAATGCCTGTTGGGATTTTCAATAACTGTGCTGTACCAAAAGGGCGCTGAAAAATTATTCCACCGCGTCGCTAGGAATTGGTCCGTGATGGAATTTTCTATTGTTGTCGATGGATCTATTAAGCTATTAAGTCCTTACACATAGATTAAAATACCTATAAATAGTACATATCAGTCTGACAAGCATCGGTGAAAGATAAATTAGGAACCGCGAGGTCGAAGCTCTCGGTTTGATCGATCTTTCGATAAATCCGGTTCCTCGTTTACGAGGGAATGATAAGGACTCGCCGACTCCCCTTAGCATGTGGTATTAATAAAGATCGTATCAGGATCACGATTTATTTTTATCTTCGTCACGAAAAAAAGGTGAGATTACGTGGATCGAGGGGAAGGTGTATCGCGACGAAACCGTTTATAAGCCTATCTGCACCAAGGTCTGAATTCATTCGAGGAGCGCGCGCTTAACTTAATCGTCTCTATCAGTCGAAATACGCTGATTACGCGTACAGATAAAGAATGTAGCGTAACGTCCATGAGACGGCTCGCACGATCTTTTCTTAACTGCCCCAGTCAATGATGTCGTTTAAATTCGTCGGACGTCAACGACGACGGTGTTCCATTCGCGGGACACAATAAAAGCTACACTTCAGATATTTTATGCAAACCTCTTCTATTCCGGTCACGGTTCTTTTTCGCCTTTTCTTATGGTCCATGTGTCCCTGATGCCTATAAGGACTTCCACATTGACCGTTCCGAACCGTTCGTTTCAAAACGCCAGAGTGTTGCTCTGTGCTACTATAAATTTCCACCGGAACCCTCCCAACACAATTATTTGGCAACAAAAAGCATTGTTTAAATTTGGGACTCCTTTCTTCAAATCATTCTTTCACCCTTAATTATTGTATACTCGCGCGTAAAGCCCACATTTCAAAAGTTTCCCCCGACGCTCGCAAAGTGATCTTTCTTTCTCAAAAATGTTTATTTGCTTGGTATTTACAATAATCACAGTAGGCGCAAATAAAAATACTAAAAACTACCTTAAAATATCTAACTTATATAAAGTAGGAACACATTTGGTTCGTCGGTTCATGTCTGTATTAGTAAGGGCAACACAGTAGGGATTGAATCGACACTTATACATAAGTCAGTCTTGTCGCTCATTAAGTTTGATACAGGTAAAAGCAGAAGGAAAAGAAGAAACCCGGTTTAATATCTAATGAGTGTGTGTGTATGAGTGCTCGCAAAGTGATCCAACGTTGTTCCCCGTGACAGTGCGCTTTCGTAGAACGAACGAGCCAGAAAAATGTCGCGTTGTGAACACGAGGGGGCGTCTTGAGAGGGAAAATTTATCAATCCGAACTCTGCCATAATATCCGCTGATCCGTAATTACCGAACGTCCTATCACGATTCCGTCGAGAGCGTCACCGTCGTTTTGTTCCCCGGTGTCGTCCATTGTTCGCGGGGCCAACGTGAGAACACGGGGAACAGACTCAGGAAGCGACCGTCCACCCTCTGGCAGTCTCGTAAAATTCGATCGGCTGAAAGTTCACGCGGTACACGCGAAATCCGTCTCTGTCTCTGCGTCGCCTGTACATACAAGGGTCGAATGGCAAGGGGAAATTCGTATGACAGCGACATCTGCTCCAAAATCCGCCGCGAAATCTACCGACGGTAGCGCCCGATGACGGTCTAATGACACCGTTTCATCTCGCCGGCTGATTCTTATCGGCCGGCTGAAAGATCACCGGGCCGCTCTGTACACGAATCACGTCCCCCCGGCAATGACAGTTAGGGTCACGTGGTACGAGGATCGACTCCTACGTCCCTGAAGCGGCCGGTCGGCCAGCAGGTTTCCAGCTGCTCTTCTCTCCATTGTCCGTGAACGGCCTCCTCTCCGACACTTGCGCGTCTGTCGCTGTCGTTCGCCAGCAGGCCAGGCCAGGGCAGGGCAGGCTCACAGATTTTTTTTATGGTCGGCGTACTACCATAACGACTCGTCATCGTTCCCCGATGAGTCAACGAACGTCGGTGTCATCGTCGACGATCCTCGCGCCCGCTTCCCCGTCCTCGATTCCGGTTCCGGATCGGCGATCAACCAAATAATCGTCCGAATTTTCTCTACTGCGGTCTGCCTGAAAATCCATACATCGGCAGAGGGCACCTAGAGAAAGAGAGAGAGAGAGAGAGAGAGACGGAGACGGAGAATCGAGCAACCGACGAGGATCGAACAGACAGGCAACCGTGTAATGTAAACGCAGAGGCCGTCGCTGGTTGGACAGAGACGGGAGAGCAGAAAGAGCGAACCGACACGACACCACGGGACGAAAAGGAAACGGTAGAGTGCGCGAGAGTGGGACCGAGAGGAACGTGGGTGGATAAACGGTAAAAGAAGAGGACAGCGGAGGAAAGAGAGACACGATGGTATATGTATAGAAGTGCACAAAGGAGGACAAAGACGGGCAACCGAGCGACGACGGGGATGGGCGGTTCGGGGAGGGGAACGGCGGGGGTCTGAACAGAAGAGAACGGGAAGGGGACAGAGCCACGCCGTTTCGGTCGTCGCCACCGGCGCGCCTCTTCGTTTCACGATCGATTTTCCACGATTTTTCACTCGGGCTCTATGGCGTGCACTCCTCGAGAAGAGTGGTCCGGTGCGCGGTGAATGCGACACGGCAAAGTCCTCCCGCTCTTGGTTCTCGGCGCGAAGAAAACGCGATAAGCGGGGAGCAGCTGAGGGAAACGCGCGTTACAACCACACGTACACAGTAAACCGAGGGAGAGAGGGAGAGAATTCGAACGAGCGCACACCTACTGTTCGGAGCAGCTTTGTGTGTTGCGTTTCACTACTATATAGACATCCCGTCGCCGCCGCGCCTCCTCTCTTTCTCTCTCTCTCTCTCTCTCTCTGTCTCTGTCTCTCGCCAGAATACTCCCCTCCATTTTATTCGGGTTTCTTTCTCTCACGCACATTTTGCGAGATCGCACGTGTATACGCCGCACTCCGCACCGGCTTGTCAGAAGCCTAGCCTCCGTTGTGCGTGTTGGGAAAAGCGCTCGCGAGTGTGCATGCCCAACGTGTACGTCGGTGAACAAGCTGACGCGCTCGCGTGCACGAGCACACACCCTGACAGCAGAGCTCCATCCATCCCCTTTCTGTGTACGTGCGTACACACGGAACAGAGCGAGAGCCGGCGCGGCGCGCTCCTCGAGCGTGTGGCAGCGTGGGTTTCTCTCCCTCTCTCGCTCTCTGTACTCGCTCGTCCGTTTGTCCGTCTGTTCTCGTCCCTACTGGAGACGAGTCGGAGAAGCGAGCGTAGCATGTACGGCCGAGCCGAACCGAGCCGAAGTCACGGTTTTGCTGTGCGCGCGAGAGAACGTTGCGAGAGACAGAGAGACAGATCGTCGTCCGTCTGTGTGTGCCGATCGTGGGAGCGGATCGTGTGCGTGCTCAGTGTTCGTGTTCGCACTCGCAGCAAGCGAATCTAGTGCACGTTGTGTGTCGGTCCCGCAGGATCGCGACGGTACAACGCTCAGGGACGAGATCGCGAGCAGATCGCGATCGGATCGCTCCTCGCTCTTCCATCCCTGGATTTCGCATCTTCCGCGAATCGAAAATATGGCGTTTGATTCGCCGCGCGCGCCCGACGCCTTCGCGACCGTGCCGAATTCACGCCTGCTGTGAGAAAGTTTTTCCAAGTGTGCTTCGCGTACCAGGATTACGGCTACGTTCTTTCGCTCTTTTACACTCTCTACCCGTGCACGTTTAACCGGGCTCAAGCCGACGCAACAAGGCCAAAGGAGTCGCCTGGTAATGATCGGGTGGCGAGGGGAGGGAGGGGGGCACCGGTACGTGGTCCCGGTACGCGTTCAACGTGGGCGGAATCGCGGCTCGAGGTTGAAGGGTCGATATGAAGCGTGAAGGGCTCACTCCGCACTTTGCCAAAATGACGCTGCATTTGACGGTGCAGTCGATCAACCCCTGCGAACACGATCGCCGGCCAATGAAATTGTCCAGCCGACCGAACACCGTCGGTCCCCCAGTCGTCGTCGTGGTCGTCGCCTCTTGAATCTCGTACCGATGTTCGCGCAGCATCCTGCTGCTTTCTTTAAAGTGCATCGACACCGTTGTTCTCGCGCAAGCTGAAACGCGCGACCGGATGGACTGTTTCCGATACACAGAGGATAGTTAGTCGAATGTCAACGATAACGATCCCATGTGTTTCGCGAATGTCGTACAGTCGTTGCTGTCCCCATAGCTTTATTTATTTTCATTCAACGGTCGAGCCTACTATCCGTAGCTTATGCTAGGAATCGGTCGAAATGAACGATTCGATCCCAATAGTGCTTGCACGATCCTCGTTACCGAGCATCGAGAGTCTCTCGGAAAGAAGATAACCACCTCGCTGTCTGTAGCTTATCGCGAAGGCTCCCGTTGACAGTTCTCGCAATTTGTGATTTGGAGCAGTATAAAGCTGTGGTACCATTTGTAAATACCGGTTGGTGAGATTGTGTATTAGAAACGATACGGAAGAAGTCGGTTGGTCCCGGGACAAGCTGACTCGAAACTCGTCGCGAGTTTATAAATGACAATCGACAATCTGGTAAAAGGGCAACACCCCTCGCCGTTGAATCCGTCGAAGGAGCGACGATGTCTCTCGCAGAACAAATCGATTGGTCTCTTCTGTACGTCGGTCGACGCGGTCCCACGCGACGACACGGTGTCATCGGTGCGCGCGACCTATGCAAATACACACACCGATGCGGAGAGAGCACGAGAGGTCGGTGCCGACCTCCTCGTCGTCGAGGAATTGGATATTTCTCGTCGACAACGAAGGATATTGGAATCGGAAGCGTCCTCCGTCCTCCCTCTCTTTCTCGTTTTGTCTCTTCTCTTTCACGGTATATGTCGTCCCGTTTAACGTTCCTCGGGAAACGGAAGTCGCGCCGGGAAAGCATCGATAGGTCGTTAGTAGACGCGTGAGAAACAACATTTAACTTGCCTCGAACGTTTATTGAACACATGCGCATCTACCGGGTGTATCGTGATACGTGAGAAACGTCCCGAGATGAAAGTTTTACGAACACGTTCACAGGACGCGTGTGTCCTGCTCTCTCTCTCTCTCTCTCTCTTTCTCTTTCTCTCGATCATGTTCGTTTTTCCGATCGATCGTGCTTGCTAATTAGACACGGTATGCCAACGGCGACGACCTTGACGACCAGTCTATAAACATTATTTGAACGTTACCATAGGTCAGTTGTAGTTGGTATGCGAATGACAGGCAACTATATGGAGCAGAATAAAACTGAATATAAACGAGTTTAACGGTCGTTTTACTGTTGATCGAATCGGCGCGTGTAAAACACATTCGTACTCCGATTTGATCGCGTCACTTGAGATAGGTAAACGGAAGTGTAGTAGTAGGAGTTAGGTGAAAAAGGTTTGAAAATCTATTCGAACGTGAAGTATGTATAGTTATTATTATTATTATTTTATTATGAACGGACGGAAGCTCTCTTACACAAAGGTTTACATAATAGATAGAAGAATTTACGTAACAAAGAAGGAACACGCACAAAAAACTCGTGGTACACAAGGTATGATTGTATAGAGTGTTAGAGTCTGTAATAATGCGATTTATTGGATTAATTAATCCATATAAAGATCTGGATTTAAGTGTTTGAAATCCTGCTCTAGATCTCGATAAACGTTCAGGTACGTAGAAATCGATTTGCATAAGGAGGGAGTTGAGTTGTGCTAATTATATTTGATAGAAACGTAAAGAAAAGATAATAATGCAGGGAAAAGATAATAACATTTTCTAATTGTCGTTTTGTTATCTTCTGCCGGTATTGTTCTTAGTCCTCGGAAAAACCAGTGTTCCTTGTCGCTTAGTTATTTTGCGTTCGATCTAAACCAATCTCGTACTCGATGCGCAGAAATTTTATTTTCCATTTTTGCTGAAATTTTTGCGGTATTGCGTTTTTTATTCCGAAGTCTTAAAATATAAAAAACAAACGGGCGACGCGGTCAGGATTAATAAGATACTTAGTTCGTAGTTCTCGCATCTTTCGCAAGACAAGTGCACTCGGAGTCTGCATCTGCACGAGCATCCGCAGTCCAGTCGATCGCGTTGTACACGTAGAAAGTTACCGCTCGACGTACCGAATGGCCATTTAAGAATAAAAGCAAGCGAACGAACGAACGAACGTTAGCGGGGTTCCGCGTTAAACCAGCGTTTGCCTAATACTTTCGCAAGCACAAACTGTGCATCCGCCTCTATTCCCACGATTCTCTGAACCGAGTCTGGCAACGGCGATGCGTCGCTTCTGTATTACGAGATATACACCCTATACGTGCATGTATAGGTGCACGCGTCGAAGCGTCGCACGTGAGTGAGTCATCGTTTTATTGCGGAACTGAAATTTTCATCTCCGATCGCCGGAAGCGTTTTTCTCGTTTCGTCCTCGGCACGACGGACGTTTTACTCCACTACCTAACCTTTTTCGAGTGTGTGTGTGTGTGTGTGTGTGGGTGTGCAGAGCTTTCTGGGTAACTAAGATGAACGCGAAGAGCCCACCGGAGAGAATTTCTCTGTGACGTATAAATGTCAAGGCTCGCGGTTGCCGAGGAACAGCACGTGTGCAAGAGCAGCGTCCCGTCGCTGCGGCCGATTCTCGGTTAACTTGCGGTTAATATCACAATCGTTCAGACGTAATTGCGAGTCGTCCATTTGCTCGCGCTGTCTGCTGATATGCTACGGCAAACAATTCGTCTTTGTTCCGTGCCCACCGCTTTTCCCAGGGGAAATCGTTAGAAAAGACGAGTGGATGGGTTCGGTGGGGAGGGGTGGGAGGGGTTCGGTTGATCTTTCGCACGGTCCCATTCTTTCACTTTTGTAGGATAATCCAACACGGTGGCAACGCGAGACGGATTAACACGCGGCGATAGAGAGCTCCCGGTAACGCCGATCCAAAGAGAGAACTGTCTAATCTTCGATCGGCGCGGGAACTTTTCTATTAGATGCGTACGAATACGTCTGTTCCCCCGGCGAACAAACTCCCAGGGAAATATTGTTCCTTACGTGTTCGCCCTCCCCCCTCCGCTTCGAGTATTCAATTACGAGGGAGTAAATGATTCCGTTCTCGTATCGATGATCGGTCTCCCAGGAACGATGTTTCTCGCGTCAGACTTTCTGCCCAGCGTCAACCGCGACGATGATTCCCTCGCACCTCTCGAATGTTCTCTAACGGTCCTTCGACTGCATATCAACTGTCCTTCCGGAGATTGTGATTGGCGGACTGGCATCATTCCGAGAATGATTAAGCGTTTAGCGTCGTTTAGGGTTTAACGGCAAAGTTCACGTCTCGAGTACAGGGTTGTGCTTGGAGATTTTGAGCATCTTGTTTCGATATAATCCGAAAATATTACAGAAAATTCTATTCGCAAAATCAAAATTTATTTCAGCTCAATATTCAGCCATCCTGGGAATACTTGAACATAAATGTGTGCTAACAAATTGTTGTACGTCTGACCGAGCAATCGTAGCGTAGATTCGTGTTCCCATATTCTAAAATATCTCGAAAATGCAGTAAGAACAATTGCGCCGAAGATTGCCGACTAATTGAATGAAAGTGTTAATGCGTTGAAAATCACAAATGTATAATACGTTTATTATTCGCACGTGGTTGAAAAGAAAAAAATCGGTAAAAGTCTAACCATCCGCCGTGGGTCTCGCAGTTCAGCGGGACAGCGGGACGTGCCGATACGATGATTCGGCAAGTCGAGCGAAGTTTTCGACAGCTCTCCCTGTAAAAGCACAAAACGACTGGTCTCGTCGGGTTCCGAGGGCCTCGGTGGCCAGAGCCGCGTGTATCCCCTCGGTCTTGACGCACTAAAAATATAAGGGGAAGCCGCTTTAAAACGTTCAAGAGGGGTCGTGTAATTATTGCTGCGCGGCTGGCAAACCTGATGCGTTTGTCGCTGCCGGCTGGGTCGCGTCTCCGTTGTTGCTACCGGCGCGGCGCGGCGCTGTTGCTGCCTGGCTCTCGGGGCCTAGTACTATATGCCCGACGAGAAACAATCGAGGCCATAATTCCGACTAATTGAGCCGGTCGACGATGCAATTATTTAGAACGCGCGCGAGCGAGAGAACTGCTTGTTGCCCGTTGGGTGAGAAGAACCGAGCCGAATTCTGTTTTCTCCCGGTTATTCGTTCGCGGTTAGAAAAACAAAGTGTAATCAGCGCGGTGTTTGGGGTGGTGGTGGTGGTGGTGGTGGAGAGGCAGCGCTCTCGAATCGAGGAAGCGAGATGAGACTGACAAAGAGGGATGGAAGGAGGAGGAGAAGGAGATTATTTATCGATGGCAGGAGGAGACCAAATTGGGCTGGTCGGGTTCGATCTCGAGCCACGTTAATATTCCGCTCGCGTTGCTCGTACGTGTACACCCCGCTCTACGAGGCACATGTATCGGGTCGCGAGGATGCGCACAGCGTGAATCTAATCGCCGCTTCGTTAGTTCGATCCTCGTGGCTCCGACGTGTGTGCCTCCACCCCAATTTCGATATTCCTTCAGGCCACCGCAGGATATGTCTGGCGAACGATCTATTCCCTGGTAACAGCCGATCCCCGGTCCCGGCTCTCGGTGCGAGATCGTTCGATGAAAATGATGGTTCGCCGGTGAATCCTTCGAGAGCGAACGACGTCCACCGATCGACGATCTAGAAAACGTTGATCCCGCAAGAGGGGGGTTCTCTCTCGGGGACCCTTGGGATTGTTGCGTCTCGGGGCGCCATGAGACAATGCGAATCCCAGTCCCCCATGGTGTACCGGGTCGCGATGTAACGCGTGCTAAACGGCACGAACATTCGCGGACTCGAGTCGTGCACCGTTCTGTTCTGTAACTCGTGCACACGGGGGTGAAACGACCGCGATGAAAATCTCCGCGTCGTCGCCGCGAACGACGAGGATGGACGAATTTGTGAAATAGCCACCGCCCAGTGGAGAAGTGCGACGCCGAGCCGAGCCGAGCCGAGCTGAGCTGAGCTGAGCTGAGCTGAGCGTCCACGCCTCGCACACAGCTGCAGCTGCAAAACGAAAATGTCGTGGGCCAGGATAGTCAGTGCCGCTCAACTAGCGGCCGCAGTGGCTGTCATCCTGAGGATTCTATTCGCCTCCGCGGATCCTATCGCGTACACAGACGAACAGACCTACGAGCAGACCACTTACACGATGCCAGTCTCCTCCACGGAGAACGACAGCGACATTTATCGAGGTAAATCGGATCTACCCGTGGCAGCACGCCGGTTGTCACGGGCGTTTTCCTGTTCCCCGAACGATCCAAAGAGAAAGGTGTCTATTGTAAGTGTTTTTGCCGGTCCGAGTCCCCGGACCCCCCGGACGGTGTATCCACCGAACGATGTTCTTTCAGGTCGATTTTACGCGCGGCCGGCAGGTTTCTCGTGCATAAAGATATTTGCCAGACGTGGAAATGAAAGTAACGAGATTTCTCGAGAGGCGGCTGCTGTCTCGTTAGATTATTGCTGCAATTACGCGACCAGTCGTACGAGGAAACGCTGCGGGACTTCCCTCCAGCGTGTTTTCGTTTCTAGTCTGCGGTACGCCGCCGTTGCAAGAGAAATGTGGCTGTGCGTGTAACAGCAACCCTTTTTGGTTGATAACCAAGATATCAGGGTATATGCAAGCAAAAAAGAAAATATTTCACTGTTTGTTCAGACGACGATAAACTTAAAATTTTTTTCAATACTTTTCGACAATCAATTGTTACAAGCGTTTCGCATCTGAAAGATTTTGGAATATCATAAGACCGAAGTCTTGTGAACCGTTGCAGTGTATTTTTTTTTTTTTTTGGAAGACGCAACAAGCAAAATATGCATTCGTAGTTAATGAATGAGCGGAGCACTTATAAAATCATTACTGTGCCTGCGCGATGAAGAGACAATAGATGGCGCGTGAAATATATCCGATTAATCGTCGGTATCGCTGATCCAACAATATTCCGCGAGCACCGATTAATAAACGAGAACGAAACAATAGCAGAACGAATCTGATGTCTCCGCAGGACATTCCGATATCTGTGACCTTTGAACGAACCTCCCCTACTACTCTGCTCCGAATTCATTGTCTCCGGAACCGTAGATATTTATTGCTACGATGAACGCGCGTAAATTTTGTAGATACCGAGGCAATCGCTACCAATGAACTGATTGCCAAGTTGTTAAATGGTATCGATTATTAAATTGCAAACGTACTTTAAAATTAACATAATATGTATATCGGACAGGAGTTATTTTTAATAATTGGTACTTCCCATATAACGTTCTATAAAATTCAACTAATGGGCTCAATATTATTATTATTAAGCGATATACATAAGTTATGGCACTATCCCATAATCCTACGCAATTGTTTTTTAAAAGTGTGCAAAGATCCACTAAAAAAATCAATACGATTATATAGAGTGTTAGAGTCTGTAATAATGCGAATATTGATTGCAATTAACAGCCGCAGAATGTCACAACGAAATCCGCGCGACCGCGACGCAACGTTTTGCATCATTTAATTATTAGTTTCTGTTTGTGCGTAGATCGGTTTCGTTAATTGTTGTTATCCGCCGAATGCCAAGCTTTTCGAACGTATCATACGGTATATAACAGAGTAGCGACAGAACGATCTGTAACTAATTGGTTAATCGAATATTGGATAACCGTCAAGAACGATCGAGTCAACCACAGTGTCCCGCCTGAAACGGCGCGTTGTTAAAGAAACGTGAATTAGAACAGTACGAGAGACCTCGTTTTCACGTGAAATTCACTTTTACACCAGAGCAACGACGCGACGCGACGTTAAACGTAATTTTCCGAGGCACTCAAAGCAAAATCGGTCGACCACATTGTTACGGCGACAATTCATTCCGAATGTAATGAGAGCCGCGCTCTGCTCATAATTACGCGAACAATGTACGAGACAGTCAGAATATTAAATACCCGGTAAACGCAGCGCGTCCCATACACATTGTAAGGGGGCATGAATCGCGAAGCGCGCTCGATATTAGCGTGAATTTTTTCTGGATTGGCTGCTCGAGAGAATTCGACGGAAGTATTCGTTTTAAGCGATAATGCGAAGCCGCAAAATCCGCGGTCCACCGAAAACAGATTCTCGAGAAAATTTTTCTGGAGCCGTTTTGCGTCCGTAATCGCGTCAATCGGGTTTTCCACTCGCGTGCAGCGGAGCCGGTTCATTTCCTTTTTCGTCTCGATTTCGAAGAACGAGGTGTAGCTCGCATATTAGTAACTTTGTCTCTCTCTCTCTTCCTCTCCCGCTACTACTCCCCTCTTCGCCTATAGTTGCCCTCGATCCTCCAGCTCCTAGCCTATGAAACGCACCTTGCCGCGAGCGTTACGTAAGCGGTGCGGGTACGGAATCACGGGTGCGCAGGTTGTCGTAAAGCCATGAAAACACTGCATTACGTTCCGTCTTCGGTGCTCCGGCGCGGCGCGATCCAGTTCCAATGCCTGGCCACGAAACTGGTTCCCCAACAAGAGAAGAAGCGCCCTCGAGCGTTACTTGATCCTGCTTCCAACGAGCGAATCTCGTTTCCGGCCGGCCGAACCAGCCGCGCATGTTCCGCCCTCCCGTTTCGGTCCAGTTTCCATAGCGGTCCAGCGCAATCCGCAGAAGTTTCGGCAATCGATGCCCGATTAACCGGCCATTGATTAACAGAAAGGATCCGGTTGCCAATTACGGCCGAGCCTCGATGTAACGGGACGAAAAAAATCGATCGTTCTCGTCGGATAACTCGATAGTGTAACCCTTTGAACATATTCCCCTGAAAGCGTTCCATGAAATTTCCACTACAGACATGGCACGGTTTTTAGCAATTTTGAATTTTTTCGATTCGAGATTGGATCAGCCATTCAATTCACATTTAATGAAAATATGTGCTGTACCTACGGAGCCTAGCAACTGAAGGGTGTATCAAAATGTTTTGACATTTATTTTATTAATGAAACGTATTATTTGTTTGAAAAGTACGAACGTTTTTATTTTACTATAAAATACAACCATGGCGGTTATGCGTGGAACACAATATCCGATAAATGGCCGCCGCGTCATTGTCTGCAAAAGATCACTCTTTCCATGAAATTTTCATTGAAATGTTGGCACAATTGAGAACCAATTTCCGTAATTCTGCGTCCGAGTGCCTTCCTTGAATTCCGGAATGGTCTGTGGATTATTAGCATACACTTTCCCTTTCAGAAAACCCCGAAGAAAGAAGTCCAATGGCGCCGAATCGCACGATCTTTGTGGCCAATTCACATCGCTGCGCCGCTGCGTGAGATAACGCGACCATGAAACTTCGTTTGCAGTAAAAAACAATCAATTTTGACAATTTCTATGCGTTGCTCGATCGTGCAATTCTCCGTGACTAAACCGCGATATTTCCTGGATGCCAGTTGTCAAAGATTAGTATTCTATGTTCGCCACAAAAAAGAAAAAGTCCCGTTCAATTTAAAATGTCAAGTCATTTTGAGACAGTAAGAATGTTATTGAATACCGTAGAACATTCGACGCACCGACGCGGGGGTTAAAAAAAGTCATTCCGTTTCAAAGGATGTGCAGAGTTTCGACTGACCGTAGACAGAAATGCGCGATATTTGCTGGAATATCCGAACACAGAATAGCGAGAAAGATGAAGATAGGAAAAGACAAAGAGAGAGAGAGAGAGAGGGACTGGTACGCGCAAGGCTGTTTGCGTCCCGGTATGACTCTATTGAACGCCCTCCAACGATATTTAATCACGGTCCCTTCACGAGAAAATCACGTTTTCTGGCTATGTAAAGAAGCCGGGGCGGCACGGACTTCGTCGTCCCGTTTTGGTCCACTTTTCGCAATGGTCCTCCGGTCTTGACTCGCGGGACGCGTGATCCGCATGCAAAAGACTCTCTCTCTCTCCCTCTTCTTCTCCACCTCCCTGCATCATCGGTTGCAACAACCGTACGGTGGGCCGTGCCTGTTGACCTCACCGGCGTCTTCTCTCGGGCCAGGTATAAAATTATGGAAATACTCGTCGCGTTTATGCCCAGTTTCTTTTCATTTCGTTTTTTTGAAAGTCAAAGCACGTTATCTTTCGCGAGCCATCCAGACGTGCTATTTTTACGTGCCGAAGGTGCACGCGCGCGCGACCGACGACAGGCCCCAAGGTCGCGATTCTAATTCGCATGCTCCGAAATGTCTAGTCGCTTTATTTTTTCTTTTGTACAGTTTGCTAGTGTCCGTCGCGGAGGACGCGCTCGTCGAATTAATGGGACAACGCCCCCCGCGAAACCCCTGTCTCTCGCCTTTTTCAGCCGGCTGCTGCCCCACTTAATCTTTTGCAATCGTACACCGCTGGCAATTATAGTTGAACGACAACGCCTTTGTATGGCTATTGAATTTTATCCGACAGAGGGAGGATTGGGCAACCCGCGCCGACAGAATCAGTGATTTCGCCGATTGATCGCGTCGTGCCAGCTCGTGACGTTCTTTTTCTTTATTCAACGCATTCTCGCGAACGACGTCCGCAGCTGACAAATTCTCGTTGACGCGATCAGAAACGATCACAATTGCTCCTTTTCACGACAGAGGATTCTTATATGCGGACTGCGAATCTTATCCAAAATTCAAATTATTCGCAGCAGTTGCGAGGCGTAGGAACCAAATGGAAATTTTTTTTCTTCAACAATAGTTCCAGTAAAACATCTATCCTCTGGTTTGTCAAGTTAGATTTATAACGTTAGAACTGTCGAATTTTTAAAATTTCGGTCGTAATTATCGTGTTGAACATATATGAGAATCTTTTTATTACCATTTCAACGTGTTGAGCATCGACCAGAACCAAAATACGTTTATACAGAACATAGTACTGTAATTTGATACGCTACATTTAAAAAATGGCAAACCGCAACTACACGCTGTTACAAAATCCAGCCCAGCGATTAACAAAGCTGACTAAAGAAAAAGAAAGCATAATTAACTAAACCCAAACCATAAACGATGTTGGAGGAATGGAGACCATTCCGGTAGAGCCGCCAGGGAAAATAGAAAGTGGAGCAGGGAAATGGGAAGTCGAGAAATGTACCAAGCGACGAATAATTTAAGAACACGTTTTGAAGTAGGCTCGACGAGTAACTGTGTACTCGGTTGTCAACCCAGCTGCGATGTTTCTTGTCTCAGAAGTGATGATTGCACAAGAAGTTTTTACTACGATGTATCGCCTAATACTGGTTGAATTTGTAGTTATTACCTCCTCTCGACAATTAACTGAATCGGCAATTGAACGAATACGTTTCGAATTAATGTCACGTTTTGTCTTATTTTAAACAGAAAAATGTCAGAAATGTGTTGTCAAAACATTCGTAAAAAAATAATTATTATAGTATATTATTTGCACATTTGTTTCTGCGTTTAATATTTCACGGGAAGCACGGTCAAGGATTGCGAATATGGCAATGATCTGTGCAGCGTGAGATCGGCCGCGAAAATCCACAGAGTGTGCTCGAGATTCATTTTGCCGTCCAGGAAATTGTGCGACGCGAGAAACAGGTAGTCGGCGGTTGTTCGTTTTCTTATCAACGGTTCCTTTCACTGGCACGTCGTTACTCATACCGAGCCTATCCTAATAAAGCCACTTTCGCCTATTTCTCGTATCCTCGTGGCACGCCCCTTCTATGCATCCCCGGAGAGTCGGTTTTCTTCCGATCATTTAGATAATTGCGGTCAGGAATTCTATACCGGGCGATCGGTTTCAACGCGCGCATTACCCGATAGACCGTGAACGGGTACAATCAATCGAGAAGAAACTGAAAGTGCGAGTGTTGAAAGAGGTCAAGGAGGACATTAGAATTTCATATGATGAGCTGCTTGTAGGCAGGGCCAAGGACACTCCAAGGTCGGCCGCATTTGTTTCTTTAATGAAGCTTGCGAAGACACGAGAGAAAGTTGCCAAACGCGTCCTGCTCGACTAAATCCTACGATATTTTTATTATTCGCCTGGGAATTTTCATGCGAAACACAATATTATCCTTTTAGCAATTGTCATTAACTCCTGTTGATTTTTTCAATGTTTTAAAGGTTTTGATTTTTATCGTGATTGCATGAAACTCGCTGAGTGACATGCGAAGATTATGCATACACTGTGTAGTAAATATGGGAATTGTTTGTGTAAAGATGATAATTTAACAAACTTCTTAATTAAAGTAGAGCTACGTTAAAAAAATAATGCATTGAGAATGTTCGAATATTTTTTAATCGCCATAACTTATAACACAACTGGAGCGTTTAACGAACAAGCTTTATCGCGATTTTCGTCCTATCTATTCCACGACATCGACGATATAGCGTGATCCTGACTCACCTGCCGATTTGCCAGGTCTGGGCCGAGTCATTAACCAAAGTGTTGCCTGAGTGCCGGCAATTTCGCTCGTACAATGTATTAAAATTTTCCGGTTGCCGCGTTCCTTTCTGGCGATAATTTGAGCGACCGATAGCATCGTCGTGTTGTGCGCGCGGCAACGCTAGGAAAATATGAAAGCAGCACCCAGTGTGTTATTTCCGAGAAGAATCGATCCGTAACTCGAATTGCCTGGTATTTACGAAGGCACCTCGACCTCCGTTGAAATAGGATTTCACGGAAAAGCCTCGCAGATGGATAGACGGTTTTGTTGTTTCGGTGGGGAAGATTAGTCACCCGCGGAGAACGTAGCGTACCGGTTCCGCGGTAACAACTCTGACGAACAATTACCGATCCTTTCGTTTGCAACGACATTGAAATTCAATCGGTCGCGATCCAGTCCACAGCAAAAGTAATAAGTAGACCGCAGATCTCTGCGCAAAGTAAACATTCGCAATAAACAGGAGTCGAAAATTCTTACTTTTAATCATTTTAGCAAGCTGTAACTAACAGATTTTATTCTTAAATCCCATTATGTAATTGTACTCTTTCTAATCATTCTCCGGTATGATGGATTGTGAAAGTAGGGGCGTGATCAGGCATCGAGTACGATTTTTAATTAAAAAACTACATCAAATTAAACATCAAAAACTTGTCAAAAATCAGATTGTTACTGCTTTGCATTTTGGAGCAACCGAACGTCGTTCCAACGATTACCGTAAACATTCTCTCGAGAAATTTCGAGGCTATTGTATTCGATCGTAATAGAACGAACGGGAACGAAATGTCGCCTGCATTGTTTAAAAAAAAAAAGAAAATTCGGCCCGAAAGAATATCGAGGACAAAAGTTTCCGTCGAAGGCGAGGAGAAAGGGTTCCCTCGACCCGGAAAACTCGTCGGGAAAAATGCTCGCGAGTCCGCGACGTAATCAGCGGCACCGGGTTCTCTCGCCTTTCTCTTCCTTTTTCTTTTTCTTTCTTCACCCGTGGTTGTTTTTCCGGGACGTCGAACGGGTTGCACGACCTTGCCTATTCACCGCGAGTGTAATCGTATTCATTTTTGCAGCTGGCGCGTGCACGTACTCGATACACGACATCATCGTTCGGCCGCGAAATTCTAAAGCAAACCTCTAATCGTCGTGACTCGCCTCTTCATTTCCATCGTTTAATGCGCGCGGTGAATACGAACAGCGAAGAGTGACGCGGGTCCTTTCGTTTTCCGTGCTGAAATAGAAGATTTCGACAGTCGGCGATGTATTGCGAGAGGTGGGAGTCGCTTACCGGGCAAGCCTTCGCTTCCATGGAAAAACCATCGCGGAAATGGAACGAAAACAGAAAGGGTGAATACGAAATGTGGTAACGCGGACTGATACTTTTGCGGTCGACTCCGTTTCATCGTGTGTTCCTCCTCCGTATGCCTCGAAGGAGGATTGTCGTGAATCGAACTCGAGAAATCGATATCTTTTTGCACATAGGGTGTCCCAAAATGCCTTCGACTTCCGGAAATGGGAGGTTCCTCCGGTGATTTGAAGCAACATTTCCCTTTGGTAAAATGGCCGCTACGGCTTCGTTTGGGAGTTATCAACGAAAAACGCGGACCAATCAGAGCGCGGCTATAGCGGACGGACTCTGGCTCGTCCAATGGCAACGCGGCAGGACCTGTCGCCGGGCCGAAACCTCCCATTTCCAGGAGTGGAAAGAATTTTGGCACACCCCGTATATTGTACAATATTTCAAAAATATACGCGTGTATCCTCTACAAGACGAGCAGACTCGTCTGTTCTTTTAGAATCGCCAAATAAATCGTTTGTTTCACGCGTTTTCCCTTTCAGCGCCAAAACCCGCTGCGAACGCCAATATGTACTCCGAACACGATTTGTCGTCCGATCGTATCGATATCGAACTGCGAGCCGCGCGACAAGAATTTTCACGCGTAAACTTTTTTTTATCTGTACCGGAATGAATTTACACGAGCAATTGCTATTTCACGCTCGCGTTCTGTGTTCCATATTAAGCCGTTGCCGTACAATATTTTTCAGGATCGCTCGATACGTTTCGCTCGGAATTGTTTTCCTGTTCAATTGAATGTTAACTGAATTGCCCGTAGCATATTCGATTGTTTATATTATCGGTTGACTAAGGAAGATGAAAAAATTAATTGCTTGTTTCATCTTTCTGTCATCACTCGCAGACCACGTTTGTAAGCCAGATTTCTAAGCAGAGAAACAAGGGACATCATAGCGACCAGGTGAAAATTGGAGCCCTCGCGTTTTCTATCATGCACGATTTGCCACCCCAGCGATCGTTTATCCGTATTCAAAGTTGGAACCGTGGGCCACCGTCCGCCGTTTTACGCCGTTTGCAGAAGTATCGTGTTACGCAGAAGCACTAGGGGTACAGCATGCGTTATTGAAGTCCGTTTGGTGTTCAGAGGGTATCGTTTTCCTCGAGGTATCGTTTCGAATCGAAAACACGACCGGCCAGCTGCGCCGGCTGTGAATTTCGATAAGTACCTACCGAAGGTTTCGGTTGCGGCGTGTGCAGAATCTGATTACGAGGTTCGCTGTTTGGTACGTTCGCGTGGCGAGCGAGCAATGCTGCTGGAAATCCTCGCGAAACCATCCCCCGATGCTGTTTCGTTCCTGAAACTCCGCGAAATTCAATCGTGAAGCCGTACCATAGAATGTGTTCCGCTTGTTCGTTCTTTTGTTTCTTCTGCTAATCAACTTTCGGAGGAACGACTCCATCCGACCACCGTTAGGGTTCGCGCTGTTGCGGTTCCTGGGCTTTTGGGGACTTTGGTGGGCTTTAAAAATGGCTTTCGGGATTTAGTATGGTAGGACTTTGTTAACACATACTTCTTGTTTAGATACAGTTGTTAGTAGACATTTATTTTATATTGTTTTAAGAATTCTGTACTATTTCGAATTTGATATTAAACTCGAGTAATATTAAACTCTTACCATATTATAGTAAAGTAGCGATCTTGCTCCCATCGCCTGGTCCGAGCAGGTACAGAAATCGCGCGCGTGAGGGGAAACTACTGAAATCTGAAATGTAAAATTTACAATTTAAAATCTGAAATTCGAAATTTGAAATTAGAAATCTGAAATCTGAAATCTGAAATCTGAAATTTGAAATTTGAAATTAGAAATCTGAAATCTGAAATCTGAAATTTGAAATTAAAAATCTGAAATCTGAAATTCAAAATTTGAAATCTGAAATTTGCGTGCTCTTTAGCAGAAGGGGTAGGCGAAGGGACTTACTGTATATCGTATTCTCTGGTTTCGAGCGATCTAGGTATAGCATTAAACTTCTTCAGTCGAGAGAATAATTGAGACAACGAAACACACGGCGGAATAAGGTGCACTTAAACATTTAAGTACTTCGGCAGTGTTTGTAATGCTCGGACGCTATCGGAGTAAACTTTTGCCCGTATCTGCTCGAGCATTGCTAATCCATAAACATAAGAGGTACGCCTTTCGAACTGCTATAAGAGAACCACGAGCACATGCTGTGCACGTGTGATAAATGCTTAAAGATACATGACGTATAATCCTCGCTTTTCCCGAACCAGTAGAACCTGCAACGAGGACGTATTTATGTCTCGGCAGGCACTCCCAAAGGGAAACAGTGTCATCTGGAAGGGACACCTCGTTTACACAACGATGTTCTCGCTGTGTGCTGCACCCGATGTTATTTATGATGTCCTGACCATCCTCGAAGTATTAGGGTGGCATATTGACTTTAGGGGTGTTCCCCTAGCCACCGTTGACAATGGCTCGCTTCCACGAGCATCTTTTTCTTTCACGCGATCGTCTCGGGGCGATGTTAAATCATTTGGGTGCGGCGCAACGTAATTATTTTTCTCCCGTTACCCGTTGAAAAGCGCAATTAAAAGTCGCGTACTGGAATTCTGGCATCATTATTTAGACCGTTGAATTATTATTCGTTATTTTAGACACTTCCGCGATAATACATTCAAACCGAATACCATTTTGAGAAATGATTTTCTGCGGCATTGTGGGTAGCATCATTATTCTAATATTGTGTAAAATACTGTTTCTTTCAAGTAAGGAATAGTAAATGAGCAATTTCATTTTCTTGGATATAAAACGTAATTTAAAATAGTATTTTATTTGCAGGCTGCTCAAAATTGCTGTCTTTTAATTTCGCGTGTTTTTAGTAATGGTGTTTAATAATGATTTTTAAACGGAGGTTTTCAACCTCGAGAAACGAGTAAATATTTCTAGAAAAGGTGCGGTCCTCTTGCGAGGATACAAAAGAAACGTGATGTCGACGCTCGTGGCTCTTCGACTGGATTTCCGGAATGAGCCGGCTCCTCTCAAACAGTTAACCCTGGTCGTCCCGCGACTTATTCGCGAAAGGGAGTGTCTTTAGACGCGTCGAAGAGGACGCAGTCTCGATCTTAGACATTGTGGTCGGTCGTACGAAAAGTGAGAACGTCGCGCCGCTCCGCGCCGCGTCGCCACGACTATATGCAGTATAACTCGGCGGCGACGCGAGGGGTCTGAGAAGATACTCGAGGCGAAATTAATTATTCAGACTTCGGTCGACGCGAGCCGGCCTCTCGTCTTTGTGCGCGGAAATTGGAAAGCCACCTTGGAAGATGACGAGCCCGCCGAAAAGAAGTGAAAGAGGGCGAGAAGGGGAGAAGGAGCCGCGCCGCCAAGTGCATCGACCGAAAAATAGTTTACGGAGCTGCGAATATTGTGCCGTAGCGCGGCGTGCAGAGACATGGAAAATTGTCCTCCCGTGCGATCCACTCGAGGATATCTCGATAACAAAAATTGGAAGCACGGTAAATCGCGCATTTTGCAAGGGAACATGTTGTTAGGCTACGACAACTGAACGGTCATTGAAAACTTGCGTGGTATGGCAGAGAAAGTGTGTCAAAGATTATAAACCAAAAAATCTGAATGATCTTCGCAAGGATGGCGTAACATTCCCGTTGACGAATGTCTAAAAAACAATAGATTCTAAGATACAGCTTGGCGCTTGATCACGTTCAAACATGTACACCAGCTAATTTAACGTTAGGACCGAGAATTAATTTGTACACCTATATAATTTGTCCCGCGAATTCTGCTTGCAGCGCCAACAAAACCGCTGAACCTAACGTCTCATGGCATCAACTCCACCACCATCGAATTGTCATGGACCGAGCCCAAGAGCGCCAATGGGATCATATCCGGTTATCGCATCTACTACATGCACGCCAACTACACCCACGTTCAGATGTACAAAACCGACAACTACGATGGGTCGATTATCGAATTCGTCTTGAAACAACTGAGTAAGTTTCCGTTGTTAAAAATTCCGTCGCTTCTGCATCCAATTTCGTACGAATAAACTTCGCGTTACGCGACATACGAAACATGCACGAACGATTTCCGAAAATATTTTAATATCTTTTTGTGTTTTCCTCGTTACGCCTTATCTTTTATTAAACGCCCGCTAATTTCACCGGAAGTTACTGCCGCATCCCCTATAGATCGTGTTCCAGAACTCCCTAGCGGGTTGTATCGCCTTCTTTGGAAGGCAGAGAACCAAACCGAGATCACGTGAACAGCGTGCCGAGAATTATTGTTCAGGTAATGGAATGCGGGACGTCCGCGCAGTTGGGGCACCGATAAGCTCTTATCAACATATTTGAGCTGGATGGCTGCAGATTAATGCACCGCTGGATAACGCGCCGAAACCGGGGATTCGGCTGACGAATCGTTCACTCGGTCCCCGTTTCAAGATGCACGCTGCTTTCGCAACCAGATTTCTCTAATCTTGAACCGTTTAACACTTCCGCCGACAACTCTACAACCTCCGTAGTTCCATAAAATCGGATCAACGTGAAATCTACCGTGCACTAAAAGCGATTAAAATGTTTTAGCTTATAAAAATGACAAGGCTCCATTTAGTTAGATGTTGTTCAATTTTTAACGCAACGTGTGCTTGGATAAAAAATGTATCGAATCAATTTCCATCTAAGTAACTTCATAATTTCAATAACTGTAAAATGAAAAATATAAAACCGGTCCTTTGACCAGTTAATTTGATCCAATCAAAATTAAGAAATTAATATTTCGCTTGTTTATTTTCTTCTAACGAAAGCAAGACGTACAGCTCAAGCGTTCGTTCACTGGTCAGGCCACCCTATACCGTCTCTTACGCCCGGATAACAGTCTTCCTGTCCCGTGTACACTACACGAGACCTCCTCGCGAGTAACCGGCTACGGTGCAATAATATGTATACTCGAGGGGAATGTTCTGGAATAATTTTATGAACCCTCGCCTCGCCGTCATTGTTCCAAAGCCAAAACAGTCGAGGGCCCGCTTTGGTCTCCGGCCAAACAGCCGTGGCCGTTAAGACAACCAGATCTTCCCATTCTGATTAAAGAACGTTTCCCTTCCAGAGCCCAACACCGAGTACAAGATATGGGTGAAGGCGTACACATGGAAGAACGAGGGCGAGCCTTCGGATCACATAATTCGGCAGACAGACGTCGCTGGGCCGGGAGCACCGATGATTCTGAACGTCAGCTGCCAGACCCACGACTCCGTCTACATCCAATGGACCAGGCCAAACATCTTCTGGGGCCCGATCGATTACTATTTCATCAAGTACCGGATCGAGAATGATAACCGCTACGAGGAGATCGAGGTCTTCACCGAGAAGGACCAGATCGAGACCGCTGTACGTTGCTCGCAATTTCTCCCCGGAGAATCCTCCATCGGGATCTATTATGGGGTTCCGCTGATTCCTGCCACTTCTTCTTTTTTTTAAATTTAGAATACTTATCTTTTTCACGATATCCAGTATTTTCCGCGCACCTCCGTTCCAAAAGATTTCCGAGCTCGCGAAAGCAACCGGCAACGAGGTTCACCGGACCGGAACTCGATCGAGTCACTCCGACCCCGTAGGCGTAAAATCCTCCTCTCGAATCGTTCGTCGAGGTACCGGCTCTTATATTGTTGAGAATTGTTGCGACGATGTGTCGCCGATGACGTTACGCACTATCTGCCGATGACGAATTGCAAGAGCCGGTTCTAGTCGTACCGGAAAGCGTTTGGAATTGGAAATTATCTTGTCCCCAGCCTCGAAATACGAGATATTGTTCTGTATCAACGGTGATTAGCGCTCTATGGTTCCGCAGCGTGGCAGGAATTTCGTTGTTGAGCGACGATATTTACGTTGAGAAACGTTGCTTTGTTCGCAGACGATCATACCAAACCTGACGATGAACACGGTTTACGAGATCGTGGTACGCGGAGGCACGCGAAGCGCCATCAACAACCAGCTAATCATACACGGAGAAGGTTCCACCCCGCAGAAGGTGCGCGCGACACGCGATTGCGACAAAGTTCCACCATTGTTGCCCCATAGCACCAGAAGGTTTAGCAGCGGAGTGATTGCCGGAATGATTTGCGCCTGTCTCGCGGTTATGCTGATGATTACATCATTCGTCTTGTGGAAGTGAGGATCAACTTTCTCTCTCTCTCTCTCTCTCTCTCTCTCTCTCTCTCTCTGTCTGTCTGTCTGTCTTTGTCTTCCAGTTGTTAGTATCCCTGCATGTCACCTGGTCCACGATTTTTTAAAGAGATTTTTCTCGTCACAGCCCCCAAAATTGTGACGAGGGTGTGTGTCTTTAGAAGAAAACTGGACAATGAGGACTCTTAGGAAACTGATGATTCATAGGGTTAACATTGTCCCATTATTTTTTGGCACGAGTTATTCTCTCGTCGGACGTCACAATTTAGGCGGACCAGGCAAGAAAAAATCGAAAGTTGAGAAACAAGGACCTCCTAATCTTTCCACGTGTGTCCTGACCGAAATTCTACTTACCCGACCCGTATCGATGCAACTACTAAAAAGTACTTGATAACGATCGACACCGAGAGATTGCACGTTGCCATTGGCATTTTGTTATCGCTACTCGTGACGCAGTTTTTCGTTCGTTTATCTGACCCTTCTCACTCGGAGCTGTAGCTTAATACTAGCAGCGGCAGTCTACGTTTCATCATACTCGATGATGCATCGGGTAGGACGATGGATCGGTCGATTAAAAAGGCTAGGAACGTGCTGTCATCGATTAGGTAATTCTCTAGCAATCTATTTTTCGTGAATAAACTCTCTGTAGCCTGAACGCTTGGTGGATCTGCCCCTCGTAGCTTTTTACGCGAAGCTTACGTAGATAATTTTCTACCGCTGATCATCACTGTACGTTCTTCGAAATAGGTTTGATCTTCGTGTATTCTTGTCTTTAATCATGAAAATGGAAATTTTCTAAATTTCTGAACTTCTTAAACAAGTATAAGAAAACCCGGTTTTAACGATGTTACCAGGTGTACTTTGAAGTGTTCAATTTAGCTTGAAGCATTTCATAATCCCTACACAAATAGTTCAAACGCGGACGGCGAATACGTAGAGATTTTCGGAGTTTCTTCACCGATCTTCTTTCCTCGTCGGCCACTTTTCGGCTCGTCGACCATTCTCTTTCCGATTCGCCGGTTAACCGCTTATCAGTCACGATAACAACCAGCGCCAGCGTCGAAGCAATGTTTCTTGGTCGCGCGACAGTATTTCGCCAAGCAATCTCGAGCTGCATGAGGCGTACGCGGTTCGCGAGCGCGGGGCGCGCATTTCCATGGGCGATATCGGATTTTCCCACTGAAGATGCTGAAGACCGAGAAGCGAACAACAAACTTCTGAGTCACTGATAGTCCTATCGTGCTGGCATTTCCAGTTTCGTTTCGTTTCGTGTGGATAGCGGACGTTGAAGACGCATGGACAGTGGAAGTCGCGCGACGACGATCATGAAGAAGTACCTCGAGTTGTGAGTTGAAGCAAGTACGCGGAAGTTTGTCGTTGCCTACCGTCCGAGAAATCGTGGACCAGTTTCTTCGTAAGATGCTGCAAGTGGTGCACCTTAGAATTTTGTTTAGTACGCCGAACTTGTCTCGTGGCCGACGAAGAGACGCGACGGGACACCGATAACGCCGTATCGTTCCACCACGCGATAAACTGCCCTCCCCCCACCCCTCGTCAGCCCCTCGGTCTCCGTGTCACTGTTTTTTTTTCACGTTCTCCTTACGTCTTTTTTTTTCGTTCGAATGCATGCTTACGGTGAAACTCATCAGGCCTTGCCTGAGGCCAATTTTCAGGAAATGCTTCCACACCGCTTACTACTTCCTCGGCTATCCGCCCCGGAGCGTGCCCATGCTCCAGGAATGGGAGAACACCGAACAGGACGGCGAACGGACCGCGGTTGTTATACAGAAGTTCGTGCAGCACGTTGCCAAACTCCACGCGGACAGCGACATCGGGTTCAGCAAGGAGTTCGAGTTCATCGAATCGGAGACCGACGAGTTCCCGGCGAAGAACTCCCAATACGTCGAAAACCAACCGAAGAACCGATACGTAAACATCTTTGCCTGTGAGTCTGATTCTTCGTTGTTTACGGATCTTATCTATGCACCAGGTACAGTAGACGCTCGAGGTCCGAACGATTTCAAAGATGATCAGAAAAATGTCTGCCTCTGAACTCTTCTACACGTGTAGAATCCACGACCCAATACGCGACAGTGGAAAAATTGAGATTTTTAGTCGGGTTTAGATTCTAGTGAAAAGTTTGAGGGTTTTTATGCATCATCGATAGAAAAATAAAGTCCTAGAAAACTTTAGTTGCGAATAGATCCTTTTTGTATAGTGTTTTCAGATAAACTTTGAATTTATTTTTAAATTTAATTCCTTAATCAATTAATATTCACAGCTAAGACCTCAGAATATATAAAATAATTATTTAATCTCGTAATTATTGGTTTTACTATAAAAATTCAATTGTCCGGATTTAGGCATCACTTTTGGTTCGTCCGCATTTAGGGCATTTCACCTTATTTAGCGCTGTTGAAACATACTGGTAATGCAACAATATTGACGCGCCGAAGCTGCCAGCGACAGAGACTACCACAATGTAGAAATTGTGAAACACTGTCCTCCTGGAAAAATTTATTTCGACCTTTTACACGCGTACACGGTTTTGACAGGTTCTCGTTACCGTTTCCGTTGTTGTTTTTTCTGCCGTTGACCGCGGTCGGTGTATAGTCTACTTTAGAACGGCACGAGTTTCTCTTCCATCTTCGCGATACATCGGGTCCGTTTAATTTTACTCCGGCTGTTACGAGCTGTCGCGCGGATGCCACACGCATTATCTCCTCTCTGTATCCGCGAGCAAATCTGTCTCCGAATCGATTAACACGCCGGAATGATTAACGTGTCTTTTCCATTTCGTTTCGCATCAAATGGACCGTTGCGTTTTGCCTTTCGTTCGGCTTGCCGTCCATCCGATCCGACCCAACCCGACCCGACCCGATGCGACGCACGTTTCACCTTCGTCGGAACACAGAGACCGATGCCCTATCCCAATGCGACAATTGCAATCGTGCGTATCGGAAGTCTGCAATCGTTACAGCGTTGGTCGACCTCGCGTGGAAACGGCCTCCAATGGAGCTGAAATTGTTCCCAATCTCGCTTTCTAACTCCGCAGCGAGCCGGCTTTCATCCGATTCGCGAAATCTGCTCGGCTCGCGAGAAATCTTTGCGAATCGTGAAAACTGCAATGGAAAAATATTAATTATGGGAAGCCAACGTTCGACGAATATTTTTGGTAATTTATTTAAGCATTGGCGAACCATTCTACCTGGAAACTTTATGAGTAAAAGGTCTCCATCGATTACAATTATTCTATACGTACAATATAATGTCACTGCGTTACGTTTTCACAATATTATTTAACTCTGCTGGTTCCGCTGCTTTAAAAATTACCGTCAAGTATCGATTCTTTAAGAATCCGGCTCTGACACAATTGCTGAACATTTTTTATGCCAGGAACATCATCGAAAGAATTTTTGTTCTCTTCAATCGTCGCGTGAACCGCGTTGAATCGTTTCACTGTTTCCTGCGTTCGCGTTCGATTGACCAATGAATCGATTAAAACATAGAAAGAAGTTCTTACGCCCTGAAGCACTAGAACGTCCGGGTACACAACTATCCACTCATTGTTGGTGTTGAAGCACTATAGCGCCGGGTGTATAGAGTGTTAACGTATTACATGACTGGGATGTTTTCTGTCTAATTGTTTTTCACGGAAAGGAAAAATCAGACGAAAGTTTGCTAAGAAAAATAAATGAAATTAGCCTACCACAATTACTGGTTCTTAACGCGAATGAGATTAACTCGAGCGACTAATCTAATAAAAATCACAGACGGTCCAAATAAGTTGTATGTTCGTTTTCACAAGTTGTGGGAGTCGCGTTTAGTGCTCGGCACGGTTAGCATTGAAATCGGTGTGCCTGGGTCCGGTACGCTCCCTGTTTACTTAAGAGGTACGCGACAAGAAATTCCTTCGCTATTTCCCAACGATAAGATACCGCGATCTGCTCCGATAAGAGGAGTTTTCGACCACTACGCTGAACGAGCCGCAGGCGGGGCCTGAGGCGACTCGAAATTCGCGGTGCAACGTGCCTCGGCTCCTTCGCGCTGTTATCGGATTAAGGAGCAGCTCTCTCCGTTCGCTTCTAATGCGAGTGACCGGCAGCATTCGACAATGAGGTCGCAGATGCTCCACGGCACTGTTCATTAATGCCTATCAGCCGGAGGAGCAGTCGGAGACGACGCGGCGGATGCGTGATCGCTTAATCGATCGAAATCTGCGGCGCCGAATGCCGGACTTTCTGAATTTAATTAACCCCAACGCCTCGGAGCTGCGTTCTTCGGACGATCCCGACACTCTCGGCGATCATGAGGCAACGAGTAGCGCTCTTGTTGCGTTTAATGAAGCCAGCGTACCAGCGCAATGCGCGAGAGCTTCGGATCGCTCTGTGAATTGATGGACGTTGAGATACAGCTACTCGTTAAGTCAACAAACTTAAGTAACCGTACGTGATTGTATTAATTTCGAGTACGATGAGAATTGAGAATTTCACCAGTCATTTCTGAATGAATTACCTTCGTTTGAACCTGCTGTTGCAACGTGAGATATACGGAAAGATAATTTCCGAGCATTCTGCTCCAGAATTATTGTTTGTTCTTTTTCTCTCGGTTTTAATTATATTCGTATCTAATAAGGAAGTGGAAGAATTCGTCGGATAAGTTGGAGTAATACGTGAAGATTAATTCGTCTTTGATCTGTTAGAAAGGAGAACATCGAAAATTTTGATACAGCTGTAATGACTGCGAGTTTTACACTTTTTAATTCTTAATTGGATGTATAATGAAGTTTTAGTTACTTTTTTCTCAATTTTCTTTTATTTATACGCGACGTGTGAGGTAACCGGTCGATAATGAACTCGAACAAAAGAATAGCGCAAAAAGGCGGAACGTTATTGCCATTAGAAGTTATAATGCATTAAAGACAACTACACGAATATTTTTGCATACATCTAATGTAACGCAACGTTGCTTCGCAGACGACCATACCAGAGTGCAATTGCTATCATGCGACGGAGGTCCACCCAAGAAAGGTCACGATTATGTGAATGCGAATTACATCGACGGCTGGCAACGCGCGCACGCTTATATCGGTACGCAGGGTCCGTTACCGTCAACATTCGATGGATTCTGGCGTATGGTGTGGGAGCAGAGGGTGTCGATTATCGTGATGATTACCAATCTCGTCGAACGTGGACGCGTGAGTACTATTTATACGCGACCTAAAATTGTTCGCCGAGAACTTGAGAACTCGACCGAATACAGTAATTCATCGATAATTGGCTATACCACGGGTCTGGCCAAAGACAATTATCGTGAAGGGATACTATTCTTTGACTTTTGCCGAACGTAGAACAGGACACCGAAACTCGAGAGGCCTCGGCCGCCGAGCAGTGAAATCCGATACCGGGTCGGGTGTATCGGTGTGAATCACTACTAATCCAATGACAATTTTTTATGGAACTTACACCAATACATTCGTGGCATTTTTCTAATGAAAATGATACCAAATATGATATAATCCCGACGATATTTAACCGTGTAAGATTCGCGAATTGTCCCGGTCAAGAGAACTGACTTGTATTATAAATGACCATATACATATCTGTATATGATCAGAATTATATTGTGTTTGGTATCATTTTAATCCGAAAAATGCCACAAATATATTGGTGAAAGTCTCGTAAAAAAATAAGAAATAATAAAAAAGTTTTTTTATTGGCATTAGTTTGTGAGGATACGCGAGCCTTTGAACTATGCCGGCGACTGCGACTATCCGCATCTCTTCCTTTCCCATACGCTGTCCTTCCTTGCATCCGAAACTTTCATCGTCCATTACACGGGTAAATATCATCGGAATTATTTCATATTTGGTATGTATGTAATGATATTTGGTCCCCTCAGGGTTTCAAATCCATTCCACCACCTCTCCCTTTACCAATCCTCAACTATCGCCTAATTTCCAATTTCAGCGGGACCTACTTTTTATTAAGGTGGGTTCCGAACCACCTATTTTGCCAACAACACGTGAAACGCACCCAGAGGGTCACTTCCCGGCTTTTTACCGAGCGGTCACCCATCCTAGGTGCGTCCCCCGCCCTACGCCGTTTAACTTCGGTGATCGAACGAGAACCGGTATTTTCAGTGAGGCAATGGTCGTTGACTTATTTCATATTTGGTATCATTTTCATTATAAAAATGCTACGAATATATTGGTGAAAGTACCATAAAAAAATAATAAAAAATAAAGAAGTTTTGTCATTGGATTAGTAGTGGTCTCCTGGTCTCACACCGATATACCCGATCCGGTATCGGGTTACAATGCTCGACGGCCGAAGCCTACTGAGTTTCTTGGCCCCTCACGGGATATGCCCCTCAGTGGAATGGGTAGGCGACTAGACAATTATCGTTTAGATATTTTAGACAATTATCGATGAATTACTGTACATACTAAAATGTTTACCAGTAGCCTCTCTGAACGAAGAACAATACTTTCAACAAATCTTTTTGTGTGACTCGCAGAAAAAATGTGATATGTACTGGCCTAAGAAGGGATCCGAGACGTACGGTTACATTCAAGTGACTCTGCTGCGCGAGGACGTGATGGCTACCTACACCATCCGTACTCTTCAAGTCCGTCATCTAAAGGTTGGTTTCCACGTGATAGCGCATGAGCCGTAGGCGAGAAAATTTTTATTCAATTTTCCAAGTAGCCTATGCCACAGGTGAAGAAGAGGAAGAACGGCGTGAACATGGGTGAGCGTATCATCTGGCAGTACCATTACACCGGTTGGCCGGACCATGGAGTACCAGAACATCCCCTTCCGGTCCTGAGCTTCATTCGGAAATCTTCCAACGCCAATCCTCCTGAAGCTGGACCGATCGTCGTCCACTGCAGGTAAAATTTCTGTTAAATGCAACGGGTACATCTGGCAAGTAGTGACGCGCATACGCTCGCTGAGAATCCTCTTTCTGTGTCCCTCAGTGCCGGAGTTGGACGCACCGGTACCTACATCGTCATAGACGCCATGCTGAAGCAGGCAAAGTGCAAGAACGAAGTGAACGTGTTCGGATTCTTGAAGCACATCCGCACCCAGCGAAAATTTCTGGTTCAGACCGAGCAGCAGTACGTGTTCATCCATCATGCTCTACAGGAGGCAATGGAGAGTGGCGAGACCAACATCGAGACGAATAATCTGATGCAATACGTTCAGGACATGCTGAACCCGAACAACTCCAACACCGAAGCATGGAACAACATGGAGGCGCAATACAAGGTACTGTTACGCCTTGCATTTGTTTCAAGGCCGAATGATCTTGTAAGAACTAGCTGACCAAACAGTGACTCGTTACTTCCAGTTGGTCACCTCTTGGAAGCCGAAGGAGGAGAATCTGGAGTCGGCTCTCAAACCGTACAACTTCCATAAGAATCGCAATCAGGAAATCGTCTCTATCGAAACGGCTCGAGTTCACCTAACACCGAAACCAGGAGTCGACGGAAGCGACTACATCAACGCCACATGGATCGCTGGTAAATTTTCGTGTTCATCTCCTTTGGTCGGTGGGCATAATCTTGGATCATGACAGGGACTAGTAGTGGTAGTGGATCGTGTTGTCGGGGAGGGCGGCCGTGCTGCCCCCGCTTCCTTATGGCACATCGGGTAACCCAGTATCACAAACGGCGCTAGCGACCCTCGGCCTATAGTGGGTTGCAATTTTCCACAACTTTCGGTCATTTCTGTGTTTTATATAGCCTGGATCGTTTTCAGAGAAAATGGCTTACTAGAAGGGGCGGTCATCATTGGTGGACAGGCCATGCTACCTAATTTGGACAGTTTTTGAGCTTTTTACAGCTCGGTGTATGTACGTCGGGCCCGTTCCACCTTCCGACCAGCAGGGTGTCTCGCCTGCCCTTTTGACCCCCCACTTCACCGTATTTCCTGTCGAATGCGTCAAATTTGAATGCCTTTCCCGACTCTGATTCCGATGACAGGGACTAAGTTCGCTCCTTTTTGTTTGTCCAGGATTCCATCGCAATCGAGAATTCATTATCACTCAACATCCTATGGAGAACACTATCATGGAGTTTTGGCAGATCATGTGGGACTATAACGCGCAGACTGTGGTCATGTTAACCGAATGTAACGAGGTGAGTGCGTCATTTACGACAAATAGGACTATTTACTAATTACGTATATGGATCCCTGTAGATTAGTAAAATATGTATTTGCATAATAGAGAATTCAGGTATGGTGAATTAAACAAACCAACACGCTCCGAATTGTGTCATGCTGGATCGTGTTTCAATCGGAGAAAATGTGACAAATATGTTAGCAAAAGTTTCATCGAGAATTAACTCAAATAAAACCAAAATGTTTTTGATTTGGATTTTGGATTTGTTTTGGATTTTAAACGTGACCGTACCACTTTCAGGAATACCCGGAATTCTGGCCAACCGAAGGAAACGATCTAGAGTCTGAGACCTTCCGCGTCCGATTCTGCGGAATTAAAGAGACCGTGGGCGGAATAATCCTCCGCGAGGTCGCAGTCCGATCTCTACAAGACGATTACGAACTGAGTGCCAAAATCGTTCAAGGACCGCGATCTCATCCCTGCTTCTGGCCGCACAACACGAATCCGCAGCCGCTCGTCACTTTGATCCACGACTTGCACCGGGACTATCAAAACGGTCCTATCGTTGTGATGGATAGGTAGGATTATTAGCTACCCGTGGCAGTTGCCCATCTTCGAAGCAGAGATAACGTTTATACTCCCTTGTTACAGGTATGGCGGTGTCGAGGCTGCTGTCTTCATTCTCCTTATAACATTGAACAAGCAGCTGGAGTTCGAGAAGAGTGCCGATATCTATATGTTTGCGAAGCTGCTGTACATGAAGAGACCTGGTGTCTTCCGATCAAAGGTACGACTCAGGTCCGATTCTTGCAATGTAGCGTAAGGTACGGTGGTTCCTGTAAACGAACGATATTAAACTGTTGTGGATGAGACGAGACAAGAATGTCCCTGGCAGCAATGTGGCCAGATGAAGGAAGGGAAGGAGGAAAAGTAACCTCCTCTCTGCCAGTATCGGACGTGACGTCACGAGAAGGTAGAGTGGGGACACGAGTCTTGCGTCGGGGACCTTCTTGTCATCTCAGCAGGGTACATAATTTTCGAATGAAAATACTTATCGATGTCCAAGAAAAATAAGACTAATCTTGAGTCTATCTCTCGGACACTTGCCAAGCAACCGCCAGGCTTAACTGTCCAGTCGTCGACAGCGTGGTTTTCGTCGGCAAATCCTCTTCTTCCATTCATCTAACGCGTTTCGGTTTCTCAACAGGAGGATTACATGCTGCTGTACCAATGCCTAGAACACACACTGTCATCGAAGGGCCACGACGAGCCGGATCTGTACAGCATGGCGAACGGCCACGTGTCCACCATGGCGGATCCGGCTGACGTGCCGACCCTGTCTATGCAGCACATGCAAATGGATTACTCACCGAAACCGATGATGATCCGCGAGTACGCGACGGTCGAGGTGAACACTATGGCCGATTATACGGTGCCGATCCGAGTCGAACACTCGATGGAGCCATGTAGTAGCAGAAGCAGCGAGAGCTGCCTGTCGACGCACGCGGGCAACGAGCACGAGAAAAGTATCGTGATGACCCACCGGAACGTCAGTTATCACAATCATCCGGGAAGCGTCTCTGTGATCGTTGACGCGAATGGGTACGTCACCAACGGCAGCATGCGTGTGCCGCCAGAAGGTATGGAGACCAGCTGCAAGACGTTGCCTCAATGATGCCTGCCGATCTTCGGTTGCAGTGTCTCCTCGAGCCGGTCCGAGCCGCTGTAACCGATCGAGCTCCACACTGTCCGAAGTGTAATCCTGATTCTGTGAGTACACGTCTTTTCATCATCGGACCGAAGCGAATTGTGCAAAAGGCTTTCGAATGAAGGAGACGGAGGAATCTTTTGAACGTTCAGCGTTGATCGACTTTGCTACAATTTTCAACGAGAACGACAGGCTGCATTTTAAACGAGATAATAATTAAATTTCGATCGAGAAGAATTTACCCGTTTTTTTAAACGAGAATTAATTATCCAATCACCTCGAACACAGAGTTAGTATTTAATAAAGTTTCCTTTTAGAACCGGGTTAAATCGTTCTCTAAACCGAGCAAATTCTTGACTGAACATCATCTCCGTATACGATTCCTCCTACCGTTGCAACCCAAACTGTTTTAAGCAAATAACTCGAACCTGGTACACCTCGAAAATCAGTATTTACAACACTCGAGACAGCACTTCTGGCTACCAACACGAAACACAAACACTCGATGTCGAGCGGGCGAGCGATTCGTCCGAAGCGATCAAGCCGAACCGAAAGCTTGTTCGACCGTTCCTAGTTTTAAAAGGGGTAGACAGTTTACCCAAATTCTAAATTGTGTATCTTTCAATCATTATCAAGAACTCAAGTGTTGCGACGTCTGCAATTTCTAGATATCGTTGCAGGATTTTCTCCAAATCAATTCGAACTTGTCAAATTGCTTCTGTAAATTCATTGATTTATGTTCGAACTTCGACTCTGCTATGTTTGCTTTTGTGCGAACGAAGAGAATGAGCTAACGCGTATCAATAATTTCTAAAATTTCAATATCAGTCACGTGCAACATCAAAATTCCTATGAATAAGATTGACGTCGCCTCACTCGACATAGAGATTAAGACACTATCACCACCATCATCATCATCATCATCACCACCATCGTATCGTGACCATAACCAGAGACAGAGTATTCATACACGTATGTTTTTATTGTTGAACGCAGGGCCCATCGGATGGAGTTCCAGATTGGACACGTCTTCGCACAAAACGGGAGAACGACGACTCGATTTTAGCATTTTCCTGAAAACTGTTCGAGCACGTTCCGTGTAAATATCCTAATCATTCGCGTCAGTAGGTGCACGCGTACGGGAACATACGAGGAAAGAAGAGGGTGCGCGTGCACGCACCATAGGATAAAAAATACCGTTAAAATACCGGCGGCAATGGGTAGATGGCGAGGGGGAGGGGCGAATTTTCCGGTAGCGCGCTGGGTGCCAAAAAAGATAAAAGAAACCACTTTTCGTCGAGAACACGCCCGCCGGTCGCCCCACTTCCCCGCGCAGCCGTCGATCGTTGTTTCATCGTGTAAGTGTACACATTGCTCGTATCTGTATATACACACGCGGCCATACACATACAAATATACACATGCGCACGGCCATAAATGCGTATAGATGTGTACGTTTATATAAGTTGGATCATTCGACCACTTTACCAAAGAATCGCTTGTATTCGCTCTCGTTTCGTTTTAAGTCTTTCTCCATGGTTTTCTCTACTAACCGAAGGGTCGATCGATCGAAATACACACACACAGACACACACTCACACGCACGCAAGCACTCTCGAAATCTGCGACGACATGAACAGATATTGAAGACACCGAATGCAATTACCTTGTCGCGTTGATTCGAGGAGACTGTGTCGGATGTGGATAAGTTAGTCAGCTAGTCCGGCGCCCTTTTGTGTCTCTTTCTCGGTTTCCACCGCTTCGAAACATGCGATGTCACAAGGAATTGAGGATCCAAACGGTCGAATTGAGCGGCCAGCTCGGCTCGCGCGGCTTTGAACCGGCCGATCCAGCCGTTCCGATCGAACGAACATCGCCTGAGTCGATCGCCGCGGGATCGGCCGCGAACGAAGTCGCGCGCGAACGAAAAAATGCTTAACGAGTCAAACATAATCGAATGAATGGCTATCTCTGAACGAATCGCAATGCTCGATCGCTTATGACTTAAAGAAACTCTGCGAAGAAATCTAAATAATCGATCTAGGTGTTAACGTATACGTATAATAATCCGTGTATGGTTGTCGTTGGCATCCGTGAAAGAAAGAGAGAATGCGAGCGCGAGTGGACGAGGCGAAAGTGCGAGCGACTGATCTCCCTCCATTTATACATGAATTAATAACCGACTAATTCGTACGAAGATTAACTAAAGGAATGTACTGAGCACCGGTCGGACGTAACTTATAGATTTCTCCGCGATCGATTCGATCATCGAGATGCGCGCGCGCTCGCGCGATTTTCGCGGAGCAAAAACCTACAGCGACGACAATCTTAAGCGTTTGATAATTAAACGACTCCTCCGACCGTGTCACAGTTAGTCGTGTCCGGCGATACTCGGGTGCCGGTTACGATTTTTGTTCCCCGATCACGCGACCGGCTCGTGTGCCCATTGTGATAACGCGGATCCTTCTAGCCACGAGTTCATTTGCCGCGCAATCATTTTTCTATCGACACTACACCGAAGACTGTTATCGATCTAGGATTCTTACGATATACACGTACGATAAGTTAACGAACCACGTGATAAAGGAAACGAAAACTGCCTGCGATTAACGATGCCCCTTTACCGACACTCCCGTTTTTTACCAAGTATTTCGACAAAGAAAACAAATAAGCAGATCGAACTCGACCGTGGTAACGGCGGTGTGTCACAGTGAAACTCTATTGCCAATTAAATCGTCGACAGGAACCAGGAAAATCTCAGAAAATTTACAAAAAAAAAGAAATGGCGAAAAATAATATGTGTGTGCATGTATGTGTCCGTGTTAATCAGACGTGCGTAACGTCGGCGATCATTAACTGGTCGTCAGTTTTAACTCAGTATTCAATTAACGTTAACGTAATCGCGCGTCCTTCTCTGGTTTTGATCGACGCGAGGTTCGAAGGGACGGACGGGGCGATGGTGATCGATCTCTCGAGACTATACGCTTCTGTCACGGACGCCGAAACGTCGGTCTGCTTTCGCAAGAGCCCAGCGAAACCACCCGAGGAGGACTCGCTCGACGCTTAAGAACATATAGGGTATAGTCCGCGGTGTCCGAAAGACAGGAGGCGAACGCTTGGGCGAGATCATCGACTCGTCGATCGTATTGCTTCCATACCTTTCGGACCCGACGGCGAAGCTAAGAAACATAACGACGGCTGAAGAAAAGAGAAAGAGAGCATAGAAGGCTGCATCGGTAGGAAGAGAATGAGTATTTAGAACGATAACAAAAGTAACCGATCAGCTACGGCTTCGATATAGTTTCCGCGATAGATAGAATCGAACCTCAAGGCGCGCGTTCGTTCACCGTTCCAACGACGAAATCACGTTCGCAGCGTTTTCGGAGAGCTGCGTGAATCGAATAACATTTGCCGGAACGCCGTGTCTCTCGACAAGAGGGAAACCACGGCCACGATTTTAAGATTCGATCGATCGAACCCCCGGCCGATTCGCACATTCGACCAAAACCTTTCTAGTTTCTTTTTATACAGTCGTTTTATCCGAGACGTTTCGAATGAATCTGTTAACAAAGCGAACCGCTTGGAGCCGCCTGCAAAGGCTCCCGGCGAATCAGAGAAACCGAGCCGACGTCCGGCGCCGCGGCGGAAGTGTCCATCGGGATCGGCGCGCGCGATCGAGCCGTCCTTGTCGATCATCTCTCGTCGTTCTACTCATTATTCGCCCTCACTTTTCCGCGCGAACGTCGTCGTGAAAGAGATAACAAGGACGGACGGGGTTAACCAGCTGACACACACACACAGACACTATGATCGCCTTTTTCGATCGCGTACGCCTTAACTAGTTGCCGATGCGACGCTACGAGAACTCGCGCCGGACAGAAACGAGACGATGCTGTATGTCCTCGCCAGAGGACCAGTCATCGCGAAAGTAGATAATTCCTCTGGACCGATTTAAATCCAGTGAATCCCTCCCTGCAAAGGCACGACAGAGTCGATAATGGTGTTCTGTAATACATACGATAATATTGTGCGTGTATTGTCGGTTTCGATGTAATTAGGAGTAATTAGACGCGAGTCGGCGCGACCAGAGTAAACCGGCCGTTCGCGACGGTCGTCTCGCGCCAGCGCACGTTCACTACACACAATTACAAACACCTACATACCCACATACATAAATATATATATATATATATATATATATATATAAGTACACAGACAAATATATGCATATTATTGCATATACAAACGTACATAAGTAACTCGAACGACAAACACACATCGGCAGACATTCAGAAATAACGCCAGAATACAGATGTACATAATTAACGCAACACCGGCATTCATCCATACAGACATACACGCATACACATCTGCTCACGTATACCGCATGCACACATACATAGACACACAGATAAAGATCGCAGAGTTATAGGAAAAATCGACGACGACGAGCGTCTAGATTCTGGTAGAAATGTAGTTTGATCGGCGAACGATGAACTGACTGTTGTTAATGCTTAAGGCGATCACGTGGCGAAGGGGAGACGATCACGCGAGAGAACGCATCGTATACATAATGAGAGCAGTGATAAGAGTATATAAATATAAAAGATATTTATATATATATATATATATATGAATGAATATAAAGAGAAGAAAAAATGAAAAATTGAATGAAAATACAGATATAAATATATTATATTCAGATATTTATGATCTGAGACGGTCGAGGCGAACGTTGAAACCGTGTGAGAAGAGGAAGAGATGTGTTAACCGCGTTTTTCGTGACCGGCGTGCGTTTTGCGGACCGCTCGCGGTTACTCCCCGGATAGCACGCCGTGTGATAGTTTGACGGTGGTCCTTCGGGTGATCACCGTCATTCCAGTCCCTCCTAATCCCGTCGTTCGAGGACTCGCTGGTTTAACGAAGCGAGACGCGCAACGAGAACCGGGGGCGAGGATTCGCGACGCTCCTCCCCTCCCGGGGGTTGCCGACGCAACTGCTCGTTGCGCGACAAACGCGAATCTGTACTGTATTTTACAAAATAAGAAAGAAACACCCGTAAATTCTGAATGTACCTATACGGATCTAAAAATGAAAAAGCGAAAACATACCTATTCACGATGAGCAGGGGGCGTAAGACGAGAGGGCGCACCCGAAACACCGAGCGATCCCCGCGGCTCGACTCTGCACTCGGGAATCGGTCGGCCCATCGTTTATATATAAATATATATTTATATATAAATATATATATAAATATATATATAAATATATATATAAATATATATATAAATATATATATATACATAATATAAATATTATACATAATTAAACACGAGAGGATAACGATAGGTGTGTATAGAATGATAATTTAGAGTCTAGTCAACATAACACAATCGTAACCGAGGACGCACACGTTTCTCGTTTCGTTCTCCATGTAAGAAGTACGTTTACGTTGCCCATTCTTCTCCGTTACGTTCGCGGACGGGGTGAACGACCGCGTACCCTGTCGAAACTGTTCACCACTCGTTGTTTCCCTGTACTCGAGGCGTTCGGGTTTTTTCCTGGAGGTGTGCCAGAACCCGAAAATTTCGATAATTATTCTCCTCGCGATCGAATCGGCGTCTCATCGAAAGTGTGCCTGACGATTCGACGCGTCCGGCGAGACGCGATGCTCGAGCGTTCGAGTCGCAGATATGTTATAAGATCAAAATTCGATATTGTTGCGGGCGTTGGAAATTGTTAGATTCTTCGCTGATCTTTGCATGCCCGTTGTCCAACTCTAGCACGTTGAACATCTCTGTTGTTTCGAACGATACAGAAATTATCGGAGCGAATAGGATTCAGTTTCGAAGGCCAAGTATTGCAATGAGCAAACTATTTTTCTCAGGGCTTCAGAATTGATATCAATCATCTTAATATCACGTCGAGGACTATGATTTTAAACAATTGATTTGACTATTTTTAAGCAAACCGAGAGATTATGGGACGACACATTGTTAAGGCAGAATTTTAAGAATATTGTTAAATTATTCTCGATTCGTTTCGATTCACTGAAATTATTCAGAGAAGAAATACGTTCTCAATCTAAATTCTTATTTTTCATAACAATCTGTAGTCTAGTCATCGTCTATTGATCTCGATTAGACAGTTACGCGGCGACGATGAAATTACATGCTCTTAATTGAAAAAACATCGAGCACTTTCGAATTTCGAGCGTATAATTTCAGGATCCTAATAGACGCGAGTCGTCAAACACTTTCGAGACGCCGATCGAACACCACGATTCAAGCTTCGCCCTCTCGAAATTTCGCGATCTCGCACACCCCTAGTTTTTGCACACGCTGGTACGAATGGACGCATGGCTGCGTCTACGGTTGTTTGTCTTCTGCACGAAGATGAAAAATGTGTTCGAAGCATCTTTCGGTGAATCGGTTGCCGAATAAAATCGATAATGATAACTGATAAGTCACAAAGAGACAGAGCGATTCCTCGTGCGATAACGAAAAGACATTGGATGTTTCCGTTTCCTTTTTTTTT
>CM052219.1:10462546-10750827 GCA_028454225.1 Lasioglossum leucozonium | reverse complement strand
AAAGAATTGACAAATATCTTATACAGTCATTGACAAATATAAAGAATAGGAGCCGATGAATACGATCGAGTGGGGTCGATATGTTCGGATATCTCCGGCGAACGTCGGAAAGTGGGCGGCCGTTTGGTACTGCGTGCGGAGGGGTGTGCGCGTAGCTGTATCGTCGACAATTGGTTATTTACCTCTTTTTTTGATAGAAGAAATATGTAAAAATATGATTAACGATCCATAAAATATGGACCCTGGCCGTTCCATTTCTCCAATTACGGTTTCAAGTAATCGTTCCCAAGACGAGGAACTCTATAACTATACAGCGCAGTGGCGGGTCGATTAATCACTACAGTTCCTTGACATTAATTTACCGCAAAACGTTGGTCCACGAGGTTCTGGTCCAGAGAGCGGAGCGGGCACGCGCGCCCTCCTTACGATCCGGTCGCCAACAAATAATCGCAGAAACAAGGCAATCGTGGTGTGAGGCCAGCCGCAAATGATCCCTGGATATGTGTGTTCTTGTTGCGGCCCCGTAGCTCCGAACAATTTGCATGGCTGGCCGTGTTTCGTGCTGCGACAATGGATTTCGTTCGGCAAAAACCTGGCCGGACGTATCAGTTTCCAATAAAAACAAACCCCCCGAATTTATCCGAATACAGAATCAAGCTATTATTCTGCCAATTGATAGCTGCTTTCTGACGTCGACGCGGAAACGATCTTTTTTAAAAAGTTGTTCCGTGTGGATTGTTGTTGGAAGAACTTGAACTGTACAAAGTAATTCTTTACGGTTCGCTATTTCTCTGATCTTTTATTCAAAGGTTCGTTTATTATTCTGTAAACGTTAACGCTATATTATGCAGTTATGCAGTTCAAAACCGCTGAACATAACTAAAAAACAGAGTACGATGCAGTTAAATAAATGCTCCTCGTTATGTATGCCTTCTTTTGTGTATTAAAATTTAATAGACCTTTAATGCCGCGCTTTCATACAACCCCTCACCGCTTTGGATTCGTAAATTAAAAACGAGACACGGTTTCCCAAGTTTACTTCACATTTAATAAGTAGATAATGCTTATAGTTTCCGTTCGCAATAATTACTAACAAAGTTCCGCCACTAGCTTTTTGCCGTCCCTTACATAAGAAAATTTTTAATACTGGGATTGTTGGCAATAAACTGCCTTGTTGGCAAAATTGCGGAATCTTAATGTTACTTATTATACACGAATTATAACCAATTGTTAATGACATACAACTGTCAGAATTACAATAAATCATACTGTTATTAAAAATATTGGACATACAGTAACCCCTTACACTGAGGGGCATATCAAATTTGAAATTTCAAATTTCAAATTTCAAATTTCAAATTTCAAATTTCAAATTATTGTAATTACCGTAAAGTCGCGATCGGACCAGGCAATGGAAGCTAGATCGCGACATTACTGTACTAGATTTACTGGAAATTGTAGCAGAAACTGGAGTAAATGATAAAATGCTACATAATATACAATATAAAAAATATATTATCTCAAAGGTTGAAAAAACGTTTGTTGGCACAGTTTTTATCCTTTTGTGGCGGAGTGTACGGAGTTTTTTTCCGTCGCGATCCAGTGCGCAGTGGATGATTCCTGTTCGCAATAAGGGCAATTTTCCGGCTTTCCAAACTTCATCATTCGTTTCCCATGGTGTAACTGGATTGCGTTAGCCCGATAGCGTCGCGAGTTCGTGGGCGAACGTCAAAAGTCAAACGCCGGTAAGTTAATCGTGTAGCGAGCGATGCCGCTTGTGCTCCGCGCGTCAAAGGATTTGCGGAACCGGAACGCCGAAAAGAGGAGTTAATCTGCCGTATGTTCTACGGCTATTTAATCGTCTCGCCGTGTCAAGTTCCGTCACTCGTCGTGCACACATGCTTTGGCTGCCTTCTATTAAAGACCATTTCCGGGATTTCGTGAACTCGCTGTCACGTGCATTTAAAGATGACAACTTCGAAGTTCCCGTATCTTCTACGCTGCTTTAGATAAACGCACGATATACGAGAAGTTCACGCGAAACTTTCTTCCCCTTCCCAAACAATCTGCACAGCCATTTAGGGGTAACCAGAAAATCATATTTTCCTTCTCACGTTCGTCTATGAAATATTTCTTTAAATTGATTTTTATTATATTAATATTAAATTGATTGAAATATTTATTTAAATACACATTTTATATTTCATGGACTAGGAGTGCAATAAATGTTAGTACAATTTTCTTATATTAATTTCTTTTAGTCGTAACAATTTTGTATTTCTTACAATTACGGCAGAACATTTTTGTTTTGCATAAAAATTCTCTTTATTATGCACGTACAACTAAGGAGATGGTAGTCAGTGAAAGAGTATAACCACGATTGTAATTGCAAGATATATTTTAGTGCATTTCACTGCAGAAAACACGGAAGGCAGCAACTAATTTGATTTGACACATAATTTACCATGTCGTATGCCTGTTTCGAATATGTGCTATTATGCTTCGATTATAATCATTTTCGTCAATGTCTGCATACGATGTGCATGGGTGAGGAAAGGAATGTTGAGGAAAGGAAGTTCCGATGTATGTATTTCAATAATACTATGTAAAATAGAATGTCGAAATTAATTAACTTTAATTTGACGGATTTCAAAATTCACGCTTACACGTAGGATGTATAGTAATGTGTACCTTAGAATTAGCATTACGAAACTAATTAACATTAATTTGACGGGTTTCAAAATTCATGTTTAACGTCACAGAAATTCGGAATAAAATAATTCAAAATAGTCTGTATAAAGTAGTATTAGCACAATTTACATACACCATTTAGAACTGACCAATCTCCAACTTTTTTCCAACACTGCAAAACTTTGTTCATAATCGATTGATGACCCTTCATAACAAATAAATGAAATGTAACAATATTAAAATCGTTATTAATCGTTTCTTAATTCAACGTAAAATCACGAGTTCGTTGATCTGTTACGGTTCCGTTTCATTGGATGAATTTCTCTGCTTGGAGTAATCGAGAGGCAGGAAGGAAGGAATCGGCCGCGTAGATGACCAATGCTAGTCGACGGTGAGCTGCTCTATCGCTATTTAATTTCGCGCCTACGGCCGCGCCGTCAGCGCGTTGCAACGGGCATCAGGGCGCACTTTGATGGCGGACAGGGTCACTTGTTGTCGATTATCGGACTCAGCTTCGCCTCTGACGTTTGAAAACCCCCGGGCTGAAATCCTGGAAAATAATTCCCTCGCGTACAATCGAATTTCCATCTCGATTTAACGTATCTCTGCTTCACGTCTCTTTCTCTCTCTCTCTCTCTCTCTCTCACACACACACATGCACACACACACACACACACACGCTCTCTCTCTCTCTCTCTCTCTCTCTCTCTCTCTCTCTCATTCTGTCAATCGGAGCGGCGCGGCGGGTTATCGAGGCGCTGAAACGCAATGCCGCGCGCGCTTTCACTAACCGACGATTATCAATACGGTTATAATATTTCCTGATTATAACGTGCTGGAATTAATAAGAAGTGTTTATACAATACGCGAATGCGATGTATGTATTTTAATTAAAGGGCGAGCGGCATGGGGAAAGCGAATTTGTTATTCGATCCAATTTTACGGCCGCATCGTTTATGCCGGATCCGCGACCGGTTTCCTCTTCATTAAAAGATCGGCCCGATGAAAAACCCCGGGAAAACGTGAATAATTTTTCAGCGATCCGCTCTCACGGCGGACATCGCCGTTTCTCTCATTCACCTCCCTCGCCCCCCATCCCGCTCTCGAGCGCAACACCGGCACACGACCGAGTATTATTCGAATCTCTCGTTTTAATCTGCCTCAGCAGTGCGCTCCGGCCATGGTTACATGTGTCCTCCGCGCGGTTATAGTACGATCAAAACAAAACTAGTTCTCCTACCAGCGATTATATCAAGCAGAAAACGAGCTTTTCGACGCTCGTGGTAGATAGGCGGCGTTCCGAATGGCCTTACCCATCCCCCTCCACGTATTTTCATAGTTATCGTCTGTTAAAATGAGACTGCAATTACTATCTCCGTTTCGTGATTTAGAGGTCGCTTGTCTTGAACGTGTGCGATTTGTTTAAACACTTTTTACACGTTACGTCAGCGTACGACGGCGTACAGATCTAGATAGAACCGTGGTAACTTTTTGAAAGAGTCTTGCGGACCATTTGAGTCCGAACTATCCGTACCTTTTACATGCTTTTATTTTCTTGTAATTGATAAGAAAACGCAGTGATAATAAAAGAAACAGGTGTCGCGGGTTCTAACGTGCAGCGCAGATGATGTCGAGAATTGTGTCACGTACATCGTCTCGATAACGGGGAAAATGTTTCCGGAAAAATAATTTCTTTTACTAGTAATTTCTTTACCCGTTTCTTTCGGAAATACCTTCCGACGGATAAAAGCTTCCATTTATTCCGAGTATAATGGCGCACGGCGATATTCCATAAAATATATGGAATGAACGAATATTATCATAAATGTTATATGTTCCTCGTGTTCCAGTACGGAAATGTGTACATCAGAAGATCATTTTATAAAGAATAATTACATTAATTATACTGTACATTATCATAGATTATTAGGGTTTGAATGGACCGAAGCCTTTATTCGTATGAAAAATATCAATTTCTGAAGAAACAGGACGGAGACCTCCTACTATTTTGACGTGTGAAAGGTATGTGAAATCCCAGTGATGATAAGTGCCACAGAAAATCTGCTGGTTGGGTAAAAAGTAATGTTGTTGCGTGATAGAAATATTTCTTGGAAATTTCTAATGCATAACAGCTTTGTATTATATTAATATCTTGTTTCCCTTGACAACGAAAATGGATTAGAGGACGATCGATTTACTCGCGTGTAAATTTCGGACAGCGCTGACCTAGATAGCGTGAATATCAGCGCTAAGTCGTTAACCTCTTCAAGATTATTAGCATATTGTTGCACTTCATCTCTATAGAGTTTGTCGTGAACATCATGAAGATGAAACTTTGAATAAAGAAAAATTATTTGCATAATTATTCGCTTTTTATGATTTTTCAGCGAGATAATATCAGTACTGACACAAAATTGCTGTTCCCAACGTTAATACTTGAATATTGCCAGTGTAACACAAAAATAGAATACTAATTATTGTAAAATGTTCGCTTTTAATGCAACGTGACATTCGAACATGTTATCAAATAATCACATGACGGTTGATGGTAGTATTACATTCGTGATAAAGTTAAATAACAAATATTAAATCATCATTTAGCTAAATATAGTAGAATTAGTAATGTCAGCACTATTATTCAAGAACATCTATTTGAGCGATGGTAGTTAAACGTATCCCGTTGATTCCGTCGGCGTGAGTCAACCTCGCAGCATCAATAGTCTCCCGATAAGTAATGCGTTAAAACCATACCTCTATCGAACCATTACATCCAGTTAGAAATCGAGCACACACACACACACACACACACGCGCTTTAATTAAACATTAACGAGCCAGCGAAGGCAACAGCTCCTAAATTCAACTCCGATCGGACACAGGGTCCGCTAAAAACACACCGAACTCCAACCAAGAGACCGTTCCCTGTTCCTGCTCTTCCTCTCGGTCGAGCCGAGAGTTAGACGGAAATACACGCAACGGAATATTAAAGGGATTTTGTTTCCGACCGAACGGCTAATCTGCCTGCTGAAAGGCGGATGCAAGACCCGAAAACACGAGAAACAAAACCGAACAAACAGAAAAACAAGAATCTACAAACAAACGAACAAAAAAAAAAGGGAAAGAGAGAAAGGAGGGAGATATATATAAAAAAGATCGGAGAAACGGGGCAAGTAATAATTTGAATACAGCGGTTGGCAAAGGTGGTCCGCGGAAGGGTGGCTAATCGACGCCGTAACCCCGGCGTGCTATTTAATTTGCGTTCCCGTGACGGTGGCGTAAGGTTACACCGGGTTCTCTCGCTCTTTGAGGTCGTCGGTTGATGGTTGCCCGGTTCGGTGGACGACGATGGGCGGTGGGGTGCGGGGGAGCGGGTGGTCGGGTGATTCCGACGGTGTACGCGGTGGATATTGCAACGGAACATGGACCGTCGGCCGAGGCTGAGGCGGGTGACCGGCGGGGTGGACGAGGATGCGAAGAGGGAGGAGTTGTACCTGGCTAACGGGCGGGTAGGGGTCTGCAGGGGAAGCTGGTGGCCAGAGAGAGAGCGAGAGATAGGGGGTGGAGGGATGCCGGTTCCCTGGTGGCCTCGGCCTGAGCTGCGGTCGGAGAGGTTCTTCGCAACCCCGCGGATACCCGTACTTAGAGGGGCACCTACCCGCCTGGCGTGTAGGTGCACGTCGTGTAGCTGGTGTCCGTGGGCTACCCCACGGGGATCGTGAGGCAGCGCAGGATGTCTGAGCGGGTACAAGCCGGGGGTAGCCGAGGCTGGTCGAGGGCGACCGGCTGCGCACGAGTCGCGAACCCGAGTCGCGGGAACCTGTCGCGCGCCACCGAAGTTGAACAGTCTCTCACTGGCGCCCGACGCGTGTGTGCCCGAGAGACTTGGTCGAACTCGTTGTTGGCCAGGTGCGCGATTGTTCGTCGAGGAAACGCACAAGGCACACGGACTCGGACTCGTGCAGAGGTAGCGTCGGATCAGGCAGGCCCTGCGAGGGTCTCGGACGGTGAACGGCATTAAGCAAACCTGGACCCCTCATCCAGGCGCCACGACACCATGAGTGGAGAACGCCTGGAGAGTGGATGGTGCGTGCGGATCCGCCACGTGACTCCAGGATTCGTGCCCCTCTGGATCGTCGCTACCGTAGCCGCGCTGATCATCGTACACGGTGAGCCAAGGATTCATTTTCTCTTCGGTAGCAAAAAGGGAACGATGCTCTTCTCCGACACGGAGGTTGCTGTAGGTCTCGGTATACCTTTGGGGAGCAATTTTCCACCGGAATTTCTCGAGTCATTCTACCTGTGATTCGAGGCTAGCCGCGTCTCTGCACCCCGGGTCGAGACGAGGTGCGGGATCTTGCTGCGAGAGCGGAAGCGTGACGAGTAAGAGCGATCAGGTGAAACGTTCTTGAAGAACACCTTCGCTTCGATTCGCCGATGCCACTCGTGTCCCGGCGTGCTCCTTGAATTAGCAAAATTGCGAACCTGGCGCTGCGCAGAGAGACGATCCTTCTTCCGCTGATCGAGCTCTTCCAAGTTTCGTTGCTGTAACGGGAACGCTGCTCCTGATTTATAGCACCCGGTCACGAAATCTAATCGCCTTTATCGTAGAACAAGGTGGTCCTTCTTTTTCGAATTTCTTTGAGATTTGGCTGCCTCGCGAGGGAATTCTACCGAACTTGAAATGAAGATCAAGAACGTTTGATAGTTTCGTTTGCTTCCTTTGTCCCTGCTCGCTGCGATTCGAAGCTCTGCTCGGTCGAAGCTATTATCTTCTAATTCTGCTGCAGCGTCTTCATCGAACCGATCAGATTCTCTGTTCTTCGCTTTGTTGGTAGTTGTTTCGATGCAATTTTCATGTTGCAGATAAGTTTGCGTGTATCCGCATAATATAGTTAAATATATTGCTTTGCATGAAGAATTGATGAATGCAAAATACTCGTGCTCGAACAATGTAAACTTCATACTCAATGAGACGCTGCCGATAGTAAATAGTACGTACATATTATTAGTAGCAGATAAGATTATTACTAGTAGATAAATGTTAGTCATGCTACAGGGACAATGTGTTATAAATAGGTATATCGCACAATAGGCGAATCGTCGCAATTTCTGCGTCGCGTTATATCGAATCCGTATTATAACCGAGTTAATTGTGGTTGCATTGACATTTGAGGTCTATTTATAACTGAATCGACTAATATGTTTTTCCACCTGCCTTGTTATTTCAAGCGTTCCGTTCAATTAAAGGCTGCGGCTTAAACAAAGTTAAACTACCCCGAAACTTTCGCCCCTATCGAATTCCCATGCTTCGAACAGAAAGTCAACGTTATTATACATAGTATGCTAATTTTGTACGTGTTCCGTAAGGTCTGTTCTTCGGACCATATTTCGAGCGTTCGGACCGTTTTATCAAATCGTTGGATTAAACAGAAGGCGAAGGGTGCAAACTTTCCGCGCGGGACTTTGTAACTGGCAAACGAATCCGCCTTTGCTGCTGATGGGGTAAAACGACGCAAAAAGCTGACGAACTCGACCAGGAAGTCCGTGACTCGGATCCGAATTGGTTCTGGTAACTTCATGGGACCCGTTGAAGGGAGAGTTGAACGTGCGTTCTCGGTGGCGTTGCTATTTTTGCGGCTCGTTACACAGTCTTCTGTACAAACGGAACGGGATTACATACAGAAATGCAGCGTATCTCTTCAGTTTCGCCAAATGAAACGAAAATCGATGGAACGTTATTCCGGAGATTTCCCGAACCGCTCGGACAATAAGTGAATAATCGAATTCTCCCGGTAGAAAGCTTCTTGTGTGTGGTCTCTTTAAAAACTCCCCGTTGAAGGAAAAACATAGAAAAGTTTATACAGAACACAGAAATACGGAATTTTTCAATTTCGCAAATACATCGGATTCGGGCGCTTTATTTCGACATTTAAATGGAACGATCGAGTACGACATTAATTTTTTCGAGAAATTACAGACGATTCCTGTGTAAGGACCTCTGACAAACTCGTCGATAAATTGAACTTCGTATCCCTACGTGCAGCCAATGTGTTCCGAATTTCAACTTCTAATACAACTTACCGAAGTAATCCCGTTACAAGCCACCTCGCTCGAAAAAGAGCACCAAGAGCGAGGCGGCAGCGCTTTCGAAGGAGAAGAACCGTGAAACGAAATTTTGCAGAGAACGATAGAACCATACTTAATAATTGCGAAACAAATTAGAAGTGTGACTATCGGTTATCTTATTGATACTTGACAATACATCGATATTCATCGATGACAGTAGATCAATAGTCCCACATCTAATATAAATACCACAAACTTTACCATGAAATAACTACCCCACGTTTAGGAATAAATCGAGGAGATGTTTCCGATATCAATTAGTCGAGTAAAATTGTTTGATCGATCCATTGCTGTAGCTGAACGTTGTAAACAGGGATCGTTAGAGTCGGAACGATCTGTTGTTCGGCAGCGACATCAACCAAACCACCCGTTCCCCATTAAAAAAAATAATGATTGGGAATAATAGGTAAGCGCGGCTGGCCGCGAACCACGTTGAAAAATATCGGCGATAAACCGTGGCAAGGGGAAATCGGGGGGGGGGAGAGGGAGCACGGCCATATTTCCTTTCGGCGTGTTACGCGCGTTGGAACGCACGGTACCGTTGACGTGGTTTATCGCGTTCTCTTCTAAAATTTAAACTGCCTCCGTCCGCACTGAATCGCTGCCGGATTTATGGCACGGTGTGCGCAACTTCTACATTGCCGGGCGGCTGCGCCTGGAGTACTCCGGAGGACACGGGAGAACACACGGTCCTCGTGAAAGACCAGAAAACGCGTCCTTCGCGCCGGTTTTAACGGCCGATCGCCAATGAAAATCCTTCCGGCTCGATCGGAGGCTATTCCCACCCACCGCTGATCCGCTCTGCTCCTTTCGTTACGACGGTTGTCGTTTTCACGGACGGTGTTTATGTCGTTGCTGCTGTTGGCTATAAAGCGACTAGCCCGTGTCTACGAGCCGCGATAAATTTGTAGCGAGCCTCTGGTCCAGCCGGGGGAAAAATTGTTTGTAAAGGAAATGGGATTCCTGGGAGTCGGTGTCGATGGCGAGCACCGGGCACGCGCGTTGTAAAAGTTAGCGCGCAAGGGATCGGTTTAAGAAGCTGGCTCGATGTGCGTTGCCTGTCGCGGAATAAAAAGAACAATGATGAAAAAAGTTTAGGCTGCGCGCCGTCGTGAAGCAGGAGATTAGATGTAAACGATATTCTGCGTCGCAGTTGCATAGACTAGGTGTTGATTAGCTGATTTATTGTTTTTTATGTCTCCAGGAAATTCACCGGTATCAGTGAATTGTGTTTCGGCTACTCGTTTCTCTCACGATTGCACTAAATCATCTCATAATTGAGACACACGGAACGCAACTGGACAAGTACCAAATTTTTAATCAATTTCCGGATTCGGGTTAATCCGGGTTGTAATGGACAAGCAAATTCATTTAGACGTACACCAGAATCTCGGACCGCCGTCGGATTAGCCAGCGGTATCTGTGTAGTCTTGCGGACGTTGCGTCGTCGGGTGCATCGTCGGGTACATCGGGCCGGTGCGCACCGATCGCCGCATCACGTGAAACACCACGTTCGACGGGGCGAGGCCTATAACGTTCGTTGGCCGCGTAATCGCGTGATAAAATGAGTGTGTGCCCGGTTCCCGAGACTCTTGAACATCCGAGATTGCCCGGATGAATTCCGTCAACGTTCCCACATACGGCGGAGAGCCACCTTAAAGTTGGGTGCACGCGAGCCACGGAATCCGCACGCGTATTTCTGCAACCGTCGCGAAATTAGTCCACAGTAGTCGGAGGACGAGCGGTACCCTCGAGTGTAAAGTTAACTTCCGGCCTGAACTTTCGAATAGTAAGAACCGGGTCACGACTCTGTCAGACGGCGACCGCGAACGTCGGTGGGGCGGGAAGACGAGGAGCAGAGGAACGGGATGAGTTAACCCTTAGCACTCCTCCGGGAGGGTTCGCTGAACCCCGCAAGTCGGAAAACATTGAATAAGAGCCAGTTTTCTTGCGTCCGAAAAGCCCCCGGACAATTATTTAGTTTTCTCTTCAACAATCGGAGAACCCCGGATCCTCCCCTCGCGAGAATACCGGGCGGGCGAAGCAGCTAGTTTCGGTTTTTCCATAAACAATTTAGTAATAATAATCCGCAGATACACTCTTTTATTTCGTACGAATTTATAAGGTGAAATACAGGAAGCAATTGTGTCTCTCGCAATGATTTTTAAACGCTCCCAAAACGACGATAACATTTTTTAAACATTGGACAGTACAACTTGGACTTTTTCGAGAAGTGCGAGTTCAGTGCATGAAGTGGAAAAGAAATTTTGGAAAAATTGCAATTGGTCGGAATTGTGGAGAGTATGCCGGTTATATCCAAGAGGAAAAATGTTATTCTTTCTTTATCGAATTAATTCGGACTCGATTATCCACGCTATGTGGGACACCCTGTATAATTGTAATCGGACGATATTACTTATGTAGAATTTCCCGAATAGATCGATGAAGCCACATTCCGGATGTCCTAGGTTTTAATACCCATCGGGATGTTTTCTTTTTCCAGGCCGAGCTCCAGATCGACCCGGTTCACGTTTTAACGTGGGAACCGACCAGCCCTGTCTCTCTAATTTATCTTGTTATTTACATTAACGAATCCGGTCAGCGGAACGTTTGCGAACGCCGGATCCGATCTGTGTACCGACAGATTTTTCTCGATCGATGGATTTCGAGGAATGTTTGTTTACTGGCAGCGGATAGGGGATTGCTAGGCTAAACACGAGATGTTATTCTACAATAAAGCGGCAATGTTTGACGTCGAATTAGTCCGGGATTATACAGTGATGTAATTCTATATGTATCTCAGTTAATTAATCTGCGCTGCGTTAAAAACGTTGCATAAGAATTTTAATAACCAATGTGGCCAACCGGATATCCGGGTATGCAATTCTACAATTTCGTTATCAATTCTCTGCTCTCGCGCGAGTCCCGTTGTATTTCCGTGTTTCAACTTACGTATAAAAAAAAAGGATTTAATCATTGAAGCTTTAAAAAACTCATTATAAAAAGCTTTAAACTCATTTCTACATTTTAATTGCCAACGTAAGGAATAAACGGTGCCTGAGTTAAATATTATTCTACGTAGCTTCGTAATTCAGTTTAGCCGCGACTAACTGGAAAAATCCCATACCCCCGGAGGAAACTTCCAGTATTCTTTTTAACTCTTAAAAGCCAATTGTCTCTCTAGACATTCTAAAAGCCAACAGCTGGGTTCATTTGAATCTCTACGTAATTTTCTTCCCAAATTTTCTGAATACAGGAGATCGGTCGCTTTTCATGTTGGAGCTGAAACGAGTAATTTTCTGTTGGGGGATTTAGATTGTACATCCTTTTTACAGATGTCGCTTTATGATAACCGTGATAAGGGAGAATGGACAACAGAAAGATTCCTCGCGGTGAAAATAGAGTCGAAAAATTGTTGACGTATCGCGATGCACTGACAGAGATCACCTGTCCAATGATCGTAATCTGAGAATACGCGTGATGTTCGCGAATTTAGGTGAAACGAAACCGTTTTTATTTTCATCAATACCTGTTGAATTTAGGTGTCCCCGGCTTAGCACGTCCAACTTAACATTTAATGGTGTTTCGCGTTTCCCTCGACACAAGCAGAAGATTTTCCTTCACGAAATTCTTTCGTTCCGCTGATCCACCGAGCTGTATATCACAATGCAGGATACTCTCCCGTCTTATTTACCCGAGGAACCGTAAAGATTTCCACGTATAATACCCGGTATATCCAGTAATATATAATATTATATCTATATATACACATATATATATATATAAACATACATCCAGTAAAGAATTTTTCCTGTTTCTGTTCGCCGCAGCATTTTTCAGAAATCATATTGCAGAAATCCCATCGGTTTGAAAGCGGTGTCTTGTCCCCGTCTCGAGCAATATTTCTCTCACTTCGTCCACGCTGCCGCGCCGTTCCCGAGTTAAATCTCTCCGAACGGATACGTCGCAGAAATACGTTCACATATCTCGGCTCTAATATCACGCATTCCGCGGTGAGGGAGAGGGGGACATTTTCGACAACGATTATTAACCCATTGCGCACGGAGTCACCCGACGAGAATGCGTCGCCGTGGACGAGAAGTATTCGTAATAATATATGTAATAATATACACCTTGAACGTTTGCATTAATATAAACTAAAACTTTATTTAAACACGAAAAGATTTTTTTTCCAAAAAACTCTTCGTCGGCTATTTGCCGCAAAAACGCCGGGTCGCGTCGCGTCGGTGTCTTCCGGCGGAAGTTTACGCGTCGAAAACTGGTAACGATGACCGGCGATGGGTCAAATTTCCCATTAAAATGAAATAGAAGGGTCCCGTTAATGACGCCGCCTGGCAACTTGACCGTCTATTATCGCGAGGTCGGGCCTCGTTGGGAAATTCGGAAACCCAGGGTCGCTAATTGGCCGGCCGAAAATTGCGGAACGTGCAGCGCCGCGCAGAAACGGTGAATACCGGATAAAGGACTATGTTCATAGACCGGATATAACGCTACCGTTGCAGTTTCTATGTATGGTATCCGCGGAGTGTCTCGCTACGATCAAGGGGACCGTACCATTTTCAATTTGCTAAACCGGTGATGATCGTCACGAAAGCTGGCATTTAACTGTCCGGCCGGACTGCCGGAATTTTGACGCATCTCTTACTGACGTTTGCGCACAGCTAAATAGCCCATTCAAAGTTAGATGTTGTCAAGGCACGTGAAGTAAATGCCCCCATTCGTGGCCATGTGTCTGCCGGTAACCGGTTGCGCGTTATTGAAATCTAGAGCGGATCCAGCTTTCAGAACTGTTTCATTCGTAACGCGTGGAGGACCATTCATAGCAATTCAACAAATATTTTTGGAGGTATTTATTGTTGGTTCTGCTCCGAATTCCTTAATTATTTCCTCAATTATAGTTCGCAGTAGAAAAAACATTTCAAATCAAACTTACTCTGTTTCGGGGGAGACATGTAATACTGGTCACACATTATCTAAATTTGGAACAACAGTAAATCACCTTGGATGACCTTGGAATTAGAAAGTGTTAGAGGTCAGCGAATTCGTATGTTTTTAAATAAAAAGTAACATACAGTTATGCATGACAGAAAACAGGCGGCACGTTGAAATCGCGAAAGCACGTCCGCCTAGAGAAGATTCGTGATGTCTGTCCGTAACTTTTACTTGAAATATTTTTTTTACAGAGAGCTATGGACAATAATTGCGTGCGAGACTTTACATAATATTTTCGAGAAATCGTTCGTGACCGTGACACAGTAGGACCGATTCGCCTTCAAAGACGATTACAGAAGAAAGTTAGGTGCAGCGAAGGGACGTTTCTCGAGTGCATCCGGCGCCGGGCTGCCTAATGTCACTAATGGAGAGAGTGCAGCCACGTTGTCAGTAAAGGAATAATTGTCTAGGTGAATTAGCCTGTTAGACGCGTCGGTTTCGCGGACGCTTCCTGCCAGGAGCAGCGTGTATATCAGACGCGATAGATATTCGAACAGGAAGTGTGAGTGGACACTTAGCATTTATATTCTTTCCGTCGTCTACTGAAACGAAGCAACTGCTGCTGCTGCTGCTTTGATCGGCTTCTTATAGCTCTCGGCTCCGAAGGATTCCGAGGCGCCTTTTCCGATTTCAATTCAAGTGCGTTCGAACACCGAACGTCGCTTTCGCCGTTATTGGATTAAAGGATTAACCCCTGGATGTACGAGGAATTATAAAGTCATCGGGAGCCTTTCAGACTCGATAGCTCGGCGGTATATTCCGGTCGGCCGATAAATCGCGACTCCTTTAATCTATCGCGGAGATGGACGAAACTTTTGTCTCGTTGAAAGCTTTTTCGAATAACGAATAAAAGTTCGTCCGAGTCTTCTCTCCCTTTCGTGATTTATCGAGTCAGAAGTAAAAGAAAATGTCCGCATCGGGGCAATATTTTAATGTAAAAGCTTCTATGTATAGGGCGTACTGCTTAAAAATAACAGAGATCGCGAATGAAGGTTTATACGCCGTCAAAATGGCGAGCAATAGTTATTCGTTTTGATCAAGATATTTTTCAATATTTTCCAAGTAAATCGTGTGCTTTTTTTTTGTTTTTTTCTTAAATCTTTTAATAGTCTGTTGAGTAAGCCATATTTTTCTTACTATCGTAGCCCCGTACACACGTGCTTTGAGTAGAAGGAAATTGCAAAAATATCGTGTACCGCAAAAGGATTAATTTCCTTTGTGCACGGTATGTGGTAATTAAGCCACGCAGCTCACGCAGGGTCTTTATGCGGATGTTTATGAAACGGAATTCTTGAAAACCTGCACGGCTGTGTGTGCTCTCGGACTTAACCGTGAGTAATACTAACCGGCAGACGTTACAAAGTGGTTACCGAGAATCCCAGAAGGATAAACTTTCCGAGGAAAATTAGAAACGCGTCCTTTCCCCCGCAGGAACTCGCCGCTGGTTTTGCGCCGCTTACCAAGACGAATTCGCTCCGGTTAGTTTTCTTCAACTGCGTCTTTTCGGTACTTTAACGTAGTTTTTTTTTAAAGAGAATCTTTGGCAATTAGTATTTACCCGAAAATGATGATTAAATGTCTCGGGACCGAGTTTTCCGCTGAAAATTCATTTTCATTTTGCCGTGCGTTAAGCTTAAGTTATTGTCTTCGCGATATTACCCTGCTAACAGCTAAGTCTCTTGACTATAATTTCATATTACCATAGTACAAGGAGAAATACGAGCACTGCGGAAAACAATGTTCACCCGTGAAGCTTTGCCATTCGTCTAAACCCACCTGTTTCTTACTTTACATACATGTATATCATCATCTTACAGGAATGAATATTATCTTGAAAAAATATAAATTAAGAAAATGGGAAGCATCGATTGAATCACTCGTAATCGGTGGGCCGTCGACTATAAGTTAAACGCTGGTACCGTGCTGCAATTAATAAAGTTCTATTCCATTTATTTATATGCTGCGTGTTCGATCGATTTAGTCACACGTTCTGAATACGAAACATTTATCGTTTCCAATGGAGATAATACGGGAATCGGAAGACATTCGGGAGATACAATCGGCAAATTCAATTAGCCGGTTACTGCTATGCGTGGTTATAAAGGAAAACGCTGTTACACGCTTTTACTTTTGTAACGTTATCGTTGAAAGCGTTTGAAACCAATTCTTACTATTGGCGATGATTCCTTGCTTCCCTTTTATGATGTAAATGCGTATTTCTTCCGTGCAATTAATTTGAATAATAACGAACCGAATAACAGTACAAAATTTTCAATAAAATTACGCTGCCGATAAACCTTATATTCCGCAATTCAGTTGACTGTTTAGGATATCGTGCGAATAAAATAAATGTTCAACAACTCGTGTGTTATGTATTAACAAACGTTTAATACGAAATGTCTATTATATACAATGTTGAAAGCAATAGCGTCGCAACAGCAAAGAACACGAAACGCGCGCGACGAATGTTACTAGCTTTCTGCCCTGCTCACGTAAAGGGGCCTTATATAACCTTACAACGACGTCCCAAAAACCGTTAAAATAAGGAGAGGAACTTTCCATCCTTGAAGACACAAGGATGGAGTTTCCTCCCCCAAGACGCTACATATGGAGACGTCGTTGAAGAACTGCAACGGTCGGGTCGAGGTTCTGGCAAATGTCAACTAAATGACCAAAGCCTAGGACCCGACCACCTACGGCGTGCACTTGGAAAGGACGGAATTTTCGCGGCCGAAAATTCCCTCTTTCCCACGCACAGCATCCGCTACAACTGCAAGTTAAACTCTTTGGAGTTAGCGACACACGGCATTTTTCCTTACAGCGACGGACAATAGCCGAAGACGAAACGTTCGCGCTATGATGCTGGTTGCTATGATATTCCTTTTAATCGATTCCATTTTATGCTCTTGCGCAATCATGTTATTTTATCAGATCCGGGTCCCGTATTCTTCTGTTTATTGGGGGATGGGGGGAGGGTAGGATCCTCGTTATCAACTGATTAGGTATACTTCCCTCTGAAAAGGGAGGAACAAGCGGCCATAACGAGCGGCTCGTTCCGTGAAATACATTCCCAGGGATTACGATCATTCGCTGGGTCACGTTATCGCCAACGACGGGGGCTAATTGATGAAACGCAGCGGCGCAACAACGGGGGATCGTTGATTTCGCGGAAGTCGTTCGCGCGGCCCGTCACTCGTGAACTTTAATTTCCTGCGTGACGAGCTCTGAATGCGTGGTTCCCGCAACCACGCGAAACTGAACAGGCAGGGCTCAGTCGCACACGGCCGTGTGCAACCTAACGATTTACCGAACTCCATCGAGGTCGCGCCGGCTCGTCGACGTCAGAAATTTTTTATGAATGGCTCCTGGCCGCCGGTACGCAGAAATTTATTTGTTAGAGGTACACTCGGAGTGTCCTGTTGCGCATCGATCCATATTTTCCAAGCTAACTAGAGAACTTTTATGATTAATGTGTCTCACAGTCTCGCAAACGCCGGAATCGAACCGTTTCCTCGCTAAATAAATGACTGACGAAAGCCAGCTGCATTTTTCAGTCGAATCCGCCGCATGTAGGCTACGTTGCTTATTATTGATGAACGGGAAATTCATTCATTTTTTAACATCTGTCGTTCACTTCTGTATTTCACTAATACAGTTTCATCCCGTCAGAAAACGTTCGCCGTACTTCAGGGTGCCTATGCTGCTTGGCTTTGAACGTGTCAGAGACGATTTCGTCTAAATAAAATAATTTAAGGGAAACGAAGACCGGAGATCGAAAATCGAGAACATTGTTCCCGAGCGACAGCAACGAAAATTCTGTCCGCGGCGTATTTTCCGATTGCATTTCGCAGCCGCAGTTATTTGCCCAGGATTGGGTGTACCGCACGCTCTTTTTTTCTGTGTTTACGCGACGCGATGATTTGATGGAACGGTAGAGAAATGTTTGTCCGCTTGCATGACTAGGGAAACGGTGATCGTTATACGAACGGCTGCGGCGCGGTGCGGCGCGTTGCCGCGCAAACAACGTCGGAATGACGCAATTATAGCCGATACACTTGGTCGCTGTTTATACAATCGTTCGTGTTGGTCCGGCCTTTTTTCCCCAGTCCTCGTATCGCCTCGATGGGAACGCAATTAATTTAATTATAATAGAAAAACAATGACGTCGCGCGCCGCGCCGAATGGACCGACACGAATGCTCGCGCGCGTGCCCGTTAGCTTTCGAATTGCGAAATCACGATCCCCGCGAATCTGTACTGCGTTCGCGTTCTCCTTATGCTCGCTATAATGGTCTTTCCGACGAAAGTATTGGCTGTATAAATGAATTCGTTATAATGTACTTTCTGATGAATTTATTCAGTGTATAAATTAATTCCGTGCATCTTCTCGCCGTGAATTGTAATTTACTTACGGAACATGATTTTTCGCATTATCTCGTTCAATTTCTCTTGAACTCTTGATCTGTGTGCGTGTCTCGCCTGCGGAAAGTTAAAAATTTTTCCTCCGAAACCGTTGGTATAATTTTCTACTTATATTTGAAGCTAATTTTTTAAATTCTGAGCTACGTAGAAATAAAATTACAACTGGCTAATTGGGAGAACCATGAATTAATTTGTACACCTAACACGCGTACTTCTTTACCACTCAAATTGCTCGTACAACTACTGCAAATGAAATGGGTATACGTGATGCTCTTGTGCGTACATTTCAAGTCTTTTGCATTCTAGAATCAGCTCCTAAGAGACGACCACGCGTTTTCATGAATTCCTCGAACCACTTCTGTCGTGACAACACCCCAAGGTGGTAAAACAAGAATGCGTTACATCACAGATGAATAAAAACAAACTGCGAAAATTATTGTTCCGCTGAGGGTTACCATTTTTATCTTATATTCGACAGTTGAAACGTGTAGAATACGTTTTAAAATAAAGAATATTCACTACTCTTTTCACTGACGTGCATGTTTCTTATAATTAAATGTATTGCATTAGTGGTTCAGACCTTATACAGTTAGATAAAAACCGGTCAAAGAATGTTAAAGTTACAGGAGTATTATCGTCTTTGAACAATCAATGTGTTTAATTGTGTAGAGCATAATCGTCGCATCTTAATTAAACCCGGTATAATGTAAAACCGTAGATTGAAGTTTTCATATTGCCCGTCTAATGTTCGTTCGCTGAAGGTACATTTTCCTAGCGACATTAAAAGTCACAACTAGGTCGTGAATATTTATGAATTTTCAAGGTAGAATAAAATGAATATTCTCGCGAAATCTTGGGACCTTTTGAGCGTTGCTTATAAAATAGTGGAACTACTGGCACGAGGGACGATATTCTATTTCAGCCCGGTTCCACGATATAATTAACGGCGAAAATATAACCTAACATTCGCAATTTAGTCATGGCCTCTTATGCCATAACCGTAAAATTCGCTATAATATGAAATTTACTGTTACGGTGGAGCGTAACGTAAACGCTATACGCCACGGTCACGGGCTAAATTCTCAACCGGTAAAACGCGACGTTTTTGCTCGAGTTTTTCGGGATCTCGTGCTACAGTTGTTTCATCAAACGTGTTAATCGATCGTGTCGTGGTTTGATGGAATTTATGCGACCGCCGCGCCGGCCGGCGATCGATGACTCGCTGAAAACTCGGCGCGCTGTGAAAAAGAATATTCCGCTGCCCCGCGGACACATTTTCTTTTTTTTTTATCGAATTCCAGACGCAACGAGCAAGCAAATTAAATGGCCATTTTATTCATTACGCTTACCCGCGGACATAATTCATTCTGGCCGACCGACACGGTGTACGCGCGCACGGGGCGGGTGCACTTGACAGTAGCGGACAGCGAAGGCTTCCTCGTTTCTGCGAATTTTGAATCGCTCGTACTGTCGCCGAGCAGTAATATCACACGATCGTATCGACTACGATAGACGAACCGGTGATTATTAAAATTAACCATTCAAGTGAACATACGTACGATGAAACGTCACAAAAAGAAAATCTTAGACACGTGGTGACACTGAATAAATTCGAAGCTAGCCGATTACGCAACGCGAACCTGTCGCGCGGATTTAATAAAAATTCGATCAATCACGGGGAAACCATCTCCGAGGAAAGTTGCCGCACACAGAGGAAGTAGATAAGCTCTACTTATGTCAGGCATGCAGTCGAGCGGCAGATAAGGTCGCCCCTAGTCAGACACCCGTCAGACTAATAACGGGTTCAACTACTTTGCCTCGGGAGCTGAACGGCGAGTATTATACGTGATTAAAGGGACGGTTAAGAAGGACACGTTGAACTCCACAATTGTTCGCAGCTGATACATTAACAATTCCCAGACAATTTTTTTTTTTTAACTGGTTTTACCTTATGCCGACAGAGTTGCCAAATTAAGACTCGTCCCCCACTCTACTCTGTGGTGAGGGGTATGAAACTTTTTCCCTTCGATTCTCGTGTCAATTCTCCCGATTTGACGACGCTGGCGCTCAATCGAACAAGGGACACTAACGAAAAATTGATTGTTCGAGATTTCGGCCATGGTTCGGCGATTCGCGCGCGGTTAACTCCGGCATGCATTGACTTAATAAAAATCCTAAATGAATCTGGTATCTGCAGGCAACGAGAGGTTCGTGCGATATTGCGCGTTCGATATGACGGGGGACGTATTCGAGGCAGCGGCGCGGTGCGGCGGGTGGGCGCCCGGTAAAATAAACGAAAGAGGGATTGAAAATCGACTACGAGGTTACGGAGACCGGAGGGATCGATCGTACAGCGGATTCCGCGGCGTCACGTACCATAGAGGTCCGTCGGCCTTAAATTTTTGTATTTAAGTGGACGGGCGCGTGTGCTCGTGTCCCGTCGAAAATTTGAATATTCATTATCGGCGGCGTATCCAGCGGTCGCGTCGGCTAGGCGGAATGGAAAAATATAAAACGGGGCAGGGAGCGGATAAAAACCGACCGACGGAAATAGAAAGCGTCGTTCCGGCAGGAGGCGAATAATAAAAAAAAAAAAGAGAAAGAAAAAAACGGAAACGAAAGCACGAAGAAACAGACGGATACATTAATCAATAGAATGGCTGGCAAAAAGATGCCGGAAAAAAAGAGGAAGTAGGATAGAAGGCTAATGCGGGATGATAAAAATTCAATATCGGTGGACACCGGAAGAGCGAACAGGAATTGTTCAAGAGGATTAAGAGAATAAAAAGAGGAAACTAGCCGAGCAGCATCGGGAGCGGAAAGAGAGCGAGAGAGAGAGAGAGAGAGGCACCGATGTTGAAACTGAAAATTCGTTTTGCTGTTTTTAATTTTCCCCTCGCAAATTTTAAACCGACGAAAAATAACATGAAGCCGAGAGATAGTCGTCGCTGAGCGTTGGACCGAATATATTTACAAGTGTTATTTTATGCCCGAAGGATTCCGCGCGTCCGTGAAGCCGGAGGATCAGGATGTTGCGATACGTATGTGCGCGCCTGCGAACAGGCAGGAGCGAGAGAATTTCTGACGGGCAACGGGAAGTTGCTTTTCGGCTGTTGGCTCCGGGAAAGTCGTTAAACAGCGTCAGCGTGTGCCATTTATGGACTTCTGTTTTCCGGCGCAAGGGTTAGATGCTCGTTGGACGGATGTTTGTGTATGTGTGTGTGTGAGTGTATAGCATTCCGACCCGGCGAAACCGCAAGGTAATCGTGTTTATGAGATGCGATAAATCAAGGAATTGAATGAAACCGTGTTGCGCTACACGGACCGAGACCGGCTATCTGCAAACACTGTAACGTTCGCTTCAAGAACCATGTTTTCTCTGGGAAAACCAAGACTTTATCGCACATAGCTACCAAGGGTTCTCGGCTTGTCTCGTATGTGCCACTTCTCAAAGCTGGCTCGGGATCCTTCGTTGGAAAAACAAATAAGTTACTCATCCCCGGACGGAATGGGTGGAAATCTCGAGTGAGTGTTGCATATGCGACTTTTCGAATTAACACGGTTTAAAGTTTAGAGGATATCTTATAAAATTCAGGTAACCAATTCACCTCTTGCCTTACACAATAACGTGGAGTTTGATTCGCGATGGGAATTGTGAACGGAATCTGTTAACACTAAACCTACCAAGCACTAAAAGCGATTAAAATGTCTTAGCTTATGAAAATGGTGAAGCTTTATTTATTTAGGATTTGCGCAATTTTTATGCTAATATGTGCTTTAATAAAACAATTTATTGAATCAATTTCCATGTAAGTAATTGTAAAATGAAAAATATGAAAACAGTCATTCAGTCATGAGTCTATTAAATATTTTTCTATCATGTACGTTTAAAAATTAGAGAAAATATAGGCATACTTTCATCTTACAGAAAATCATGAACGACAAAGAAGTTCTAATCGCAGTAATAATAGAATAGATCACGAAGCAAAGGTTTTAAGGGTTAAAGAAATTCAACAAATAAACGGAGCGTTTGTCTCGCGCCTGTTAACTCCGCCGCGGATAAGATCTTCAATGCAGCTTTAGTCTGCTATTAGGTCAGGAACAAAACGGTCCATTCATTTCCGCTCCTATCTATCTTTTCCACATTTCTCTCCGGCACGCTTCATTACCCAATGGATTTATTTCGCGGAACAATTTCCCGTTGAAACCACGCGAATAAATGTCTTAATTTGTGTGCGTAAGCGCAACCGCGTATCTCGCCCGGCGAACTCTTTATGGTATTCGCTGAAAAGAATTGGTTTGACCCGGTGTAATTTTCATAATCTCTTAAACAATTCCTTTGCTGCAGCCGCAGAATTTGTTGAAATATTTCGCGTGATATTCCCAACTCGTAGCAAGTGTTACAACCACGTATCCGTTGAGAACTACAAGCGAAGAAAAAAGCAGCGAGCATAGAAAATAATTTCATTGATGGTGGAATGTAAGGTGTATCTGGGTCGTAGCGAGCATTATATTTTTTATTCCGAAACGAGAACTACGATGTGCAGCCACTGAGATCAATCGTAGAGCTGTAAGTGGACATTTCAGGATGACAGTTTTCCAAGCGTGTCGAGACATCACGGTAATCGACGAAAGATCGTCGACCGGATCCTCGATCGGGGGACCAGACATGTTGCGGGCCGTTTTCCTCCCGTTCTGCGTCGGCGTTTGTTGGATATCCGTTGTCTGGATGCACGGCCGTGCTGTTGCAACGGAACCGTGTAATAACCACGTACACGAACCACGATACACCATTGAGGTTCGGGGAGGAGGAGAAGGGGGGGAACGAGACGGGGAACCGCGACGAGCAAGAGAGATAATTCAGCGAGCGTGTACAGGGTGTACATAGCATGACGGGGTTGCGTTGGTGCGCGGTGCAGCAACGGATTCGGTGCGGGGAGAGGCAAAGAATGGGATAAACACGAGCAGACGAAGACAAAGAGACGGAGCAAGACACATAGAGAGGCTGTAACGGAGAGACGGAGAAGAGGCAGACAGGGAAATTTACAGGAGTAGCGTCCGGATGGGTGGAGAGGGGTTGTATGCGTCGAGTGCACCGATGCAGCTCCTCCTGCTGCTGCCCCCCCCCCCCCCCCCCTGTCCCCCGGGCCGCCCCCCCGGGGGGGTGGTTTTCCTTTTCGGGGGGGGGGGGGGGGAGGTACACCGTGGCACATAAATCAAAGTGTTTGCTCAGCAAGCGGGCCGACCGAGAGGATGGAAACGGCGCAAACTCACGGCTAATAATGAGTACCTACGCTTCGCTCTGACTCGTTCAGGATCCATCCATTCAGCCAAACCGGCTATCCTGCTCCACGACCTTTCTGTATCCATTCACCGAACTCGATGGAAAAGCGGGACGGCTGACCGCATCCTTCCCCGCCGCCGCGCCGCGCCGCGCCGTCGGCTACGTCGTTTTTCTTTGATGCCTATCCCAGGACCATATTAGACCGAGGGTTCGCACTTTGAAAAGCATCGCTGCAGGGCCCCGTTCCTGTTCGCGTGTGCACGGTATTTACATCGTTCCAACTTCTGCTGAAGGTAACAACGTACAACGTAGGTTCGTTGCAATGGATTTCCTTTATTCAACGAGGTATTTACCATTCTAGTCGCTATCGCAAGTAATTCAATGAAACCTACAGCGTTCATCTCTCACCCCGGGACCATTGTTCCTCCTTCCAGAGTTATTTTTTTTTTTTGTTGGAAATCTGAAGGTCATCTTCATTCTTTTTTTAACGGGATCCCCCCGTTTTAAACACCTGCGATGATAGTCTCTTCACGTTAGGAATTCGGTGAGTGTAATTACTCTAGGTCGCTCAAGGTCACAGTCAGAATATTCAAAAGGGGATGGTCCCGTTTAAAAGATGGAGGTGACCTCGAGACCTCTAGAAAAGAAAAGAAATAACATGAAAACAAATATTATTATAGCATCGTGTGGCCCCAGGGAACCATCCAACTTTGTCTTCAAGACATTTTACGTATCTTCAGAAACAACAAAAATATTTCAGCTGCAAACGTTAGGTGACTCACCATGTATGTTTCATTAATGTCATGAGAAAACGTGGCTCGAGACGAACTCAGTCGTACGTAAGAAAATCACCGCCAAGGTCACACAAGGTCAGAGAAAAAGAAAAATATGTAGATGGAACATTTCAACAAACGGTTTCGTTTTTGATAAGTCTGACTAATCACCGTAGTAGTACTTACATGTACAACAAGTAGAACTTGTCGGTCATTGATCAGCCACGAAAGAAATCGTAGAATCTGACCTTGTTCAATAAATGTTGCGTTACCGAATCGTATAACGACGTGGTCCCCGACTCGTTGAAGCGGCTAATTTCTTTCCGGATGTTCCCTGGAACAACGCAGTCTCCAGACAATTGGCATCGCCGGGTTGTCGGGGGTTCCGATGGCCGCTCGTTAGTTGCGCGCTTGTAATCCATTGGGGCAGTCCCATTAACGGTTTCGCGTACGTAAACGCGATCAGAAAACGAGGGAACAACGTTGTAATTCGCGCGTCGTCTCCTCTAACGATCGATGCAGCGCCGTTTAAAAGGCTCAAAGCGCGCGTGCGGTTCGCGACCGCATACGGGACTCTCGCGCGTCTTTGAAGAGCATCGTGTCTCTCCTCCACCCTCTCTCTCTCTCTCTCACTCTCTTTCCCCCGCGACGCTTTGTCCCGTTGCACGGGCGAGAGAATACTTCGGGCGACGTAAAATCCATAATGAGCGGCACCCGGGGAATTGGACGCGGAAGTCGAACGCCTCTTAACGAGCGACTGTACGTATTGCTGTTACGGAACTGTGTTAAATTGATACACCGCAGACTTCCTCTATCTATCCCGGGGGCCGCAACGGTTTTCCCGTCCCCGCACCGCACCGCACCATTCTTCCCCGCGTTGCTCCGAATTCCTTCTCACGGTGGGCTTTAGCAAAGTTTAAGCCGCGCGGCTGATGCGCGAGAGAGCGCGCGTTGTTTGCTGAGTAGACAGACTTCCGGCATTGACGAGCGTTAAACGAGTTTCTTGGCCTAAAGAACCGCCGCGTCGCGCGCAATTATCGTCGGACCCGAGGATTCCGCGCCGCGCGCCACGATGCCTTGTTATTGGGACGAAAGATTACCGGGGAACGCGGTGCTTAATTACCTTTCCCGGTTAATACCGAGAACAGACTACCGCAGACTGGATCGACCGAACAGCCGTCCATTGAACTACTCGGTAATCCTAGGGGCCACAATGGATCTACGACACGGAATGCACTAAACCATACCGTACACGGTCCCGATCTATCGCCTCCGCCACGGATGGATGGCCAGAACACGCCTTTCGAGATGCCGTTTCCGCGTATTCCTGATTCCCGACATTCCCGGACGATACCCGCTCCGGTAGCTCTAAGTCGTTCACACACACGCGCACACATACACAGAGGTAACCTCTCCCACTATGTCACACCCTTTTCGCTCCCTCGAGTCAGGGAAAACATTCGACACCGCTTGCTCGGCTCGATGCCGCTCTCCTGGAACTTCTGCCGCGTTGTTTGAAAGAATAATATACTGTGAAAGCACCTGTGGGAAGCACCTATCTTCCGGCTCGGCGGACAGAGAAGATTCGGGACCGTAATGTCGGCTGGACGTTCGGTTTCTGTTACGTTCGGTGCAGTTTCTGGATTTCGGACAGTGGGCACAGTATAATTCGGTGTCGGGATAATAACCTGACCCGTCGGCGATTATGTGACCACATGTATAGCGCTCGCGGTTCAGCTACGAGAATGGAAGGAAAGGCGGCGGCTAGTGGTTTGCGAGCATTGTCTTGCAGTTCCGCTTTGTTCCAGCGGAACTGCTCCGAATATTAGGTGTAGATACGAGGTAATTCAAATTCGTTTTACATAATTCGTAGAGATATGCATGGTAAAATATTACTTAATACTAAAATCCCTCGATGTGACCTTATAATAGAACGGCCCACGATCCGAATCATTCCGAAGTCTCGTATAAACGCTGTACGGAGCTAATGGGAACTGTGATCGACACTTTATTCGAATTAGGTGACACCATAATTATTCTTTATCTGACGTTAACGTCACTGGTCTTTTTAATTGTTATCGTTAATTTGTTGAGACTATATACCGATTTTGTACATCTTCGATCCCTCGAATGTGTTTATAAAGAAGTAATGCTTTGATTAATTTCGTAACAAGTATTTATACAGGAGTATAGTCGCGTGAATAATTATCTTTTATTAAACAATAATAACGCCCGTCGGCGCACAGTTTCGAATAAATCACTGTCACAGATTTGTAGCCACAATCAGTACATTTTTTGTTAAAAAAAGCTTCATTTTTCTTTTTTGTAGCTCAATCCACTCTCCATTAATTCTGTTGTTTTTTTCCGTCCCATGCGACCGTACAGCACGGAGAACACACGCATGCATATATACCATGCGTTTGCATAAGCCTGAAATCGATCACAATAATCATTGAACTCGGAAGCCTTTATAACTTGCTCACATTGGTTGCGCTCGCGTGCTGGCTTTTACAAAACAACAATTGCATCAAAATGGATTGAGTCAGTTCATCGATATAATACCTACACAGTCCGGGTCGTATGACAGCATTAATTAGTAAATTGGTAATAGTGTTACACAATCTCTGGTGTATTGTTAAAAGCTGTTCTCCGGGATATTGACGTCCATCGTAATTCAATCTGGCTAGTAAGTTTCGTAAACTAGATCCATTGTAATGTTAACTCATCGCTATCGATAAAACAAGTGTCGAAAGGTATAAAGTTATTGCAATCGATGGTATAGGGGGTAGTAGTTCCCCTAACGCCGGACAGTAGTTATATCTTGAACAATTGAAATTTTTATCATGTCGTATAGCGTGAACTATACACAGATAGAAGCAAAGAATGATGTTATTTTATCGCATTCCGATCGCTGGTGAGAATCGGTTGTATCTTACCGATTATAAACTATTACGTCTACTAAGTTGTTATTGCAACTTTTGGCACGTACCTCTTTTTATCAGCGTTCTAGTTTGTGGGTACGATGCAATGATTTTCATAAAACAATTTTTCTTCGCACCGAGAATGAACGAATTTCAGAAACAAAGTTCCTAGTTTATCGGACGTGGAGAAGAATAACGAGTGAAAAAGAAAGAGGAACTGCGGCTCGGAGCAGCTGTTACAGTCTGAAAGCTGGCGTATCGATTACAATTGCAATGTAAATAGAAAAATTTCTTATTTCTGGTTAATTTTCTACCAAACGTGTACCAACGTATTTAGAAGATTTGTCTGATCAAAATCAGTTCTAACACGACACAATTTGGATCTCATTTACTTATTTAACGTGTGACTCTCTCATGATACAAGTGAATACTAAATAATAATAATTCTATCAACGTTGGTCACATTTTAACCAGAAAAATCTGAAATTTATTCATAACTTGCCAATATTTACAGACATTACGCATGCAATAAGCAACAATCACCGTTTTCATTAAGTAACAATCGTAAGCGATAGTCGGACCCCACCACCAGTGAACGTGTACATTGTACAACAAACCACATTGGTCGAATGCAAAATTGCAAAAATTAGAATATACAGAATATCGTTGGAAAAAATTATGGAACACGTCGTCTATATCCGCTTTTTAGTGACTGTCGTGTGCATCTATTTTATAGTTCGTGGTGTTTCAGAGGTGGTGCATTTGTCGAAGTAGCGTATGTCATTGTCATATGCGACGATGATGACAATGTGACAAAAAGCTGAGAGTCGTGATGAGTATGTACGCATTTTTATCTATTCAAACGTCCCTGGCATAAGGATCCTATTTTATTGCTCCGCAGTAGCACCTATTTTCAATCTATCTCGAAGATAGTTATTCCCATGAATTTAGTTAATCTTAAACATATGCGGTAAAACCATGAAATCTAACGATTACAGTTCGGCCGTCACAGAAAATTCTGGGTATTATTGTATAAACACATATTTATCATTTAAACGGATGAACACTTTAACCACACGTATGAATACACTGGTATACAGCGAATTCTACACAATTTAATAATAAGTCTCCTCGCGAACATCGAGAAGGCATATCGCGCAGCCTCTTCTGATAACTCGCCGACGCAAACGGCTCACGGTACGCGGAACACGCTGGAACAACAAACCGGCGAATCGATCGAACATTAACCCCTCATTTTCGCCGGCACCGTTGCTCAGACCTGAGAGCATTTCGCGAGGTTTCTCTTACGCTCGGATTCGAACCGCGGGATACGAGGCCTTGTTAACGGGGGCAAATAACTAGTATGATAACTCGCGGCGGATAATGAGACTCTGCAATCTGAGTCGTGCTCATTTACCTCTTGATCAGTGCCACCCCACCGATGCTTTCCTTCGCGTTCCTCCCGCCTCTCGGCAGTGTGCTTGCTCATTCATCTGGCCATTGCACGGTCCAGCCATTACCGGAGCACGTTGTAAAACGCAGCCGGATGATCTTCTTCTGTACGCGAGCACGGTTGACCGGTAAGGGCCTTTTCAAATTTCCTTAAATTCGCGGATTAATAACTTGCGCGACGCGACACCCTCTGAAACCGGGTGAAAGGAAAAGCCGTAAGGTCGCCGTCTCCTAAGTGTAATTCCGTTTAAAGATTTCAAGAATCCACGGTTACCGGCGACGGGGCGTGCTCCATTGACGCGTGTCTTTCATACATTTCCATACAATTTGCCGTCTTCCGTCCAGCGCGCCGATGCTGCTCGGAATACTTGATTTTGAGTAGAGATCATCTCGTGAGAAATCTTGGAACGGAGCGAGAATATTTAAACAATGCTCGAACGCCCGAAAAATCGTCGGGATCTTGTTAAACCTGCGATCCGGATTAATGTGATCGTTTCAGAAAGGGTTACTGCTGGCTCGACGCATCCTTTATCTATGTATCTCCGTCGTGAATTTTTATTAGCCGCATGTCAGAATGAGGTATAGCCAAGCAGCCGGAATAAAAACGACTTCGCCGTGTTTTATCGTTCCTCGGCGATTCTCATTTTATTGGCCCGATCCAGATTTCATTATACGAACCATGGCTCAACCGGGAATCTATTGAACTTTATCCAACGCATTACCGTGTTTATCGCGGCCAGATAGCGCGGTATATTTGATCGCGTGTTCGACTTTATTGTATATCGCCGTTTTGTAATACCACCGTTCGTTACACACGGCACGTGGCGCTTCCGAATCTTTCTTTAATCATTTTAATCGTCCGAAACCAACGCATTTTTCAATTATTTTAATACGCCCGAAATTGTCATTCGCACTCGCTACGTTTTCATCAACAATCCGTGAATTCCGCAGCCTATTAACAACAGTGTGGCGGCTACCTCCTACGCTTGCCACAAGATGGACAGATACTCAAGACCTTACTTGCTTCTACCTCTCTCTCTCTCTGCTCTCTCTCTCCTCTCTCTCTCTGCTCTCTCTCTCCTCTCTCTCTCTGCTCTCTCTCTCCTCTCTCTCTCTCCCTGCTCTCTCTCTCTCCTCTCTCTCTCTCCCTGCTCTCTCTCTCTCCTCTCTCTCTCTCTCCTCTCCTCTCTCTCTCTCTCTCTTTCTCTCTCTCCTCTCCTCTCTCTCTCTGCTCTCTCTCTCTCCTCTCTCTCCTCTCTCTCTCTGCTCTCTCTCTCTCTGATCTGTCACCGATTCCCATATATACCGTCCTCAACCGCCTTCTAGTATCCCAGCGTCTAAGGCAGGGCCCGCTAGATAGCCTTACCGATGAGTTCTCTAGCGGGCCTAGGACGAAACGCTCCCTTTTCTTTTCCTCCTCTGTCTTACGCACTTCAGCGCCGCCAAAACAGAAATAAAATTCCGTTATCGACAACGGTGAGGAAGTCGTAGCATCTCTTACACGATCTCGCACACCTTCGCACTGTTTTCTCATTCGACTTGCCACCACTCGAATAACAATTATGAACGCGAGATAATAGAGGACTGTCGCCCGATCTCCGGATTGAAATTTCCCTTATTCCCGCTTCCGGTGGAAACCCGTCGAAGCCTTTAATCGACAGAAACTCGATAAATTAATTCCGGCTGAGGCGCCCTTTCAGAAAAGATCGCGCTATCGTGGAACGAGAGCGAGAAAGAGAAAGAGAGAAAGAGCGGTGGGGTTATTTTAACCAGACGCTCACCGACGCTGACCATTATGGCTGAATTAGCGGAGAGAATTCCGCACTCGCGACTCCGATCCGTGCCTGTGATATTTGCCGTGGCACGTTTAAACTAAGAAAAACCGATAGAGTACTCGGGGTCATGACGGAACGAGGAATGGGAGGAAGTTTCGTTGAACCGCGCCGGCACCCGGTTTTATGCAGCTCCATTGCAGTCGAGTTGGGAAACTCGTCGAGAAAAGGGATTGGATCGTCTGAATGCGCACCGGGCTGCCATTCTACTTATTAAACGGCGATTTTTTTTTAAATGCTTCGAGCTTATTCCCGGAAAAAATGGCGCTAGCCGTGTGATTTTTCAGGAAACGCTGACGATATTAACACGGTCTCGATCGATTACGTAATCTCGCGCCTTCTCGCCAAGTTCGCGATTCACTGCGGAGAGGGAGCAACGGCAGTAGTTTTCTGGGATATTAAGGCTTCCATGAAAAGTGGTCTTTCAATATACATAAATCATATGATCAACATTTTTTATCTAAATTTATTAACCCTCTAATTTATTAACCCCTAAAATTGCTGTAGCACTATTCAAAATATTGTTTACTTTATTAAATAAGTTGATATCTAATCAATATCAATAATCACTACTAAACATTTAAGTGTTTTATAAGGTATTATATCAATTTCATATCCATAACATGAAGAAAAATAATATACAGAATTATTCTAGGTTGGAAGAAATGTTTCATTTTCAAGTTAAAATAGCTCCGAGCACAAAGGGTTAAATAGTTTCTCGCGATACGCGAACCGTATAAAACAAATAGAAATAATAATAATTAAATGAGAATGCAGTTTCTAACAAACGAAATCGCTGCATTGATTTACTCAAAAATTTACTGTAAAATTTGGAGGTATTAACCAGAATTTATGCGATATTACCATTGTGTTAGGACTGCTTACGATGCAGGGCCTCCGGTTTGAAAAACATTATGAAATAGCTATGCCGGTTGCGATCTCGACACGGTGAAATATGATTATCCAAATTCCGGCTCATTAACGATCGAGCAAAGCGGGGAGGCTTGACGGCGATCAATTGTGATTTACCTCGTATCGGCCGGTCGACGCCTAACGGAATAGCCGATTCGTTTCCGCGGAGTCTAGTCGGCTCCATCCGACAATTTATGGCTCGAAAACAAAGATACCGATCCGCTCGATCACCGTACCCTCGCTAGTAGCACGTCGACGCGTTCCCGCGACGGAATTTTAATCGAGATAGATATCGGATCCGTTCGATCAACGTTTCACCCGCTTTCTGACGTTCGCTCGGACACCGACGCCGATGCCTACGCCGACGCCGACGCCGGATCCTATCGGATCGAGCAAACAACTTGTAACGTCCCGGCTGTTGTTGGTTAGTAATTTACTGAATTATTATACCGTCAATTTTCATTATCGTTCAGTTTACACGACGATACATTATTCCGGGGAAATATAATGCCGTAAATTTCTGCTGAGCCATCCATAATAGGAGTCCCGGTTGATCGTGGCTCGCTGCGCTTTGGCCACGCGCTTCTATATGCGACAATATTGTCGTCCGGTGCTCTTTTTCGTTTATGAAATACTATGTGTACGAACGAGTTTTCCAATTTTACTTTTTATTTATTGGATTTACATTATTTAACACTTTCTAATCACTGCGAGAGATAAGTAAACAGATATCTTCGTATTGTACGGTTAGAGGATTTCTAATACGATGAGAAAATTATTTTGATATACATTTTTCAAGTGTTTCAAATGTAGCAGATCGCAGTCACGTGAACGCAGAATAATCCCGAATAACTGACGAAGGATCAATCTCGAAAACACGAACGTCTGTCAATGTAATGGATCATAAACTTTCAGAAAACACGAAACAATTGCTAACAAATAATCCGTTAATAATTCTTACTGTCACTGCAGCAGCGATATAATTGTAAAATGCCGCGTTAGAGAGCACTACGCGTCAAGTGGTGTACGGAGTAATTTTACACTGTATTAAACGTCTATAAACAGGTGGAACAGTGGATACGTGTAAAAATCCGTGCGTGCCCAACCGAGTCGATTAAATGAAATCATTTGATCTGCGTTCGTAACGAGGAAATTGAAAATTAATTCAAAGACAGCCGGCGCGGCGGCAGGGGCGTCGAAAGCGTAACGAGCTGAAAGGGGTGCAGGCTCGCTTCAGTTTGGCGATATTAAATAAAAGGTGGTCGCGACGCGGCGTGGGTGGAGTCGAGAGGGTGTGAGCGCGTGTGTGATGCGGGGGAGGACTGGATGAATGGAGAACGCATCGCGGCGTGTGCCATTCGTACGGCTTTTAATCGGAAAAGTGTGGGGAAGGGTGGCCCCGGACGCCTGTTGATTTTCTCGCGATATATCTGTCAATACACGAGGAGAATTGGCGGCGTTACTGGCGGGGGACGGGACGGTTGCACGATCGCGAATCGCGAGATCGACGCGCGCGCGCTTGGAACACGCAACGGGTATCTAATCGCGCGTGGCAATTATGAGGATGCCTCGTATCGAATCCGCTCGGGGACTTATAACACGGGACTGCGTGCTACCCGTTGTCCAGCCGTGGTGTGTGTGTGTGTGTGTGCGTGTGTTATTGTTGTACGCCGGTGACGGTTAAATTATATCTCCGTCCCGTTAAAAGCGTTTATGCACGCTCGTCACGCGCGCGACATGTGTTGACAAACCGCGCGCCACGCTGCGAGTGGCTTCCGGTTTGATTGAATTATCGATCGATGATTAAACGAGACAGCTGTACGGTCACCGGGCAGAGAAAAAAGAACCGGAGAGCCGGAGTACAGGTGCGTTCACCGCCGGCAATTTTCTATCTCGGTTCTCAGATGAACTCGTGCCCTCTGTCCCTTAACCCCGCGCCCCTCGGACGCGATCGGAGATTTATGTCGGGCTTGTGCTCTGATTAAATTACCGAGTAACTGCGAGGATACGCTGAACCGGCAGCAATGGAAAAAGTTCCTTGAAATAAGAGGATTCTGGGCGCGCGTCCCTTCCGCGCTCCCCCCTCCGTCCCTGCCCCTTGACTCCGACGTCGAATTCCTTTAAAGACCGGCCTCTAGCCACCGGCTCCTTCCCTCCTCGGCTATCGACGCGCGTTACAACTTCACCACGATTTGGTTCACGTCACGGCAGTCTCCGCAAACTCTGCTTCAACTCCCCAAGTAAGGAGATCCCCGTGACCATGAATCGATTAGTCTCGAGTGGTTTATGATTGCTGGAGCTTGTCGTCCCGTCGCGTACCCTAACGAGTCCGTTAAGTAATCGCGAGTGCGATTGACATGTCGTAAACCGACCGCGCGGATAATGCTCACGGGAATTTCCGGTAGTTCGGTGCCACGGTGTTGTTGTGAGCTCAGCAGACTGCTTCGCATGATGAAATATATGTATATGTGTATAATAGGAAACGAAACGATCATAATTTATGCGCGATAAGTGGACGTGTTTATGCGAAATTCAATATGAATTTATATAAAACGGGAGCTAAAGAGAAATTTTATACTTTCTTCAAACCCTTCTCTACGTACCGAGATACGACACTTAACCGCGAATAATCATAGGATAGACCGAGGCGAATCGGATCACTTATCATTTCATGGTAAAAGAAAAAAATAGTTAAAATTTAGAAATTTTATTATAAATTCGTAACAAGTACACGTTTAACATGGACATGCGTAATAAAAAATAGAGGAAAATTAAAAATATTCTCATTTATAGATAAAAAACGAAAAAGTGGAAAATATCCGATTCTGCATGCACGGCTTGGACGATTTTTGCCATAACACGACTAATTTCAACTATTTTTTATTCCGATCCGACTCGCCCCGTGATCCGATTCGCCTCGGCCTATCCTACCGGCGAATCGTGTTACGTGCATCGGTTTTCGGTGGCAGGAGACGTTTTCGCGGTGTCAGACAATTTCGAGGGTCGCAGACGATTCCGAGAGCGTGCATAAATTTCCTCGCCGTGACACTCGTAGCGCACGTCGCGTCCCGACGCGTAATATGACAAGAATCATGAGCGGTACGCGCGCATTGTTCTGTTTCGAGTTTTAGAGAGTCGCCGGACGGCGCACCGCGCGCCGTGTCGTGTCGCGTCGCGTCGCATCGCGTCGCGGAGACTTTTCCGCGTGGGACGGAAAGACGCGGCGCCGCGCGGCGCGTTGTCGTCGGCGATACCCCGCGCCGCAACAATGCTATTCATGCCACTTCTGGGAATAGTTTGGTCGCTGGCCTGCCAGGTATTGTTCGGTGTTCTTTCGTCTCTCTCGACCGTGTCTCGCAACTTCGGGCCCGACCTGTGCCGCGGAACGTTAACCCGTCTGGATAGTCCGCTCACGCACGGCCTGACAAACGCCTGATATAATTTAGGAGTAAAAAGGCGCTGTCTTTTGTTGCGCGAACTTCCTGGGATTACGTTAGAACGCGCGCGTACGCGTTACACGGGGCAAAATGCAGATTCCGTTGCGAATATAAATGCGAGCGGTTGTGAACTCCGCGATGTATGCGCTCTCACTCTCTACGGTCCAGCGGATCCTGCAAAAATAACGTTCCCCGATTCACGGAACTCTTCTTCATTTCGAAACCGACGCGGCCGCTTTAATAGATTAAGTCATCATTTTAACATTTACATGTGAAATATTTTTTCAATTCGGGCAAAATCAACTGCTAAACTTACTTCTCCAGCTAGCCAAAAAAACCTCGGTCAACCAGAGACCTTGATTGGACCTTACATAATCGGAAAGTAAGTAAAGCAAAAATTATTTCAAATGACCTTCGGAATCACCTTTTCCAAGAGAATAAATTTTTGAAACACCCTGTTGTTCGGTCCTAAACAAGACCGAACGTGAGCGTAGGAACAGCCACTCGACGGCGACGGTCCTAGGACTGTTTGGGTGACACCGGACACCACTTCAGTTTAGGTTTAAGAATCTTTGACAGGGCAATCTGGCGTCCAAGTAATTTATAATACATTTTCACGCAACTCTGACAGACGAAAACACAAGACGACTGCAACAGACTCCCACTCCGACCGCTAAACAAAACATTTACAGACCAATTAGAATCCAGGCAATCATTCCCATACCACCGACTACCAGCCAATCAGGACAAGACCAGAACCGACGTAATACATGACAGAACCAAGACGAACAGTTAGAAACATCACATCACTCGAATCACATCGCTAATCGAACGTTTTTGTACCAGTATTTCAATCGTTTTTTTAAATATACATTATTAAGTGTTTTCCAGAAACCCGAGTTTTGGTTTATTCTCAACTAGGCGTAACTAACCTAGTTATGTCACAGCCCCCGATACCGTCGCGAACGCGCGAACTGGACTTACAACCCGCGAAATTCGGGAAAAGAATTGCGGTACTCGGGACGCTTCACCTGTAGTGTACAGACGTGGTCCCAGAAAGGTTAACACAGCCTTGAGACAATCAGTATCCATCAGCAGTCATCGGAGATAACACAAATCGTTCCATAATGACATTCTATTACCCGTGAAGTTTCAGGTATATAACCAGTGTATGTAATGATATTTGGTCCCCTCAGGGTTTCAAATCCATTTCACCACCTCTCCCTTTACTAATCCTCAACTATCGCCTAATTTCAAGCGGGACCTACTTTTTATTAATGTGGGTTCCGAGCCAACAACATGTGAAACGCACCCAGAGGGCCACTTCCCGGCTTTTTACCGAGCGGTCACCCATCCTATTGCGTCCTCCGCCCTACGCCGTTTAACTTCGGTGATCAAACGAGAACCGGTATTTTCAGCGAGGCAATGGTCGTTGATTAAGTGTACAACCAGTGAAACTTCACAAAATACACTAATATTTCATCGCAAATCATAATGTTCTTACAAAAGCTATAGTCGACCAGCTAGCGGCACGTTTCATAACTTTCTGGATCGTTGGTTGAAGACGATCCCTGCCTCCGTTCATAAAGAACTGATTATTCCTGGCACATTACTCAGAGTTACGTAAAGATCAACGAAGATATACGAGGGCCCTCGCAAAGATTCTTTTCCCGTCGCCCGGTAAAATAGCAGCCGCGCCGCGCAACCAATTTTCGGCCATATTGGCTCTCAATTGCCGTAGAATTAAGTATGCTCTAAGATCCTTTTAATGGAGCATAAAATTCAATTTAACCCCTAGGTAAGAAAGAACAGAAGGAATCGACGGAGGACCGTAGGAATACCTTCCGGCTTCCATATTATTTCACATATTTCCGATCTGAAACAGATGCGGCCGCTCGGTGGGCCGTGGTCGTGCCTTGGGAAAATGTATTTCCATTACCGTGGGAAAGAAGCTTGCCTCTCGGTGGACGGGCCATCGACATGAAATCTTCAAGCAATTCTATCAGCATCGATCTCGACGTACCACCCCCGTAACTTTCGCGAACCCAGTTAGGGAATTGGAAAATACGCTTGCAGAGGAGCGTGTCTTAGAACGAAGCGGAGCCCGAACTCTCTGGCTCCGTCAAACTGGGAAGTTAGCCGCCGCGAGGACGCAACGATACACGCGAAGGACCAAGTTGTAAATAGAATTTCAGGCGTTTCGCCTCCGGGTCAAACGAACGCTCGAAAGAAACAGGGATGACCGGCTCTCTCTCTCACTCTCTCTCTCTCTCTCCCTGCCTCTCGTGCACAGACTACAGCCTTAAAATTTGTCGAACGCGATTAACATCGACCAGTCCGGCGAGACCCCTTATCGAATACCAAGAAGCGCGCGCGGAAGAAGTAGCGCGGAGAGTGGCGCAGAATTCGAAATTAGATTACCCTCGAACCATTCGAATCGTGCACGTCTTTATTACCCGGGACCGGAGAAGACACGGATCACTATAAATCGCTACGCTCGCTCTTTCGCGAGATACGGCGTCCCGGATCACTTTTTCACGTCTCCCTCTGGCAGGGCCAGTTTCGATGTATGTATCTGCTGTTTAGGGGTTGTCATACGCGACCAGGAAGCAAATATGTATAGTTTGGGAAAGTTACGGATCTTTTTGATCTTCCATCTTGGCAATTGTTAATTGTTTAAACCAGAGCTGGGGAACCTTTTTATTATTAGAGGCTACACTTACATTAGGCAGTAATAATGGGGGCCGCTATAATTTTTTATATATCACTATTGGTAGTTTTATTTGTTCAAGCGTTCTGTTAATTTTCAAATTGTTGTAATCTATGCAATTGAATATTAATTAATGCAAGAGCTAGCTTTTATAAAGGCCGCACATCCGGTTTAAACCATCTCTTTTTGAATCTTTGTAAATAACGTGTTTCAAAATAGGAATACCTTCTATAATGGAATAACACCAAAATGTTTCTCATTAGTTTGTGTTCTCCTACTTTTTTCTCTCGCACAAAATGTATGAAAGGAGTAACGTCGATTTGGAAACGCAACGAATTTAATTTATATAATTACAATTTTCTCGTTACTCAATAGACATCTTTATGCAAAATAAACATTTTCTGCCGGATTTTCAACAAACCGGAGTGAAATAACAATTTAATTTATTATTTTAATGTGTTCAATAGGTTGAAAATAATATAACTGTATTTTTAAACCGCGCGAATCATTCTAAAGATGAATCGAAAGTGCTGCTGCGAGAATTAATGATTATTTTTGAACTTCTAAATGCGGAGAATGATTGCCAAGAAGACGCTTAATATTTTTCGTGGTACTGTTATCTAGCATATTGGTTTTATGAAAATTGGTCAGGTTTATTTGAACAATACCCTTCATGTTCCGCCGGTAGGTGTGGGTGTTATTAACATCGATTTGGAAACGTGACTTCGCTGATCAAGTTTACCGTTCAGCAGCCCGGCAAAATACACGGTACAATGGATATAACGTTTCATGCTATAAAGGTCCATTCATCTTGGCCCATTCCAGCCGGCGCTGCAGCTTTTTCGTTGTTCCATTAACTCTTATTTTTCCCCGGACCCGCCCACAAGCTATCCCGTGCCAGCGGAGCCGGCACGAAGAAAACCAAGAACTTTAACCCCCGGGCACCGTATCAAGGCATTTCCTTCTCTTTCTCTTCTCTGCCAGACTTTTACTCCCCGCCGGCTCCTTCCGTAGCAGCCATCAAAAGACAGTTCTTTCACCTGCAACGGGCATTGTGCGCCGGATGCTACCACGGCTTATCTCTCTCTCTCTCTCTCTCTCTCTCTCTCTCTCTCTCTCTCTTTCTCTATCTATCTATCTATCTATCTCTCCCTTCTCTCCTCCCCACTTTCCGCCCCTTAAACCTCATCCGCAGAAGAGGATTGGGAATTTAACAGATCGTGAATATGCTCGGTGTAATTAATTTCCATTCGTAAGAATGCAGACCTCGGAACGATGAAACAGCCAGCCGGTGAAAGAGATTGTACCCAGAACCAACAACGGTATTTGCAAGTAATGACGCCGGATGGCCCGGCCGGTTTGTAATTTATGTAAGCTCGATGTGCAATTGCAGAGTTTCGCCGGCAGAGAGAGAGAGAGAAAGAGATAGAGAGAGAGAGAGTGAGATGGAGGAGAAGGAAAAGCGAACCGGATTATTTTATGAAAAATTGATAGCGCACAAGATGGCTTCATAACGAGATTGCGCTGCATCTCGTCTTCGCGCTCCCGTTCCGCAGTTCTTCTTACTTTAGTAATTTTTGTGCCGTAGTTGCACAGTAAATAGGCATTATTATTATAGTTTCTTCTTCTTTTTCTTCGTCGTTGAGATCCGTGAATCGTGGCAAGATGCTGTCGTGCTGCGCCAATGCAAGCCATTTTAAAAGCGATAGAAATTTCTAAAACGAGGTTTTTAATATATTTAATGCGAACGAATATTATGATTTCAAGCGACGTGAATGTTTTAAATGGTTTTGCTCCAGTTTTAGTACGCTTTCGGTCGGTCTAACTTTAATACGGACGTTCAAAAAATATATGTACATATATATAATTAATAAACCGATAAATGTATAAACTTCGTTAAATAAACTGTCAGAAGACTTAATAATTTGGACAACTTGTGAAAGCATTTTAATGCAGATTTGTAGTAAATAAACTGGGTACTTTATGCATTTGTCACAATAATAATGCAGACAATTTTTATTTCGCATAAAAATCCACAGTCAAATAATAATAAGTGATAAATGTTTCACGTTTGTTGAACATTCACTGTCAGCTTAAAAGCCGCATTTTTCAATCACTGCCGAATAACTCAACTTTTACTTCTTCGGCAAAACATTTTGGCTAATATTAAACTGTACACACACGTTATCGAAACGGTTGAATATTTCAGTTTGATGTGGGAACCTCCAGCTTTTTGCGGCGAACCATTGTTAAAAAGTGGTTCATTCGTCTGTCCGGGTTTCGTACATATTGTTTCATATGTTATTTACGTCATCGTACACACGAAATTTCCTTTAGCGATCTATTGTACAATCGATTTTTCAATTTATTGCAAAGCTTTCCCGGCGTTCAATTGTTAATGGGAGGCGCGCATTTCGTTTGATGAACAATTAATTAATATGGCAATGCCACGCGTCGATGTCGAAACATTACTGAAATTTACTAAATCCGACCGTTTCGATCCACGCGAACGTACCTCGTGCTAATTACGAATGTATCTTCCCCTTCTGGACATCGGTCGAATAATTTTCATTAAATCTCATTTGCAGGAGTTAATAAACAGTTACGCCCGGGGACTTCGCCGCAAGGTTCATACCTTGGAACCACGAATTCAGTGCACAGATTTTTCTGAAACGTTTCAGAATGTGTTTTCGATGTCCCGCACACCGAAATGTTTATTTTTTATATTGTTTTATTTTTGGATAAATAATTAGTATTTATTCTACGTGTTTATTGAGTTTTCACCTAAAAAGATAGGTGATTCTACGTTTATTTTATACATCAAAAAACGTCGTCCACCTTTGTCAATTATTTGCATATAAAACATACTCTGTTACTCTTGGGAAAACTTTGTAACTATTAGTTACTCTGTGCTTTTTGTTTATTTATTTCGTGGTAATCAAATGTAAAGGAAATTTGTCCAGGATCTCCGGTTTCGATAAACGCACGTATGAATATTCATAAACCGTTAAAAACATTGCCGATTCTACATAATTGTAACTTGACTGATATATGTAAAATATAAATTCAACAGTGAAGCATATATGAAATACAATGCACAATACAGTAGAATTGAATTTAATATATTTTTTACATGTTCGGTATCGTAATGAAATTATTAACCGAAGGAACAACACTGCTGTTCAAGGTTTCGTTAATTAGACCGTAAAAACATTATATTTCGTGTCGATGCGCAATCTAATTAGGAATACATTCGGCCTGTAATAGAGAATATTCGAATTATTTATGAGTAGCTCGACTGTTTTCATTTCCCAAGCACTCACTCGCCGCGTTAAATACATGCATGTGTACACACATAATTAATGCGCATACATTTTACTTGCGTATGCTTCGATGAACATGTAAGTGTAGTCTTGAACCATGTATACATTCCCTGAAAATATAGGGAACAGGTGAATGATACAGTCCACTTGATAAATAGTTCATACCGGTTCCAGTTAATTAATATTAATCGGTTATATCAATCGTTACTGCATTCACAATAACAAAAGCATGTAGAAATGCACAAAGGTATTTTTTGTTTCTCTCATTACGGGGAATGCAATTTAAACACAAAGAAACAAATAACATTATTGTAGAATTAAATAATCCATTATAATTAAACCTTCGTTAATTCTCGATGATTCAATTATATTATAAAGACTATACATTATGCCGTCAAACAAATGTTTTCAAAACATTTTTATACATCTATGAATTCCTCATTTAATGCCGATGCACCTTTGTTTTACACTTTTTCTTATTAAACTTGTATGAACCGCTCAAATATCGTGATCACTGATTTACGGTCCACCGTGAATATAAATTAATTTAATATTGCCAGGGAAACATTAATTAAAATAGATTACTTAGTAAATTGATTATGTACTAATATTCGTTGCTCGATAATACATAACGTGAAGTAATGCCGTTATGCTATCAATATTATTGTTGCTAATCACCACGTAGGAGTTTTTAATTCCAATTAATTAATTTTCTGCCTTGCGTGGAATTTACGAGGCCTGTGCAGAGCGTCATTCGCATTCGAAGCCGGTCTGTCCAATCATGTTCAAGAATTCGCAGTGACGTTCACAGGCAAGAGTATGGCTGACTGCAAGCCGGGCCATACTACTGCGCGACGCGGGGAACCGTGGCTGCGCAACGCAAACGTGCGTCCATGCGATCGTCTTTTTTTCGTCTATTCAGTGATATCCACACGATAATGATTCATACCAGCTTTTTCGGCTGATAACGGCAGTTATTAATTCGAATCGGGTAATTAATTCCTGTGACTCGCGGCTGAATGAGCGTTACGTTTTGTGACGCTTCGTCGGTATCGAGTGACGGCCAGTTTTCTCCTTTTTAAAAATTTTATTACGTTCTTCCCGTGTCTTTTGAGCTTTGCCACGAATCGACTGTTTTAATATTGAAAATTTCGTATTAATTCCGCGGCAACATTATACTTCGTTAACGATGAGTTAACGATCCCGCGTTCAATTTTCAATGTGAATACCAGCGCAGACACAATAACCGTATCAGAGATAGTAGAAAGCTGTAATAACCATTGTATAATTGACGATGATTGGAACGAAACCGCGTTTGATATCGATCCGTCTGAAAAATATTTCAAATATTAAAGTGTAAATTCATAGATACCCCTCGCGAATATATAATTTCACATAAAGCGATACGCACAAAATAAAATTTCTTTTCCTAATTATTAAAAGGGATCGCGAGGAGAATTAGAAAGGAATTCTACCGTATACTCCGTAGAATTCATGTGCGGGTAGTATTCTTTATTTAAACATTCACTACTCGCGTTTAACAAACAAATAATTTCGTAATTCTCACTAAAATTCCATAAACACGGTTCCTATTTCTGTTTGAAATCGATAATATTTTCTTCGGAGTAGCGTTATATTTGCATTATAACAGGGTTTTTTCGGGAATAAAGTAAAAGCGCGAGGCAGGACGCGAATCTGTCACCATAAATAGGATGAGCAAGAGAAATGTGGAGATCTGCGAAAATACTATGACAAACTACGGGGAGGGGGGTTGGAGTTCACGGTTCAAAGTGCACAATTCAGAATATAAGAGCAAAGATCATGGCCTGGGTAGTAATTCAATGCGTTCGCGTGCAGTTTATACAGCCTGTGTAATTTGTGGCGCGGCCGTAAATAAAGCTCATTCAACATGCGGGAAAACAAAGTAAAAATACGGGACGAAATTTCACGTGAAGAACTTCGTTTTCAAGAAAATCATGATGGAAACTTCCTCGAAGGCGCAACGCTGCTGTTGAAAACAATATGCTAATGCGTTTGCTCGGCACCGAGCACCTCCGCTTCTTGTAATAGACATTGATGATGGTAATCTATTGTTTCTATTCTGTGGATCTTGGTGTTTTCTATCGCATAAATTTTCATTAATTCAACGTGAGAAGTAAGCGAATGTCATTTTCCACTCTACGAGAATATGAGAATATGACTGACAATATTCGAAATTGATGTTTTAGAAACCAAAGAGCCATAAAAAAACCGATTTTTCAATATAAAAATTCGTTTCATTCGAACAAGCAAAAAGTTTCAGTATCTAATATCGCGAGCAGTTTCGAAGGCGATCGAGCGAATTGATTTAAATGGATCACTCTGCGCAGGATCACACGAGGATAAAGTGAAGCTCTGGTAGAAGAGCATGTAAATATAAATTTTGTATAAAGCATAAACCTGCGTTGATCCAAAGTGGGGATTTTATCGGCGGAGGTAAAACCCGCAGACTGTTTCGAGGTTTGATGGTTCGGCCTGACGGCGACGACGAGGTTCGCTAAGACGACGACGACGATCGATCGACCGATCGACCGATCGTTAACCAATTATACGTCTCTGTATTCGTTAGCGCGGTAATCACGGGTCCGATGGGAAAAATCAATTTGCAGATTTGCTCGGACGACCGATCAAAGATCCTGCCGTAATTACCTACGGTACTATCGGGAACCAATAGCTCTCTCCCACTCTCTCTCTCTCTCTCTCTCTCTCTCTCTCTCTCTCTCTCTCTCTATGCGGCAATATCATTTCCACGGTACGACGGAGTTACAGGAATCGTGGTTGTACCACGCTCTGAGCGGCGCGGCGTGGCGTAATATTATCAAGATCCCGGGTCCATTTTACCGGAGATAAACGGTAAAACCGAGTGCATGCCTCTGACAGCGTTTAGTTAAAGCGACGAGATATCCGGCGACCGTCTTTAGAACCTAGGGACGCAACGGAACGCAAAGAAAAACACTCTCGGAGACAAGGGGGTGAAAGAGGCCTGGCCAGAAGACCGGTCCGGAGAAGAATTAGTACTTCTGCGCAGCGGGACAACTGCTTGATAACAGGAACTCGTTTGTCTTGGCTTTGAACGAGGCACTGGTTCCTCTGGCACATTCTCCGAATATTGTTACGGGGGTAATAAAATTGTTGTCTGTTGTTAAATTAATTAACATTATAGCTACCGCATTGGGACAATACACGCGAAACTAATGATGGCATTCATGGCATCGAACAAGAACATTGAAATATTTTATTGTTCCGTTGCGTAATACCATATATTGAGCTCGGATGCGATCTCCGATCGAAATTGAATTCATTTTGTGAGGATTCGAGAAACAATAATGATATATTTTATTCAAGTACAATCGCCCATTAAAAACTAAACTGGGAAGTGAACAGGTTGAGGTTGTCAGAGAACGTATCTACAAAAGTTGTATGTTATGCGAGGAGATAACAGACGATATAAATTTTTTTGCAGGTTCTCATTGATAGGAGAGAGTTCGAAATCAAATCAATTTGTTTCAATAAAATATTTTTATTCGGTATCAGTATCATTGTATGATATGCGCTACTAGACTGCATCGGATGATGCCAATTAGGCTATGCGCTAGAAATAAAGAATAAGCATCTTATTTATCCCCATGTTTCCTAGATCTATATCTGTAGTATCTTATGTATAGTGATCACTTTGTCTCGTGTTGCGACAAATTCCTTTAATTCAGTGCGCTCTGTTATATTTTGTGATTTTAAACTTGTAGGATTTGCAAAAATGTCCTTCGCATTAAGATAAAAGCGGAATAATGAGTTTGTTGGACCATTTCACAATAGAGAGCAACCGATGATTGGGGAGATAGAATATATATTGTTCTTTGTTTGTGGTATATGGCCTAATTGGGCATTAATCGATAAGCTAAACAATGCAGCAACGCAGCATTCAGTTACCGATTTGCGTTGGAAATCGAGTCTAATTTATGAAAATATACATACACTCTATCGCTACAGAATATATGTATATTTTTGTGTACAGAATTATACCGCACAATAAGTCGTTGGATGCGTCTCGACAAACGTTATCGTACTGTGAATAAAAAATGTGGGAATCAACTTTTTCTAAAAATAATTTGTTAAAAAAGCATTCCATTGAAAACACTAAAGGTCGCCTACGTTTCCCGAAAAAATAAGGTGAACATATAGAAAATCGGCACAGGTTATCGTATCGTCGGTAAAACGAGCTGCAGGTTCGTCCACTTCCGCTTGAAATACGTACGAGAAAAACGCCGGTGCAATATCCCGCTCGAAGACACTGTATATCTGGATATTACTGTATTTCTATTAGAACGCAATGCACACTTCGTAGATCGTTCTTTATCAGCGGAATAAATTCCAATATCGAACGGCAAAGGGCAGCAGTATTATTATGCACCGGGAGGAGCAGCGCGAGTAAATTGGGTCTCCGAGACGAACTTAGCAGGTTCATACGCGATGATGGACGCGGCAATAATTGGGTAGCGTCCAAGAAATCCGTGAGGACGTCGTCGATCGTGAGCACCCGGAGGTTTGGGGTGGAATGTACGCTTGTCTCGAGTGGGATTCTCCGTAGTCTGGACGGAGGAGAATTTGTAGAGCCGTTGGAACGGACAATCAGCGGCGTAGCAGCAATTACGCGATCCGGAGCGACGCGCATTGTCGGTTTCTCTGGCCGACAATCTTTATGCAATCGCGGTCGATCGGTGGTGCGCGCAGTTCGTACAATATTGGAGATAGAGCGACGGTGGGAGTGCGGCGAAGAGAAAGTTAGAACGAGCGAGAGAGAGAGAGAGAGAGAGAGAGAGAGAGAGAGTACCTCGTTTATTCTTTCGCGTACGATAGGAGAAGCCGGGCAGCTGTCAGTGGCAGCATTTAGTTAAAGGGGCGGGACAGGGACTTTGAGCTGAAGCGGGATGAAATAGATAGAAGAAAGGCGAAAGAGGGGAAAGAGGATACGTCCGGCGACCGTGAGAGAGAAGAGAAAACGGAACAGGAAGGAGAATGAGGCGGGAGGGGGTTGAGCACTGGGGACAGGGGGTGGGGAGGAGAGTGAGGTAGAAGGAACGCGAGCTTAGAGGAGCTTGCAAACGCTCCACGGGTCACCGCCGTCACACAACAATACAACCCCATCACCCTTAGCTGCAACCACCCTCCTCCTTTCCTCATACCGGCAACGTTCTTCCTACTACCAGCACCTTCACCACTGCTCGTTTCCACGCTCGTTTCCACCGAGCATCCCGTCCTACCATCTTTTCTCCAGCTGCGCGGCCTACAACTCACCACCGGGAACCCTATCCAAGGTGAAACTCACCCCTTTTTTTCTTTCACCCCTACCGCCGCTCGCCCCCCACGGCCCTGGGCCAACACCATCGCGGATTTCTCCGGTGCTCCTTAGCGCCCGGTCGTTTCTCTCCCTCCCCATGGTTTCCTCGTTCTCCTTTCACTTCTTTCTCTTTGTACTTCTCGTTCCGCGCGCGCCACCTCTGCCCCCACTCCCACGCCGCACCCCTCTATTTTCCTCGAGGTTGCTGGTTTCGCAGCCTTCTCGCAGTCGTCGTCGCGGGTGTTCTCCCGCACCCCGCAGTCTCGCCGCGGAAATAAATGAGAAGCACACGTCAAAGTGAAAAAGGAAACCCTTTTTCTCGACTAGACGCGGAGAGAGCGCCGCTCGATGCTCACCGTCTTGCCGATGCGACCTGCGCGAACGCGGAGAGGCGTGCCGCGTTTTCACGCGGCAACAAGCGACTGCACTCTTCTCCGAGCTCTTTCCGACGTTCGAACCGATAACGGTGAACTCGAAGAGAGAGAGAGAGAGAATGACGTGCGCTAGCTGCTGCTGCTGCCTCGCGACGCGACGTTAAATTGGCGGTCGACGAACGCAGCAGGAAATTCGTTTTGGTACCTGGTACGCTTTGTAATTCGTCTAGGGCTCTCGCTACAATCATTACCGGCTGCCTGTTTCGCAACGCGTCTACCCGCGTCTTAAGCCAACTCCTGCCCGTTGCACGTCGTAACTAGGATTTTCTTCTTTTTTTTCTCTCACTCTTTCTCTCTCTCTTCGTCGTTCCTTTTCTAGCTTGTTGCTTTCTCGCTCTCCGCCGCTGGCGCCGCTAATGATTGCCGAGATTCGCTCTCGAGCCCGCTGCCGTTTGTCAAGTAGTTGGCACACACGCCTAAACGCGCCACCGCGGTCCGACCTGCCGCGGCCAAGAAGAGTTTTTCAAGAGGACTGACGCGGAGCGGTGCGGAGCTAGCTTTCAGCGTCGTGGCCTTCGAGACGGTCGTTGTTCCGCGGACGAATTTTTCTTCGCCCCGTTTTTTCGACCGTATTACGTCGAGCAACATTCGCTGAAAGCTCCTTTGCACCGGGGAAACTTTTAACGTGCTTCGCCGCGCGAATATACAAATTGGGCCGGCCAGAGCGTGGAACGAGAAAAAAAAACTCTCCGCTAGTTTTTGGCAAGATGGTCTTTCGGCTCGCGCGCGTGTGTGTGTGCCACCGGCGTTCCTGTGTGGCCGTCGTTTTATGAAGTTTCGGAACTTTCTTTTAATTTCGCTGGGAATTGCTTTGATGGAAAGTTTCGGCACTTTCGGTGCTCCCGGTGTTAGCGCTAGAGTAGATAGATCGTTGCTTCTACACACTGAACGCTGTTCGAAATATAAAGACATTCGCCGTTCTATTCTATCGTGTCGTTGACGACCGTCTCGCTCGATCGCCGCAATCGATGAGAATTTGACACTGGCACTCTGACGTGAAATGAAGTTGTACGTTATAAGATTTTATGCATTTATGGCAAAAAATCAATCTTCATACAACTCCCTTTCCTCGGAATTTGCTGCAGACAATTTATATTTTGCATAAAGATCCGCGGTCCATTCATTATTCAACGCACACCACTTTGCACATTACGTTCCCAGCCGGCCGTGAACGAAAAATCGCGGACAGTCCCTTTGTGAACCATTTTTGGAGTAATTCCTGAAATCTTGCTTCCGAGCTGACGTTTATGAACGTTATATTAGAATTACATAGTACAGTCTTCTGTGTGATACGAATACGCACGATAATGATAAAAGAAATAATTTTATTCTCGTTTCAAAGGAGAGCGGTAGTCAGCCGGAAACGGGATTGGTTGATCTTCTATTTGTAGCAACCGGGGCACGTAACGCAATACGTAACAGATTAAATCGACACCGGAAAAGTAAAAGAAATTATATTTTATATCTGGTTAGGTAGGTTACCCGCAGGATGTCGAGGAATATTTCATGGCGAGCTCGGCGTTCGCGATTTCCATCGGCGAAACACGAATGAGAATGAATTGGTGAAAACACGTAAATATATAGAGTGTTCGATTACAGGTGGGTGAACATTTAAGGGGTAGTTCTCCATGACAATATAAGGCGAAAATGAAGAATAAAAAATTTAGTTGTTTAGTTATTAACAATTAAAAATCCACCTAAAATATGGCAACCCGACCGGAAAAGGTATACGCCACGAATATTACGTGACAAATACATGCTTACCTTGATTCTCATTTGGACTCCGTGCCAGGTGAAAATGGTTAACAAATTGATGAACAGCATTAACAAATTGTTCTTTGTACGACGTTGAACCTGCTGCTTGTTAAAATCCACAATGGCATTCCTAATAGCCGCCCTATGGAAATATCGAGCAGAAGGAGTCAATGTCCTCTCACTTTCTAACTAGTCTCACATAAGTAATTTACTCGAGATCACTATAAATGTGTCCATAAATGTTGAATGGAATCCTCACAAGTGCAACTAATTTGCGTTTGATGCATGTTAACACTAAACCTACCACTGCCGGTCGAATGACCGGTTTTATGTTATTCATTTTACAATTATTGAAATTATAAAGCTACTTAAATGGAAAATAATTGGATAAATTTTTTTATCCAAGCACATACTGAGATAACAGTTGCACAAAATCTAAATAAATAGATCCTCGTCATTTAGATGCTCGGTAATTTTACTTTCGTAGACGAAGCATAAAATATTAATGTAAAGTCTTGTGAAGTCTTTGTGTGCACCCACACAAGAAACATCTCCATCCAACGTTTTAAAAAAATATGTTTGTACAGGAGGAATGATTCAAAGAGGCTAATTTCTCATGTCTTTCGTTTCCTTCGTCTCAATTACAAATCTTTACGTTTCAACTGTCTCAACCCGGTTGCACGTTAAACGAAGATAATGTCTCTTTCGTGCGAGGTTAGATTTGAAATTTGGTAGGCGATATTAGGTGAGTTCAGCCTATTATTTGACATCCGGTTACGTTCTTCCGCGCAGGCTGTCGGCAAATATTTCATGAAAGCTCACGCGATCGTTAGACGTAAAATTGTTCATTCCCTTGGCACGCGTTCGTGCTACGCTAGACGCACGTGTTCTTTCAGTAGTTCGAGCCGATAATATGGCCGGACGTGGCGCTGATTCAGCGTCGAATTCGCGCTGAGACGCTCGCAGAACTGCCATCGCGTCGCGCCGCGCCGTTCGCTTTAACAACCAAGAAACGGTATTAACCGGGCCCGGCTGACTGCTGACTGCGAAACCCGGCAAATTTTCGCGCTACGACACAATTCAACACACTGCGGAAGTCTTTCCGTCTATTTCCGTCGGCGACTACCAATTGCCAGAAACTACTGCGGTTTTATGTCCCGCTGCGAATGAAACCGAGAAATTCGCGCTCGGACAAGGTAATTCAGGAAATGATGGCCCACTTTTTTTTAGAGAACGTCAGCAAATTGTACGCTTGATCGGTATTCGCGGGTTTATTTAATCGGAAGACACGCAAAATTCGGTTTACATTAACAGAAAACTTATTTAAATTAACAAATATTTCGGAGCTATTCATTTCGTGACGACACACGCAACAATGATAAGGAAAATACACTTTTCGGTCTCTCGGGTACCCGGGTGTCCACTTTCAATTGCTCTTTAAAGCTTCTTCAACATTTTTGTTGATAAACATCGAAATTATTGTAGATTTTATGCTCTTGAATAATTATAGATTAACCTACAGTTGACGAATAAATATTATGCATAGAAACTTTAAAGTAGAACATCATTGATTTTGGTTATCGACACGAGAGCTAAAGGATGTTAAAATTTCTTTCTAACTCGCCGAACCACTTCCAGTTTGCGTTAATTGATTTTGACATCAGAGCGCTCACCTTTGATATTTATGATAAAGGTTTCGAATAGCAACATGAAAGTTGATTTTTTCACATTGGTCCGCTGTGATTTCTGTAGAACTCGGCGACCAAGAAGCTGGCGTTCTCAAATTTTCCGCAGCGAAAAGGGGTCTCGAGAACCCACGAAATCATAGCCACCGTCAGTTCTTGCCGTTCGAGTAAGAAGTCTATGAACTCGGGATCGATAGACACACGGTCGCCGTGCAAAGTCCTCGAAATAAAGTTATTTCAATCCGTTCCCGTCGAGAATGGAATTACCGGAGGTACGCGAGAAGGAAAGGCCGTGATTCAAAGGTTATCGATTCTGCGGTCGATTCCCTCGGGAAGTCTCCTCCACTAATCACGTCCACCGTTTTGCTCTTGCCCCTTCTCGTTCAGAGAGCCCGTCCCGCGGGTTCTTAAAGCGACTGGAGGCCGCGGCGATAGAAATGCATAGCGCATTCACGGGGATAAATAAATTCCGGTCATGAACGGTGTAAATTCATGCCGGTGCGCGACCAAGTCTAAATCACTGCGGAAAGCCTGCCAGGCGCTGAACACGGACGGATGCGCGCGATTCGCTACGAGAAAATGGCTCGGCCACACCGAGCACCGGGAACACGCTCACACGATACCGAACAATACTTCGCAACTAATGCGGAACGTTTGCCAAATGAAAGCTCAGCACAGATCGCGAGAGACCCAGCACACCCAGGATCTCGAGATCTCACTAATCACGCAGCTGCACGTGCCTGCCTGCCTGCCTTCCCTATACTCGGCTTCCCCAAGTGTGACACGCGGAGAAGATGTTGCGGACGGAAGGGTTGGACGAAATTAGGCGGTGTGTTCGAACGTGTACCGTGAATGGCGACAGGTGTAATAAACAAGCTCGTACGTGGTTTCGCCGGAACGGTGTGCGGTGGTGTAACAAAACGGCACACAAAGAAGTCTAGACAGGTGCCGGGTCCTATAATTTCTTTAATGGCTTAGCTACAGGGTTTTTTATTAATTCACCTTTCCCACAGACGCAAGTTATAGTATTCTGAAGACGATCTAAATTTAGATCGAAACGTCAATACACTGTAAAATTTTTGCAAAAAGGCTTTCCTATCTTGGTTTTTCACGATCCAACCTTTGCGCCGATACCAATTTGTAAATTGATTTGCAGATACGGTCGATATTTTCACACATTTTAGGTACCGGGTGTTTCAAAATTATATGTCACACTGTAGGTGGAGTCGGTGGGGATCTGTTTGAAGGATGGTGTAGCGGGTCCCATTGAAATATGTAGAATTTTAGCAGATTACAGATGTTTTAGCAACCATGGGATATTGTTCGCTGCCTACGACTGGCTACGGTTTGGGCCTGTCACCGCATCGTTTTAATAGTTTGCAACCTTTTCGAGTGCCAAGGACTTCTTTAGTTTTCCCGTCGCGTTCACCATAAAGCGTTTAGCCAGGTCAACTTAGGTCCCTCGCTTCACCTCGGCTGGATTGTTATGGCCCGGCTAGTTTATGATCACCAGATGAGGGGTCTGCCAGTCGAGGTTGACATTGTTTAGCGCATGTGGGCCATTTGCGAGTTCCGTTTTTTTACCCACTTAGCTAGGTACCACTCCCACCTCGGCGATTTCTTTGATCCGCCTCCAGCCCTTAGTTGTCAAATCTCTTACCTTTCGTGGGCAGGGGAGGCTGGTGACTAGGGAGGAAGGGGCATCTTTTGCGAGTAAGGAGGACTCTAGCTCCTCCGAAGTCAGAGTAAAACAAATAGTCCAGCGAGCAACACCGGTCGCGTTAGCAATAGATTTCGCCTAGTATAGAACTCTCGGTTTTGAACAAATATAGTATTTTGTCAAACATATTCAGTTTAATTTTGTTCTTTCCAATTGGAAGGTGGTCCTTTGAGCCAATAGTTAATTTGGAATTAATAGCGGGCACCTCGCCGTGCAAATACATCTAAGAACCGAATTATCAATTGAGATAAATCACGGGTAGAAACAGATGGATTGCAAGATTGATTGATCGATCAACATTGAATCTCAAGGTAAAAATTGTTTTCCATTGCGTCGTATAGTACTCGTCGCGACGAACCCTGTAGAATCCACGTTTGCGCCATTTTGGAACACCCTGTAGACATATGGAATAAAATAGTTTACGAAACTTTAAAGTTGTTTTTTAAGAGAAATGTTTTCACTTGAAACATACAGTTCCTTTCTACGTTCTTCGCGATTACGAGTGGTACATATCATTTTGAAACACCCTGTACAGTTAGAAGATAGACAACGACGAAGTTTTTTAAACAAGGGAGAATGAAATTTTTACGTATTCGAGATGAACAAACGTTTGGGATCGACGAACAGGAGTGTAACGACAGTAATAGAGCTTCAGCATACCTACTCCGACAGGGTAAACTATTAACTTATGCACAGCCATCAAGAACGACGCATACAAGTTGAATAACTTGATTGGGATCCGGTGTTCCTCGGGCTCCGCGATTTCCATCGAGTTTCTCGTGCAGCACAGTTCGGCTCGCCAAAGACCCGGTCTCTGCCGTTTAAAAGCCTCCTGCGCTTTTAATTCTGCGTTCCCGCAAACAGCGTGCACGGGATTTCATAAAAATCCGCGGCACGGCGCGGCGGTACGCTAACTTGAACGCAAACAGCCCGCGAGGTTTGCCGATCGGTTTTTCACCGCGAGCTATCGAACAGGGGGGGGGGGGTGTATGGATCGAATACGCGGCTCTCGGCTAATCGGTTCGTCCGTGCGACCGGTGGTATGATCGTTCGACGAGAAAGACAACGGGAAAGAGACCGAGCGAGAAAGCGAAAGCTTAGCGAAAAAGCAACGGGGTTCTTTGTGCTAGTGCAGCGGTGGTTGCGGATAAATGAGTTCCGGGCATAAGCGCGCTAATACGGATCGTTGTGAGGATGGGGGGGGGGGGGGGGGGGGCAAAATCGTCTCGAAGGGACAACGCGTGGAAAGATGGGTAGCGAGGCAGAGAGCAACGATAGCGCGGCGAGGATGACGAGAAGGGTGGGGGAGGAACCGTAGAGAGGAGGGACGAGAGGGGTTGCACACGGCGAGGCACGTACTTTGGGGGGAGAAGAAACGATGCTCTGTGGCAGGCAGCCGTAATAGAGACAGAACGTGGAGAGGAGCGTTGTCGAACAATAAGGAGAGCCCGAAGGTAGCGGCGCGGCGGGGTGTTTGCCAAGTAAAACTCGGCGGAGCACGACGAAAAATAGGAAGAGTGAAAGCCGCCGCCCCGTATCCACCGCGTCAGCCCCTTAATCTCTGGCGGCGTGATAACGTCGACGCAGCATTTTGCATGCTAGACTGCCGGGCTGCTACATCCATTCCTGTCCTCTCCTCTCCTGCACCACCTCGCCATGTTCCGACCTCATCGGTGCTGTCCCACCGCCTCCTCGTCGCACCCCTTAGGCATCCATCTACCGATTCCACCTAAACTCACCCCCGCGTTCGCTCGTCCTTGTCGTTCTCCCGTCACGGTGCTCGCTCCGATGCCGTGACTACGGACACAACGTGGCAGCCACGTAATCTACCTTCTCCGAGTACCATCTTACTCTATTCCTACCCTCCCCTCCTCTAGCCTGCCCTGCCATGCCCCCCATATCGGCGTGGGTAGCTCGGTTGCTTCGGCTAACCCACCCTCCGGCAGTCTCGTCGCTGCTGCCACACCCCCGCGGGCGATGGAAGTCTCATCAATTACCCAACTCCGGCGTCAGGAATACGTCCTTATCCGCCAGAAATAGGTCTATCTCTGCCAGCCGGAATTTCGACCTCGCAGACGCGTAATCGGTTATCGAGGTACTTGTTCCGACAGCCTAGAGTCTGGCCGAGCCACGCCACGCCGCGCCGGGCCAGGTCGGGCCGAGTCGGGCCGGGACGAAGGCCATGAATTCCATCAGGGTGAAGAGTACTACGCCGCTTTGATTGGCTTCGAATAATGCTCTCGGGCTGTTTAACGCGTTTACGTGGAACGCGTTTAATGGGTCACGAGGACAATGGGGATCCGACTGTCGCGCACCACGAGATCCTCACGAGGTGAACATGACGTAGACTGGGTTTCTTCAGGCCCGCCAGCTCTCTCCCCCCTTCCCTGCCCCGACACCGGTGGTTTTTATTGTTCGATTATCGATCGACCGGCTTATATGGAGTTCTGCCTTTGAAATTGTAGGGTCGGCGGTTTGTCAATCAAACGGTTACGCAGAACCTTTGTAGGGTCGGTACGAGGTTTAATTGCTTCCGCGATGATTACGTGAGTTAAACGATACTCTCATTTGCGGGTATATCTGTAGCACGAATAATATTACGGGTGACGGATTGAGGACATCTTCTTTCTTGAATATGTGCTACAAAACCGAAACGTCCCTCGGAATATTGAAATGTTTTATTTCTGACTGTGGATCTATCGTAAATTTGAAGTTTCCCCTCTACAATGGCCCTATGAATCTTTATGTGCAATCTTGATTGCATTCAACAGACTTGCTATCGTAAAATTCATTAAACGTTATATGTATAGTGCTTCAACGTAACGATAGAAACTGTAGCGTCTTCTGCTTCGCAGTTGCGATTAAATTATCTCAATAAACCGATGTCGTTTGATTTTAAAGCGCGGTTAATGAAAAATATAATATTTAATTAATTCGCGTCTTCTTTTGTAACGTGGAATAATAATGTTTCGTCGGTATTGACCGCGTTGAATAACGCATTCGAGGGGAACGAACGAATTCACATTTAATTATGATTTTAATGAAATTGCAGTGTAGCTTACAAACGAGGCGTGTCTTTAGCGTAGACAACCCGCATGGTTGTTCAATATTATTAATGCATGCTACCTATGCTTATAACATTACAGTACGTGCTTGTAGGACATCGTTCAGGATGTAATTTGGAGATCATTATTATATTGTGTTAATGTACAATTACGAATTCCTAAACCAAAATATATACCGGGTGACTCAGAAAAAATGTATACATAGTTTTCATTCTTCTCGGCAGTAAAAAAAGAAAACTGTCAGTTAAACGAAATGTTTTATCGATTCTTCTATAAATACTCGTAGGAAGAAGCGAAACCAATAAAGCCTATATACATTATTCTGAGATATCCTGTAGAATGGTAGCTATTTTTTAAATCATCGGTAACGACGTATCGTCTTTTTCTTCGAGAACAAATAATATCCGCAATACTCGATTGTGCTGTGCGCAGCATTTCTCGGCTCATTCGGACAACGAACTCCAAGAAAATGACGCTCGAAACGGTTATTTGACCGGAAGGATCAGTTGGACCATAAATTGGGTGTTCCTCGAACAATTATCCGGTCTCGTCGGTGCGCTGCCGTTCACCCGAAGCAAGGAGCAATTAATTTTTCTTCGTATTTACGTCCGCTCGTATAGGGGAACGGTTCGGCGAGCTCGTATCCGCGTCGCGGACGGAGTAAAAATAATTTCCTTCCGCGCTGCCGGCGTGGAAATAGGTGACAATTACCGGTAACAGTTTTCCGACTCGACCGACCGACGATTCAACGGCGGCCGGGGCTAATGGTTTTTAACGTCATGCAGCTTTTAATTGGCGCGGGGGGGGGGGGGTCGTTACGATAAGAATGGAAGATTAAGATGGCCCGCGAACGCAACGCGCGGGCTCACGTTTAATTTATAGCCGCCGTTTATACGTCCTTCCCAGGGTTGGCCGTGCTCCTGACTCCCATAATCCTCCCGGCCACGTATTTCATTGCACTCTCTTCCTACAGTTTCTTCCGCGACCGTCTTCTACGAGGACATAAAAAGAACTCGAGGAGCATGGTGGTGGAAACGTCGGCCAGTGGAGGGAACGCGGGAACGTCAGAAGCGACGCGAAAGCCCTTGCGAAAATAATGACGCTTTTCGCGAAGAGATTACACATAAATCACTTTGGAAACTTATTACTTTGGAGAGCCTCGCGGCGCTGTCCTCCTTTTTTCAGCATACGCGTTATTGCTCGTCGATGAGTATATTTATCGAATCATATATCACGGCAACGGGACGCGCCGATGCCACCAACCTCGCCGGGGTGATTCGATTTATTTTCTTTTTTCTTTTTTTTTCATCCCGGAAACACTAAGCCTCGGGATTAAATAGTTTATCGAATCAGAGATAGAGTTACGAAACGCTGAATTAATGAACGAGAATTATCGATCTTTAAACTCTTGTCGCTTCGCGCGGCGAAATCGTGAAATTCTCTCTGGCCGCGTTTGCTGCAGAGGGTGTATACCTTCGCGGCCCTTAACTTAGTTTTTCCAGTAACTTATTTTTTTTATGAAACCGAGCGAGAAAGTGTAGTTGCTTTTCCCCATCCCACCCCCTAAAATTTTGCAAACTCAAACGGCTCTGCGGGATTTAAACAATTTTTTACGCTGCAATTTAAAATTTGAAATGAAGGAAAACAGGCTTTACGTTACAGAAGTTCGAAGATCAACGATATTTTATTTGTAATTCTGTGTTCCATTGGATAACAATATTATCTTCGGCTAAATAATGTCTTAAACTACAAAAAATTCTTCGATATTCAGTATAAATACGTCGGGATCAATATTATTTGGAAATATTAGGTCGTTCGGAAAAATAATTTCGTTCAAGTAAAGTCGTATAACTCAATTTCTTGCTAATAAAAATCAAAAATTCTACGAGCCTGGAATCTTCATGCTGCTAAAGATCATAGAACAAAATGTTATAATAACTTATTCTAAATATTAAAAAATTGGCTTTCGTTTTCCCATGCGGAAACGAAACGACTTTCCGAACAGCCCAATATTTTCCGTGCAAGAAATACCACGTTTCTAACATTTTGTAGCTGGTGGGCTTGAGAAGCCCTGTAATCTGTTTAGACTTAAGGCTGTTTGCTAATAGTGCTTCTTAATCTTCGTATACTTAATATTATGCGATTCTATAATCTTCGGCGTGTTGCTTGTTCTTTTGATAGTCAAGCATTTTTGCCTTCAATCGAACGCTGTCGATTGTATTTAATCAACGATTACACGAAATTTTTTCGAAGATATTCTGTTCGACGTTTCTTTCACGTACTTATGCACGCCGAGACATTACCTCGCACAATGCGCCGTTAGCTACAGAGGCGGTACCGCGGAATGAGACACTTGTAGTCTGAATGAGATTCGAATATGGACAATTCCTCGCGGTAATGCGGCGATGGAAAGCGTGTTAACGGGTTGCGGATGTAGCGGTGGTGCGAGGAGTCCATAGTCACGCATTAGGAAGTTGCTCTCTATTCCGTGGCCCCTCTAGGCTCGTACGTTTCAATTTGTCGCTGGCCTCTGATGTAACCGCGCGGTCTCATTAGTTGAGGGGTGAAGGAACGACAACCCTTCTCCATTCCGTGGCGCGCAGCTACCACCACCACCACCACCATCACCACCTTGCTCGGGTCTCTGTCTCTCTTTACAATCAACCTTACTGCCGCTCTACTACCTCGACCTAACCACCCGCTTCGTCGCCGCTCTCTCTCTCTCTCTCCCTCACTCTCTCGGCATCACAACTACCAACGAAAACCAGGCGCGGTATCGCGGCGCAAGGGAGAGCCGCCTGGCTGGCGTATCCGTCTATCTCGTGTTAGTGTAAGGTACGAACAAACAATTACTGGCCCCACCCGGGCAATTGGTATGCCGACAGTGAAGCTTCCATCCACCTGTCGGCCGGCTCCTTTAAGACTTCTCCGGAGAAACTTGAACTCTTCGAAGCGAAACCGGGAAGGGCTGAAAAGAGAGAGAGAGAGAGAGAGCGAGAGAGAGAGAGACTAAAAGGAGCACAGGAACAGAGACAGAGAAAGAGAAAAGAGTTCTCCGGGAATCGGAATTACGCTCAGTTCGAACGATGCTTGGTCCTTTTTCTTCGCTCCCGTTTTTCATTTTTCCCCAAGTGCCAGGTCCGGATAGAGATGAGGGAATAGGTCTGAGAACCTGGTGAGAACGGGACGCGGTGAACGGTAGCGAAGTCGTGCCACGCCGGGGGGAAATAGGAAATCCCCGGTACAGGTTTGATCGCGATCGAATCGCGGGCGTTCCGTTGCTATTGTGTGGCCGCGCTCTCGGGGTCGGTCCGCGATCATACTGGAACTTTTCTGTCGACGGGAGAGAATTCGTTTGCATCGGCGGGAGCCGAGATTGAGCCACGGTTCCCGTCGTATCTAACCGAGACTTAATCGGGACCGAAGGAAATTCGCCAGGACTCTTGTACCCCAGTTGCCGGGTAATGAGAGAAGGTAGTGCTGGGTCGTCCTGCGAATCCATGCCGAATTCTTTTTCGATACTTCCGGAGGATACTCGAAACTTTCGGAGAGATCAAATTTTTTCTGATTTTTTTAAATACAATTTTTAACGTGCGCGCAACTGGACATGTTCGGATTCGTGAAATTAATTTCGTTATGAACGTTCGAGTTTAACTTCTCTGAGAAAATATAATCTATTTTCTGGATAAAATCAGCGCCCGCAAAGTGTTAATTATGTTTCTTGAAATTGTTTGTATCATAAAATTTGTTCACGATAGTTGTTGACGGACTCTCGATGCAAATATCAATTTCGACCGATCGGATCACAAGAACTCGATTCGAGGAAAAAATGAATCGGTCGACGAAGGAGTTCGCCTGAAATTTGCTATGCAAATTGCGTTCGTTTCCCGTTAAACTTATTGTTCCAGCGTGTTTGGCAATGTCCTCTGTCGGTTTACGGTTCCGCCATTGCGGTAGACAAAACTTTTTAACAACGTTAACGAATTCGCATAATGGAGGAACGACGGGGGCCACGCGCGAATATCTTAATGCTCGATGCGTTCGCGTTTGGAACGTGCATTGTGTGCAGATGTTTATGGCACTGTGCGATCGTTGTTCCGCGGTAATTAACTCAAGTATAATTGTTGTTCGAGATTCTGAATGTTTGCATTGTTTGCACAGGGGGTGGGGGCCGACGCGCGAAGTTGCAAGCTCCAGGCGAGAAGTTAATAGAAGCGGGACGTTGATAGATATCAGCGAATAGAAGCCGGATGGCTTCTGTTGCTTTTCGTCTCCTAGGTGATTCCGTGGAATTTATCATTCTGCCGATCCGATCCTATCATCGTAAAATCAGCATTCGAGCTTCCGTAACTCTACCGGGTTGCTGCTCTACCGGGTGTCGTAGCCGAGGAATTGATCGCTCCTTTCCTCGCTTTGAAAATAATCCGAAAGCTGCCGCTTGACAGATTCAATTTTAGCGAAACGAGGCTGGAGGTAGGACGAGTTATATTTACGTATTAAACGTTTAAATAACTCACCCGGGAAACTTCGTGGACCCGAAGATTTTCGCTTTCCGTTAGCAACTTTTAAAAGCTTACTCTGGGCGCACTTATCTCTGTCAAAGGCGATTAATTAGCGGACCGTGGATTTTATGCATTTATGACGAAAATAAGTATGTACATTTTAAAATACTAGACAGATTAACTCTTCTCTACGATCCTTAAAATTCGAAGTAATATTACGAAAAACGGAAGACGCCAATCAGGAAATCGTGTTTAAAAAAGGAGAGCACGGTTCGACAAAAATTATACGCTGAGCCAATCGTTTAAAAATTTTAGTGCTACTTTAGCACACTGCCCGAGTAACGTGAAACAATTTCTTAGCCAAAGAGAGCTCTACGCATAAAGAAATTAGAATAACTTATGCGCAGCCCGTCGTCAAAGAAGGAATTTCGCGCAATGCGGCAAGGAGTTGCGATGCAGCACCTGCTGTATTCATCCTCTTCTCAAAAACCGAATATATTCCTTTACTGTATATGTTTGTACGTATGCTTCCAGCGTGAACCTGTTTCTAGGTCGAAAAAATGAAAAATTCAAGAAATGGTGCGAATAAATGGAAAAATTCATGTTTACCGAAATGTTTTGCTATACGGAGAAGATTAACGCGCGAAAAATTCAAATCAATCGTTTGAATAATTTTCAAATAACATTGCGCGTGTTTGACGGCGGGAAAAATGGTACCACAGATTTTTATTTTTCGAATTTCATTGGACGCTTCTAAGCGAATATTTTCTAAACGCGAAATAATCGATTGTTTCGACTTGTTGCTAGACGCTTAAGCGACGTCACTGCACATTGTCCTTGTCGATCTTCCTCTTCTCCGCCCTGTGCGGTCAGCTACTTTGACTCGTGCTCTCGAACGTCCGTTCGCGTATCGATTTTGAAAGGTTCCCGTGCCGCCTCGACATCGACCATAACTTTCAGGGAACTAGTCCGGCCTGCGTTCACCCTCTCTTCAATTTTATGCCATACTCCAGGGCTGTTTCGCCGGAACTGCCAACAACGCGCCGCGACTTATTTCGTTTGATCGTGCTCGAGAGAGGTTTACCGTTCCCGCTGAGAAACCGCGGGGACACGATTCCTCTTTGTGTTTACCCAGCCTTCCAGTGGGAACTGAACGTTGCCGTGGACGCGACGCGACGCGACGCGCGTGCAACTCGCTGCAGACTGCTTAAGGCGATACATGATAACGGTGTAATGAGTAATTATACATTTTACTGCGGTGTCTTGAGCAGCTGAACCATCGCCCGCGGCGATTCTCGATTCACTGCGACGCGACGCGACGAGAAGAACAGTAGCTTTGACGGTAACTTGCCTTCCTAATGTTCTGTCGCTTGTGTTTATTCCCCGCAAGTGGCTGGCACACTGACGTAATCGTGTAACGCTTTCACGTCGACCGATTTCGATGAAACTTTGTGCACACGTAGATTATTTAAAAAAAAGTTAGAAAATCGTGATATTTCATCTTCGAAATATCAAGGAATAGAAAATTTGAAAAAATGTTGAATTCGAACAATCTAAAGACATTTTGCTCAATTTGAAAAAAGTTATTAATATTTAAAAAGCGTCCACTTGATTTTGTCCACCGTATAGTGATAACATATCAGTGTTTAGTTGAAAGTGTCAATATTAAACACAACAATATTAAACAATATTAAACACAATCAACCTAGAAACATTGTATGCTCGAAGAAGAGTATCCGATCAAAGCCTTATTTTTAACTAAATTGATAATCATATGGATTGTCCCTCCCTTCTTTTGCAAATCAATTTCTACGTACCTGAACGTGTATTGAGATTTAGAGCAGGATTTCAAACACTTAAATCCAGATATACATATGGATTAATTAATTCAATAAATCGCATTATTACAGATTTTAACACTTATGTGATAAAATAATAATAATAATATTATATATGAACTACGAACTCATTAATGAGCTCGCAAAAAAATGCAAAAACTCTCATGTTTGAAATACGCTATTTCGAAAGAGCTCAGCATAGGAAATACGTAAGAACGAAACTAACGCTTTTCAATCTCTAATAGAAGTGACGAGAGCGAACGTTTGGATTTGTTACGATTTTTATTCTGCCAACGCAAACAGGCGAGCTTGTTTAAATACGTCATGTTGACCCGTCTGGCAATTTCAGCGTAAAGGTGAAATCGTGAGACGGGACTGGAAAGTCGTCGAAATAGACGACGACCGGAAACGGATGATACGCCGATTTCCAACGTTCCGCTTAACTTGCGAAAACTTATTTCCGGCTGGATACGGAACAGACGTTATTCGGATTAAATCGCCGGTACCGTTCGCCAGGAAACGAGTCGTTCTACACGAGCGAAGACAAGACACGGGGCTGCGTCTTCGGAACGATCGCCAATTCATTGGTGAGAAATGAGGCAATCACCGGGAAAGGGGGATAAACGTGACGCTGTTCGATTTCAGGCAACGGACAAACCGAACGCATTATCCGCGATCGATGCTCAAACGCCGAATGAAGAGCGACCATTAATTAATTTCGCGAGTTACACAACGTAATTATACTTTCGCTTAGTTTTTTATATCTTTGTTTTTATCGTGCCGGTTATACAGAATGACGAACATCGACGCGCAAAACCGACGTAATTTCCCCGGCCGTTTTCTCGTTAAGCTTTCCCTTTCCGATCGAACAATCGATCAAACACGGGCCCGAGCATTTTATTACGAATAATCGGACGAAACGCGTATTATAAAATTAATATTCAGGCGCATAGTTCTACAGTGCAGGCCGTTGCATCGCGTAGACGCGATTGTTAACTGCCATGCCAGTGACTTTATTAGCTGAAAATGCTGAAACGCTGACCGTGTCTTCCATCTTTCGCGCAAATATTCGCATCGGCCGTCTCCGAGTCGTAATCGATTTCGTTTCGGTTCAATGAGATTTTAATTAAACGCGGACGAGAGCCCGCGCTGTTTCGAATTTTCCGGAGCTCGTTGCGCGGCATTGAATGCCGTGAAAACGTGTAATACGCCGGGTGCTGGGCTCTAACGTTCTGCTCGTTGTTAACGATGATTAAATTAAAATCCTTGGCTCGACATGCACGGTTCATGCGTGTTTCGCCACCTTTGATTACCTCGTACGACACTATACAATAGTATGCAAAGGCGTACATACAACTGGTTGGTTGGATCCAAAAATACATGATTCCATTTAAAATAAAAAAAATGAGAATGACTATCACATGACCTTCACGCATCCACCTACCAACAAACAAATAGCTAATCAATTGTCAAAATCAGACGGGACAATACATACGTTATCTTCAACCAACAATTTTTATTTTTCATGAAGATCCCCAGTTTAATGATTATATTCTGGTTATTTAGAACGGTGTCATAGTAGATAGTGTACTATGCCAACAGCATTGACGTCACAGTGATCGAAAAATTTTTCATTATACAAATATCTAAATAACAAGAATCGTTAACAAACCTTGCAACGAGTGTTAGGAAACACGATTGCAGATTTGCTTCCAAAAATAGACAATACATCTGTACCAAGAAGAACAATCAGAAGCGGTGCGTGCTACGCGAGAATGAATCCTCCGCCGCGCGCCGGCGAAGAGGCTAATCAGAGATGACAGTTACGTCATCGTACCTATTGGATCTTTGCAATAGGACCAATTAAGCGCGTAATTATACGAAACCGCACTCACCTGCGAGCCGCGGCCCCACAAATTCATTCGACGCGGACCGCAAAGCAAATCACTGTCATCCATTGCACCGAGCCGGCGAGCTAGCTTGTCAACCGTCATTGAAAACTATGCTGCCACGCACGGTGATTGCGATCGCTATGCGGGCGAGGCGCCGAATGTCTCCCGTTTCTACGCTCTCTCTCTCTCTCTCTCTCTCTCTCTCTCTCTCTCTCTCTCTCTCGCTCTTCGTGCGATTCGGTCGTTGATCTGTGCTATTAGCCAGACGTCTAAAGCCAAGCTACGCTAGGAATGAAATGCGTAATACTTCCAGTAATTAGCCGATACTGCTCGAGCGTGCTAATGTGATTTTCTAGTCATTGATCCGTTAACTCGCGTCAACATCGTTTCATTCAGCCATATACCTTGCTGCGTCGCTGTACCAATTTGTTTAGCGCTTATGAAAAGAGCTCAGGATAGGAGAAAGTTGTTTTTGCGCTGACAGATTGACACCACCGTAGGATCCACCAAATAATCTTTGGTGGTTCTAAATCAATAATAATTTACATTCACAATATACATATTTTATTTGATAATAAATACAACTTTTCTTTTGCATAATATATATATATTTTCTATTTTCTTAAATTTGTCTCGTTATCAAGTTCATGTCGGCGTGTCGTCAAATCGCGTCGTCACTACCACTACTGCTGAACGTGAACTGAAATTTGTCGCTTACTTGTACCGTGCATGACTCGCGAGGAGACCCGTGGAAGGAACGCGGAGCTGATTGGTTGGAGTGGGAGGGGAGCACGCCTCGCAGCCTGTGACGTCAAAGCCTAAGCATTGGGACTGAGCGCCAACGGTGGGGACAGCCTGAGCTAGGACTCCTTCATCCTTGGGTTGTCCCGCGAGACATTTTACGAAATAAAATAAATAAATAGTGGGGACGACCTACCGTACGTAACGAGACGCTACTTCTTATCAATAAAGTCGCGTTGAATTTTGTGATGAGAATGTTAAGACTTGGACGCATACACACTTCGTCAAGATTTAACATGCGAAGAATTCATTCCGCGAAGGATAGGTGTTCCGCTGTCCGTCATATAATCCTATACTCCGCGATTTCCTTGCGACTAATAGTCACTTTGACCCAGTTCCTCATCGTTCGTGAAATCCCAGCTTCTAGGATTTTCAACGGGATAGACGGCGAAACGTATCCGCACGTACTGGAATCGCAACGTGAACGGTTGTTCGGAATTTCGAGGCCGCAAAAGAATCAGTCACGCGGTGGTCGCTTCGGTTGTGGATGCGGTACGCGCAATTTATTTCGAAGCACTCCGAACCGATTGAAACAGCCACGAAACGGCTGTTTGTTTTATGCTCGCCGTGGCAATCATACGGTATGTGCTATGGTTCTTTCTTTTATCTAACGCTAACTTGCCTTCTCATGGACCATACCACATTTTGTTTTGATTTATCAACTATCGTACGGACAACAATGTACCGAAACGACATTCTATGATACCGAAATGACTCCTAGATGATCAATAATTTAATTTATAACAAAATTTTTTGTTATAAGGGTTGCAGAAAGCACAAACACTCGTCATAATATAATATAACAACGAAAAACATTAAAAGTAGAGAAAAAATATATTTAAATATATATTTTTATTAGAATATAATTCTGATTTGATAATATTTCAATATGATGCACTGAAATTAATTGTTAAATATTTCGCATAGAAATAATGCAAAATACTCAACAATATAATACGTGTACAGTCATAGTTCTCCACTTTACTTCTCTGGACTTTACTCTGCCTTAGAAAAAGTGTTTCAGGACACGCTTCGTTAACTTTGCAGCAACGTATAAAATCTGTGAACTTGAAAACTATAAAAGAAAAGGGGAAAGGCGTACTTCATCTCGGGTGGTAACCTAACCTAAAACGCCTGGAGGAAATTTCTTCGTTTTATCTTTCTTACGGGGTTCACTGTAAATGATGTCGTGTTCCTGGAAAATTTAGTGTCCTCTTACCAAAAATCCTTGACTTTCTTCGCGAAGTTATTTACATGACCTTAAAGGAAAAGCATTGTCCAGCATGCAACGCGTTGCGCGAGTTTACGGATAAACTTTGCAAACAGAGCCTGTAGTTGAAAATAAGATTGAAATATCGCGTAACAATTTCAACCGTGCTTCATTAAAATGTTTTCACAGAAATATGAAACGTAAAGTTATAAATATATTCATTGAATATATTTTAATATATTCATTGAAAAAATATTCGGAATACTTATTAAATACGTTTCCGTTGTTTGTAACAACCAAGCTAACGTTGATATTTCGAAATGGCTTACGATGGAATCATATAATATTTAGAATTTGAATAATAAAATTTACATAATAGTTTCTATGAATGCATCTTCATGAATGTAAAATCAGAAAACTGGAAGTGGTCGTTTCACCGGCGATGTTCAGTGTCGAATGAGAATGCGAACACGAGTGGGGACTCTCCGTATGATCTCGCTGGGTGTAGCCGCCATTTTGTTCACAAGAAGAAGATCCGCGGGGAACGAAACCAGACGGCGCTCACCATCCGGAATGGAATGTACCTGTGTGTCGCGTTCGGACGGTTTTGAACGCGAGCGAGTGAATTTATATTTCTTGAATCGGCCCGAAAGACGGGATCGTAATTTCCCACTGTGTGCGCAAACACTTGTGCTCCTTGCTGTTTTCATTCCGCTCGTCGCGCGCGAGAAGCCTGCCACGGGCTCGGCCGCCTGTACATTCTCACGGTGTGCCCGCTGCACTTCTCTGCACATTGGAACTTGCACTCTGCCCGAGATGCGCCAGTGTGCACGGGGCGCGCTGTGTGTGTGTGTGTGTGCGGCAAACTGATTTCTGTGTCAAGCACCAGCGCAGATAAACTACTTTGAAAAATTAAACGAATCGCGTGTTTACACGGCTACAACGCGGCCGCGCTTTTCAAACGACGGCGTTTCGATGGTGCTCGATCCGGGAATTTCCATTCGCCACACGAGTTTTTGTTATTTACACTGCGCGGAAGAAGCCCGGAGAAGCACGAGAAATAACGACGGAAACTGCGTTGCCGTGAATCGTTTCGCCGCGAACGCCAACTCCTAATCCGTACGTGCGCTGATTGTATATTCATCGTAGAAACCAGCGTACCGTTTTTACGTTTCGTGTCCCAGATATTATCCAGGGACGTTTCATTTTATATATTTAAATTGTGGCCGCCCGCGGATGTCTTGGATTTCTAGACGCGTCCGGGAAATCGTGTGCGGAATCACCGGCGACCGAATTTTATAATATTATGCATGGAAATGAAACAATTGCGTTTCTCGTACCGCCCACTGCCGGTGGAATGCATTTTTCGGGTCCACCGGGTTACAAGACAAAGTAGGTCGTTTCGCTCGTCAAGAATGGTTCAAACAAACGCGGCGATCGCTTAGAAATCACCAATTTGTTTGCCAATGTACAGCATGAGTTATCCACTTACAGGGGGAACTCTCAATAAAAATTTTCCAAGTCAACCGCAACTCTCCGCTAATCGTTTCGACGGTTCCTCGACTTCTCCGCTTACAACGTCGGGATGTGTCAAGGGGCGAAACTTTTCGTAATTTCTGAGTGAACGCGACTTCTTAATGGGACAATTAAACGAATCATAGACGATTCGAATTGAAATGGCCGTGCGATTACAATCGTGCTCGGTCGCCCGGCCATAGCGAAGATCACTGTGGCTTAATGGTGTTTCTAGGGTTCGGTGAAACTCACCTACCTCTCGAGATTCCTTCATCCATGGTTGGAACTTCTCCAAGCGAGTCTCTGCTCCTATGTTTTCTTAGATAGTTTGTCTTTGTGTCTTCTGTGATCTCTGGGAAGCTTGATCACAAGACATTCCGGCGGGGGTTTAGAGAAAAATTACTTCTAGAGATCTACCGAGTTTATTTAGCTGTTCTTCCAAGCGCCTGATTAAGTCGGACGATATTCTTCTGTGACCCGTTCGAATGCTTGCCAACAAAGTTTAGGAAACTGTGTGGTGTTTATGAAAATTATCTCCGTTTTCAGACATTCTATTCTTGCAACGGTATGGCGTGAGGTATTAAGCGCCGCTAATACATCCAAATGTTATTGTCGCGTACAAACGCGCCTCTTCATCAGTATTCGCCGTATGTAAATGTCTAATTTTCGAGGAATTCTCTCCCGTTCTAAATTGCACCGTAACATGGAAAGCGCAGGAGAACGTCGGAGGCGGAAGGTACGCGGGAAAAATAGAGTTTCAGTAAATAGACTTTTCTGTTTGCTAGAGAAGCGTGTCTACTCGTGATAGACAAGAATACCGTCATTATGACGACGGCGCGGCGCAGCGAAGCTCTGGCCCCGGTAGCAGATGCGTAAACGAGATAGAAGCTTACAAAAGGCAAGCTGCGGATACTATGGCAAGCTCGCGGCTGCCCCCTCGGTCTTTTTCCCTTCTTCCGCAACCCCACGTTTCGCCCGGCGAACTTTAAAGAGTAATTGAACGTCAACGAAGCCCGACGCATTTTAAAATCCCACGCTCTCTCCGCCTTTCCGTGCGCGCCTTTTCTGTCCGCGGACGCGGCGCGGCGCGGCCCGGCGGCTGCTATTCGAGTTATTTAGATCATGAATATGTTCAATTAATTAACACGTTCACGGTATTTGTCGAAATTATTACCTCTCCCGTTTAATTCGCTCGCGCTTTGCTAGAATTACCATCGCCGCGCCGCGCCGGCTCGTCCGAGCTTTAAATTCTTCGACTGTACGTAATTTGCGAGTACCTCTGGAAAGAGAACGGAAAGATAATTAAATGCACGGGAAATTCAAGTAATCGAGGAGACTGTGCTGCACACCGATCATTTTCTATCCAATCTCTCTATAAACTGTACTTCGCCGACTGCTTTGCCGTTTTGAAAATAACACGGTGAGGCACTTATAGATATTAATATCTTTATACAAGAAATTGAAACGATTAAAATAATTCTGAATTACAAGCCTCGGCCTTTCAAAATAAAATGATAGATTGTGTAATAAGTTCATCGCGAGCTTTTGATTATTTCCGACCAATGAGTCGCAATTTTTCATAGTTCTTTCCAGTGCTATCAAGTAATCCTTGTAATATCTGAAAAACAAGACGTTCTGGACGAGCAAACATCACAAAAATACCTTCTCATTTCGCAAGCGTTGTCTCTGCGAGCCGGTCTGCGCGTCTGTTTACGTGTCCTCTCTTGTCCCGCGGCGCGTCGGACGGACTATAGTTTAAATTACGAGCGGGGTTTTTCAGCTCACGAAGAAGAACCGTAGAGATCATCAAGCGTTCGTTTGCGTTCGCGATTCGGCTGGTCCCGCGGAGAAAAGCGCCGGTCAAATTGCGAGGCACGCTGCGGCGTGTATCGACGAGCACGATCTCGCCATGATACAGCGAGTCGCGTAACATCCGCGTTGAATTATTCATGAGAAATATGAGGGGATACTTAATCGATCACGAAACACACTGTGAGTCCGTAGGGTGGTCGGCAATTAAATGTAAATTACCCTCGATAAACGTTCTGGAGGACGAGAGCGACCGGTTCGTCTCGACCAGACGAACGCGCCGGCGAACATCCATTTTCTCGGCGTGTCTTCGGGAAAAACGTGGGTCGTCGTTCGTAACCTGCGAGAAGGTAATGCGCAAAAATGGTTCGGACGTGTCTGTTGTTCAAACTTGAGTTGGATCAAAGGTCGGACAAAGGATGGCGCGGCGCGGCGATTCGTTGAATTTCAGTGCTGCAGCGTGTGGTCTGGTGCGCAAACCCGCCCGGCCGAAAATATACGCTCGGCGAGGGTGCGTCCGGGGGTCGCACGAAGCTTTCGACAGACGCAGTTACACACGGTTAATGCATTATTTATCTAATGAACGAAAAACAAACATTTTCTTTTCGCAAATAAAATTTTTTTATAGTACTGTTTGCGGTCTTGAAAATTAATTAACCATTGAAAAAGAACTCGAACAGTGCGTTTTGTATGTCATTTTAGTAATGAATATTCAGCGTACACCGTAACCTATTTACATTACAATTAACAATGGTACTTATGGAACGACATCCGCCTATTAATTTTTCAGGTCCTGTACAGGATGTCACAAAATTATATGTCGCGCGATTCTACACCGCACGATTTTAACGAGAATGACATGGGGACATCCCCGAAAAAATGACCTTGTTTTTCACGTTCAAGGTCAATTTTGCGGGGGGTTGCGTATGTCATTTTCGACTAAATCGGGCGGTGTAGAATCGCGCTATGGTGTCCGCGACGTAATTTTGTGACACCGTCTGTACAATGATTTTCTGAGAGGATAGTTTTTCATTATTTCCTCACGATATATGGAAAATAAATTGATGTGAGTAATTATTTGAATAGTGTCGATACTTTTGTCCACCGTTTTAAGGACAAACGGAAGGCCGTCGGCGGAAACGGGAACGAAGCGACGCTTCGTGGCGCGGCGCGGCGGCAGCGGCGTGGTTGAGGGTCGATTTTACACGGACACCGTACAATCTCTATGCATGAGGCTCGCTGGCGCTACAGCTTCCTAAGTACACAGAATACGTATTTGCATTTCGGTCTTTGTACCGGTGTGTCCCTGTTAGTGTTCCGCCCGTCTTCGTCCCACCTCCGTGGTTTCTCCGTTTCGATCGTTGCTTCTCCGTGCGGATCTCCCTCTCCTCGTCTCTTCCGTCTCTGTGTCCCTTCATGAAACCGTCGCGCAGACCTCTTCCGGTTCTCCTCCACGACACGTTGCCCTCCATCTCGCCGTTCCCCGCTGGGCGTCTCCGTCTCGGTGTTTCTATATTCCCCTGTAGCTACACTCATCGGAGTTTCAACGTTGACCCGAGCCCCATCCAGAGACCTACCCAGAGGATCCGCTTGCATCCTGTTAACCGCACTGCGGTCTCTCTCTAAGTCCTCGAACTATCCTGCGAGTCAGTATTTATAAACTTCGAATTAAATCATCGTTAAGGTATCCAGACCCTCCGAAATCTCGGCGAGATACGGCTGAGCAGTGCTCTCTAATGCCGACTACGCTCGCTTCTACGGTAGAACCCCGATAGTTGCGATCCCTCGGCGCTGCGACGCGCCCCGCCGGTAGAACTTTGATTAGGCGGACTAATTGGGAGACGAACGAGATGGACGGGATGATAGTGATCGGATAATCGAGGCTCGAGACATTATTGGCGAAGAAGGAGAAATTGATTACGTTTTGAATACAGGCTCGTGGAATTATTTCTTCATCGCAACTACGTTACAAATTGCGATTACAGAAAACATGTCGAACCGCAGATCGATGGTCATACAGATTTTAATGGGCTATTCGGTTATTATTTTCGGTGTTACGCGCTTTGAATGTTCAATGTCGCGTCATTATGGATTAGCTCGATGCAAACACGCTTTAATGATCTGTTCCTGGTAAAATGGAAAGCTCGACAGTGTACGAGCGTTTGTCCAATTATTGCACAACACGTATGTATTGTTATAACTTTTTCTTTGAATTCGCGTTTAAAATTCATTCGTTTATTCCTTGCTTTTGTAATTTTGACCATTAATTTTTGCCATTTTCAATTTTTGATCTTCATCGTAGTAGACATTTATGCGTTTATAGCTAACGAGTATTTTTTGTAAATTAATAAATTGCATTCTATTTTTAATTTAGCGGAATCGATAAAAATGGGACATTACTACTAGACGTGTGTTTCTTGAAATCCTTTTGGTGTGTACGGGAAATGAACCGATTTATGTTTAATCGTATCCCGCTGCGCTCAACGAAAAATTAATCTCGCGAGGGCTCGTTGTGGTTCTTGATGTTGGTGATGGTGAGATCATAAGTGAAACACTTGTTGTTTAGATAACTTAAACAATAATTCGTATTTATTTAGCAACTTTGTACACGTGATTTAACGGTGTTAGAACGAACTAAGTCGTGCGGTGGTTGAGAAATATCTGACTATAGGCAAAAAATCTTGGAGGTTGTTAGGTGGGTTTTTTGGGGTTGAAAAAATGAGTGGTGGGAGACAGTAGTTGAAGAGAGGGAAAGGTGAAGGTAGTGGTAACGAAGAAAATAACGGAGCACGGTTGTCCTAAGGGATGGTATGTTGTAAAAAACAGATGTGGGCCTAAAGCTATTACTTGGGTTTTTTTAATGATGGGATAGTAATTAAAATTATGGTGCTGCGTGTCGATTTGTAAAATTTGTACCTAAGCAGGGTTTGGGACAGAGACAATAAAATAAACGGTCGGGCATGCGAAGCAAACCCGGACACCTTTCTATTTTTTACCATGTTGCACGATCGCAATTCGCGCAGTACGCCCCCATGGGAAACGTTGTTACGCAGAGGCTCACCGTGGTCGTCTAACTGATCTGGATTCCATTGCACTAGCTACCGGATCTTCGAAACTAAACTTCTTTCGTTGTAGCAGCTGGTTCCGAGGGCTCCCCGGTATTTTACGCGGACAGATATTCGGCGTGGTTGTTATTACACGGCCGCGTTTCCAAGACTGCACTGCGGGTCCGTCTTTAAGCCCCCGGCGACCTAGTCACGAAAGTTCAAGCACATCAGGGATTAAGACGTTAATCGTGATCCTACCGCATGTTTGGTTAGAATTATTAATACCGAACTGCTCGGATTGGTTACTTGCTGCGGACATTCGAGGCGAGAATAGCTGGCTGAAAAATTCTGAAGGATCTCGTGCCTCGATAAGATACACGTTTGAAATAATATTCGAAAGAATCATCGAATCGAAGAAGTAAAATTTCATCTGGCAAATTCTACATCACCTGGGAAAATCAAAATATTTATTTCCATTCGAAAATCCCTTACACAAATATTTCTCTCAAATTTCGGCGAGGTTACAGAGAGGTATCATTTTGTACCATCATCGCAGACACGCGTTACTGTCAGTCGCGGTTGTTCATTTCCATATGCCGCGCCGCGCCGCACAGGACTTTTCACATACTTTTTCATTAGCCTAATGTACACGGTCGATCCCCGAAAAAAAGTCGGCCGCGTCTTTAACGTGGTCTGGCATATTCGGAGGAAAACGACGGTTTATTCGGAGATATCGTGGACACGTAAATCTGAGATTCGCCGTCGTTTCGGGTCCCGCAGGACCAAAACTGCAGCCCGATACAGTTTTCGTCGACTAGTCGGCCGGCTTCTCCGTCTCTCCTGTCATTTATTCCCCAGCCTTCCTGGAACTCTATCGGAGTACGAGTTCTGGCGCCCGGTTGACGTCGTTCCGTCCACCTGCGCCTCATAAATTCGGCGAACGTTCATTTTCCCGTAGCCGAACTTCGCTTTTCGGCGTAATCGAAACAGAGGCCAGAGAGAGTGAGAGAGCCGGGAAATTTCTCGGTTCTCGCCTCGCCCGGCCCTGTTTTGTCGGCGAGAAAAATATTGAACTTCAGGAAATTAAACTCCTTGAACTGCCGAGGCGTTTTCGATGATCCGTGGTGGGGGAGGGGAAAGTTGGACGGCGGTGGAGGTGGCGTCTGCTGCTTCGTTGAAACTTGAAGATCCTGTCTGGGGATTTTTCACCTTTCCGAGGATCCCGCTCAATATACTTTCCCCGAGTTGTCGAGCTGTCTTCTCGTTATCGGGTATCTCAGGATATTACGGGGGTTCGGTCTCGGTGCGACCCCATCCATCGCGATAATCCGCGCCTCAAAGACCCCCGTAGACGTTTCATAATGGACTTTCTATCCTATTAGCATCGACGGACGGGTCCGGTGATTCCTTGGATCGTTCCTTTTGCCGGATCGTCGCGCGCGGAATTTCTGTATTTCGCGGTGCGGCGCGGCGACGACGCTCACCCCTAAATCATCGTTAAAGCACTCGAGTTCAGGACTTACGACGTTCCTCGCAGTTTTCCGGCTCGCTCGCGGAGTCTGCTAAATTAATCACCAAACTGGCGCCGAAATACTCGCGAGGATTCCCTTTTACCGCGTGGAAACTGCCGCGGCGAAACTTTTAGATTGAACAGCTTTTATCTATTCCCCTCTTTTCAGGTCCAGCAAAATGGCCCCGTAATTTCGAGGAGATTTTTCACTCGGTCCGCCTCGCGGCAGACAAGTCTCGTCCAACGTCCTCCCGCCCCTTCGCGCCACCCCTGGTGTCGTCGTCGTCGTCTATCCTCTTTCGCCCATCAGTGCCGTCCGCTTATCCATCGTCGCCGGATCTACGCGGACCATCAGGCACACTCTTATTTGGCGATGCGAAACTTTGGATTAAATCATCCTTCAAGCAAACCCCGGAGTTTACGATCCACGCGCTGTGTGCTGCGCTGCGCTGTCCCGAGTAGTTTCGAAAGCAGTTAACCAACTTCCCCTTGTCATAAATCCGCATCGATTTCTTAGCCGGCGTACACCGAATACCAAAGTTGCCCGATCGCTAGAACGCCGACAGTCCTTTTTTCCACGGCGATCTCTCCTCGATTCGCTCAATTATAATTGGTCAACCAACCCTCCGCACCACCGTGAACCGAACCGATGGATAAGGCGCAGATTGAAATTATCCTGGCTAGTACTTTTTTCTCCCTCTCTCTCTCTCTCTCCCTCTTTCTCTCGCGAGAGTGGTGGAGTTTTTTTCCATTCCTTTTACACCCGGAAAAACGTTTGAAACCGGCACGGTCGCGGTTGAACGGCGGCGAGCAATTCTTTCCGGACGGTTATTCTTGAATTAATAAGAGAAACGGCTGGAATTTTCAAGGGACCACTTCTCCGTGACAAAGGAACACGCCGGGCAGCTTTCAAAGAAACATTTTTATACCCGTTAATCAGCCGGCCCGAATTTCATGAGATAATTTTGTCGGGTACGCGGTCCGCGTTTTTTTTAAACGGCGAATTCACGACGAAACCGCTCATTTCATGGTCACGGCACCCTCCTCGAGATGTTCTTTATGATTTTTTCAACGACCGCGGATACGGGACCCGTTATACGCACCGCACTCGCTGTTTAACCCGCCGATTGTCTGCCGCCCGGGGCCTGGCATACTCTACCGCTTCTGGGAAAAGTTTAATTTTCTTATGAATACGACCAGTATTTCTGCTCCGCTATTCCGTTTATGGTTTAATAAATTATGATTCTGCTATTTTTTTTATGTCCGCAGATTATTTAATACAAGTGCCATTTTTATAGATTTCTATCGAGGATCAGTTTTCCTCGTATTTTTTCATTCTTTACGACAGAGATTAATACCTCTTCATTAAATCAAGAACGAAGCCACTTTTAATATTTATATTTTACTGCCACTTTAGCACTTTGACGAACTAACATTAAAACTTATGAACCACTGTAAGCGGGGAGACGCGAGGGGGGACATGTCCCGTCGTCGATCGTCAGTCGTCTAAACAATTATGTTAATATGTAGGGCTTCACGTGTTTTGGAGTATGTATAATGTTTCACTTGTTCGAACAAGAAGGTTTTTGTTTTGGAGCAGCTCCACTGGAGACAGTGCCAGCCGCGACGCCGTACATAGAAGACGTATTAAAGTTCGTTCGTTTTTAACCGGCATTCCCATCAGTCAAATCCCTTTCCCATATCCTACACCACTTAGTTCTTATAACAGATCGTTTAGTTTTTCATTTAAAAAACGAAGGAAGACGATAGAAAGACTTGCATACCGAACGTTTACGCCGTTACTAAATATTGCTATGAATCTGCAGAGTCTCTTAGGCACGAACTATGTCCGGTTTCATAGTCGTGACTGTCAGGCATCGACACCAATAATTTGTCTTTGAATACAAGTAGTTATTAACAGTAGCGCCCCAGCGCAGCGCAGCATCGCCGTTCACGCGGCCCGCGAATTGCGTCGACAATCAATGGCGCGTGGCGTGAAATTATGCGGGACATGTATGACCGTAATCGCATTACTTTCTATCGCATTACAACGCGCCGCGTTGAAGCGCATTGTAATTCTGCGATTTAACGATTCCCCTGTTTCGCGCTCGTGTTTTTACTGAATGCATTTTGATCGATCCGTTTTATCGTTTTATCCGTGATATCGTATACAGCGCAAACAGATCGCGTTCTCGCCAAGTGAATAATAGGTGCAAAGAATGGAAAAACCATACGATTACGCGGATCAGAAAACGAGTCGCTCGGTGCCGCAGCGGATCCCACTTCGAAAATTAACAATTTTCCGGAATCCTGCGATTTCTCCATTTTCGAGCATCGTTATCGCTACATGGTGACTGAAACAACGGTTTGGCTCTGTGGATACTAGCTACTTCATCATCAGAATTGTCATCAATCACCACATTGTCACTAGTTGAACAAGTCGCAATTATGTCTTCATCGGTTAATTGAAAGTGTCCATCACTGCCACGTTGTAACCAAGATTTGACGTCATCGATTATTCTGACTATGCCAACAAAATCTAAAGGCTCAATATCATCGTCAGTATCAACCACTTCCTCGGAAAATTGATCAGTCTCAGGCCAAACACGTTCCACCGAGTTCACAATATTGTCGATTCACTCGCTCGATCCTGGTCTCATGTTTTACAATATAATTCTGTATGTACTTTCCAAATCGAAATATGTATATTTGATAAGTAAATGTAATATTCTTCGACACCCTGCAAAATGTACACCGAGGATTTCAACTTATCTGACAAATAGATTTTCGTATTCACCTTTGAAAGTGGAACGAAGTGAAAAAAATCGAACACTTCACGGTATCTATAAAAAAAGAAGTAGAAGGATTTTCACCGCGAAGAAGGTACATAGGAGGATTAATAAAAGACGTTGATCCTGGGAGATTTGAATAATTTCATCTATGTATAGTCTAGCCGTCTGGTAGCTCCAGGCATCATTAATGAATTTGTTACCAGATCCAGGAGATTATCGATCGGGCGAGCGGGATATTAGAAATTTCCAAGGGAGCGTTTCGCATCTCATTTTGATGGTGTGACGGGGATATACGCGCTGTTGCTAGCACGTGTACCCGGTGCAAACGGCGTTTATCGTAAGCGTTCCACGTTTCTTCGTCGAGAGCGGCGAACGACCCTTTAAAATCAATTCGGGGAAAAGTTACGGTATCACCGATGGCGTTACCTTATCGTGAGGAAACTCAACGCTTTTTGTATTCGAGTGCAGCACGATGCAGTTTCAAAGGAACTCGAAGCGAGGTTCTCGTATACTGTGCTGAAACGGTGCACGCGGAAAGAAGAGCCTTAAGCTATATGTTTATGACCCGGCAGTTCCCTTATTTCTCCTGCCGTGGCCGATCTAATTTCTCGGAGAGATATTCCTTAAATGAAACGGTTTCAACTTTCTATGCGCTCTCGTTTCTCGTTACTATCAACAGTGGACAGTGGAACGATGCAATGTTTTCGGTTCCCAAAGAAATCCTGACTTTGAATAGAATATTTAGGAAACCATATGCAGTAAAGTCGAGATCTAGCTCGATCAGAGATCTTCGATCTAAGTCCCTTCGTATACCCATTCCATGGAGGAACATATCAAATTATAAATTTCAAATTATAAATTTCAAATTTCAAATTTCAAGCTTCAGATTTCAGATTTCAGATTTGGCGGCGCTGAAGTGCGTAAGAGAGAGAAAGAAAAGAAAAGGGAGCGTTTTGTCCTAGGCCCGCTAGAGGACTCATCGGTAAGGCTATCTAGCGTGCCCTGCCTTGGACGCTGGGATACTAGAAGGCGGTTGAGGACGGTGTATATAGGAATCGGTGACAGATCAGAGAGAGAGAGAGAGAGAGAGAGAGAAAAAGAGAGAGAGAGAGGTAGAAGCGAGAAAGGTCTTGAGTATCTGTCCATCTTGTGGCAAGCGTAGGAGGTAGCCGCCACACAGATTTCAAATTTCAATGTTCAGATTTCAGATTTCAAATTTCAAATTTCAAGGTTCAAATTTCAAATTTCAAATTTCAAGGTTCAAATTTCAGATTTCAAAAATCGATCAGTACCCCGAAAATCCCACAATATCGCAACAATTAATAAAAGTAAAATTGATGCTTCTCGAATCTGTCACAAGAAAAACTAAAAGAGTAATGTTATCGAACGTCGCTGAAAGTTTAGGCTGTTGCCATGACGGGCATGGATGAGCATACGCATGGAATTTTCTAAAAGCGTCCCGAAAGAATGAAGCTTTCAAAATCGATTCTTTGATGTTTCAATACTGCAGAACGCTTTTAAACGCGGAGTGCTCGGATGATATCGTTCGCCAGATCCTGAAAAGGTGGTCGTTCTTCGGGTCCGGTGATAGAGGACACGTTAGGGGGATGAATGCGGCGTTCGTGGTCGAGTAGACGAATTAGTTTGAGCGGGTTTTCCGCGAGCGCGAGCTTCATCGTGCGCCGTAACGAGTGGATTTAAGCCGGCTTGGGCTGTAGAAAGTTCGCGGCCGTGTTCCCGCCCTTTTCCCACCGCAGCCAAAGGGTTGGCGGAGAGTGTCCAGGGAATCAGTCCTGCGAGAGGCTGGGTTTTTATGTCAGTGGTGGTGGTCGTTTAAATATTCGAGAGCGGCTGGTCGCGTGTGGTTTTTTCTCTCTCTCTCTCTCTCTCTCTCTCTCTCTCTCTCGGTCAGAACGTCGTCCAACTTTGATACAAGTGTGCGTACCGGGTAAAAAAATTGGATGCGCAGGGGTGGCTTTGGTGTGCGCGAGAACGACCACCATATGAAAAGCATCGAACCCCAAAGCGAAAAACTTTTCGCCGCGGCGGCGCAAGGAGGATTAACGTTCCAAACGAATTTCCATGATTGTATTGTTGGCGACTGGAGAGAAGAGACTCGGAAGGAATGTGGACCTTATTTTTTTACCAAAAAATTTTTTTAGTCTCGCCCACCAGAACTGTGACAAGTGTTGAGAAAATGATTCTTGAAAAGATTTGGGACCGATTGGATCGTGGGATCCTGACAATCATCGAATTTGAAAATTTGAAAATTTGATCAATCTAGCAATTATATTGTTCCCGTTCCGCCTAATCCCTACCTTGAACGTGCAAGTCGATATAGATTTTTACAGTAAATTTGTAACTTTTTCCCGCTTGGGGACTGCAATGTTTAAGTCTTTTGTCATAACATTTCTTGGGAACGAATACTACGCGTAACCTTCCGTGCAGATATCTACGTATAGTGGACAATATAATTGCTAGATTGATCAAATTTTCAAATTAAAAATTTTCAAATTTTCAAATTCGATGATTGTCAGGATCCCACGATCCAATCGGTCCCAAATCTTTTCCACCAAGTCTCTTCTCTCCAGACACGAACGATGCAAAACGACATCGTTGCGCGCGTACCACTAAAAACTAATAGTTCATTTTTTGCTTGATTGTCTCCCGATGGACATAAAAGTCACCGTGTCCGGGCCCGCGTGCACTTTGATCCACCGTGACGTCGTTGTTTGATTGCTGGCCTTCCAATTAAAATCCAGAAATCCGACGATTTTCCGCGGGCCCCGTGCACTACCAACCGCGTGCCGCGCCGCAAATGTCATTTCGCTTGCGGTCAGCGAACCCGTGACCGAGGAAACCCGACTGTATGTGGTTTTTACGGGAGAATAATGATGCTCTTAAGCGTTCGTTGCGAAGTTGTTACGATTTTAATGGAATACTTTTGCAACGCTCCCGTCGTTTATGATTCCTTGCCGCCAGTTGAATCTATGAGGTTGCGGACCATTAAGGATTACGCTGGAAACTTTTCCCGCTGGGCCGCCGCGGCTACTTAAATTATTCTATAATTTATTTGATGTTTCGAAATTTTCCTGTGTCTTTTTAATGGAGGGCAGTGAAGCATTAACTCCTCATAATTAAACCAGTGTCAACCAATTAGTACGCTCCGCGAATTATTAACCTAATTTTGAGAAAAAGCACAGAAAAGATACAGAAAAAACTGGCGTTTCTAAGTTTTGTTATAAATTACTTGTTAATAGTTTTTCGGGAGATGGGCGCGTATAGAATACACGAAGATCAATTCCGTTCTTGAAATTATAATGATATACTTTTTTATGTACTGTCAAATATGGTGTTTTAAGACACGTACAGTGACCTACGACTCAAGATCGTAGAAGGTCAAACGCGATGGAAAATATTCTATTTTGAGGAACTGTGATCGAACATTTTCGCATATGTCGCGTCACTCTTGTAGTCTCTTATTAGCGGCCATTGAACGTGGGCAAAGCTATTCTCGCTATTGGTAACTTTAAACGTATTCGATGCGCGTGTTAGAAACTGTGAATCGATCCACACGAAGTCTCTGCTGCATTATTGAACATACGGGGGACCAGTAAACAGTGTTTCCACGCCGGATCCTCCTTCAGTCATGAATAGCCGCAGTATCATCCTCTCTAATCGAGCCAATATCGTAAACAGATTCGGCCCGCGATCACGCGAAAGCACGCCGATAAGCCGGCCAGTTAGAAATCATGCTGATCGCGTACGAAATAATTAGTGGTGGATCGTGGGGCTTTGGGGGTCGATGGGAATCGCTGACACGCTCGTGTTGCGTATCCCACGTGTTCACGATTTTCGTTGTGGTCAGTTCGAATGAACCGAGTTTTAGCGGAATTTTTAGAATGCAAAGTTGGCTGAAGCAGTATCTGTGATTTCAACTCACTCGTCTCGGTTTTGTTAATTAAATTGCTTTGACATTCAGAGAATTTTTCGGCGTTGATATTCGGCACCTAACGCGGCGAGGTACAATTACAAATGCAATTACCAGCACTAGCGCAAAATAGCTAACGGTACGATCCTCGTAATTTTGGTCTCTGTCGCTTACAGTATAATTATTTCTGCGAAGTCGAGAAACGGACAATAGCCTGCTCTGGTTATGTCGTATGTTATTAATATTCGATCGACGGTGTCTTGGAAATTCGCGAACGATCCGGCTATTTCATTAAATATTTCACAACATTTAACAACGCTTTTGTAGAATTCATTTTACGGACGATTTCGGTCGGCCCCCGGCGCTGTTTCGGTTATATTTTCCGTTCGCAACGATAAGTCGATCTAGCGGTGCGTTCAGTTCGATTTATTATGCAGTCTGAATTTTTTGCCAGCGCACAAAAGCGTGCCGGTGAACGAGAACGGGTCGAATTGAACGCGCCGCGAAACAGCATTAACTGGAATCGATGATTTTGCCTTTCAATTACTGGCCTTCTTTAGGTCGGCGCGGCGTTGCCTGTGAATAGCCTCGCTCGTGGGACTCGAAAACTCCCACGTGCGCCGGCTCCATGGAAAACTGTTCGACGATTAATTCGCGCTCCCCCGCCAAAGACTTGTTGGACGCGAGCAATTAAATTCGAGCTGTGGATCGTCATAGATCGCTCGAAATCCCTGGGGGAAGCCTGATTTTATCATGCGGAAATTCTTCTCTCGAAAAGAAGAACAATACTAGACAATACACCCTTTCTTGTTCTACCGGATCACGCTTAATGCGAAATTTTAGTACCTCTGGCGTATGAAATCGCACAAATCAGATCTTTTAGACGAGTATTGTTTAATACTTCAAACATTAAAAATATTATACAATTTATTTCGTAACCTATCGAATATTCGAAGGATTTTAGTGAAATATCTTTCGGAATCCGATACGATCTAGAATGTAAAAATTTTTTTCTTATTCAAATTTCGCTAATTTCATTTTAGAAACTGTCTGTATAAGCTTCTTGTTAAATTGCCACTATGTTTTTTTTCATAGCGTAAAAGATTTGCTCCTTAACGAAAGGTAATTTAATACTTGTCTGTAATATCTTTCACGAATTTATTTCTTCTATAAACGTATTTTCAATGTAATTCTAAGAAAAGTGCACCGAACGATTGCACGAATTAGAGTGGGAAGGTACGATCCAAAAAATCCGATTATCCATCGACCTGTCTTACTGCGGCGTATTACGAAGTACTTACAATTGTCCGCCGGTTATTTCGCCGGTTTTAAATCCCATTTAACATTTCCCACATTAAAAATCCCAGTTTTACGGATATACATCATACAGGAACGGAACGGATTTCCACCGGACAGTTCTTGCTTCTCTCTCTCTCTCTCTCTCTCTCTCTCTCTCTCTCTCTCTCTCTCTGTCGTCCAAGTTCTATAGAGCTGTCCTCCATCGTGGACGATGCTTATCTCGTTGATCCGATATATACATAGTGCTTGCCCGCTTCAAACGAGAGGAACAATGAATATTTTCAGCGTTCCTCGGGCTCCCTTGTCCCTCATTGTTTCGCCAATGGATAAACAACGGGTCCCGCCGGAATGGCCGTCGCGGCTAGTACAGTTTTTTAATTCAATCCTGAACAAAGGGGAAAGAACTCGGCCACTTCGAATAGCTCGCTGAAACAGAAGATCAAGACTCTCCCTCGTGTTTAGCGTTTCTCGACATGTCGACGTGGCCGTTGCGCGCCCCCTACAAGTCGAAACATCGTCCATTGTGATGGTTCTATGGGTATATTTGTACAGTAATTATCTGTTAATAGAAGAGACCAAGTCGAATCATTCGGGCTGCTGCTCGAGTAGTATAACTCTTTGAATTTGTAAATTATCCATTTTTATACAGTTTTCCAACAAAAAAGAAAAGATTCTTTAACCCTTGTATCAATAAATAGGAGAAATATTGTAGATTTTTATTAAGATTTTTATTTATTTTAGTATAAGCGTATAGTTGGTCAACCACTGCTATCGCGTTCCAGTATGGGGTACTTATATTTCAAAACAGTTCTAAACTTCGACATCTAATATTTGAGTTAATAATTGTTATTTAAGTTACGTCTCATTTCCAATTTATTTTGAAGTATCAATATTATTATGCGCGATAATTATTTTTAGCATAAGGGATAAATAAATTCTAATAAAAGTTCAAACTATAAATGCACATGATTTGCATGAAAATAGACTCTTTTGATACTGTTTTCAGATAAACTCTGAATTTATTTTTAAATTTCATTTCTTAATCAAATAATATTCGTACCTACTTGTAGCTCAGAATATATAAAGACCTCAGAATATATAAAGACCTCAGAATATATAAAGACCTCAGAATATATAAAATAATTATTTAATCTTTTAATTATTGGTTTTACAATAAAAATTCAATTGTCCAGATTTAGGCATCACTTTTGGCTTGTCCACAGCTACGGCATTTCACGTATTCAATTAAACAGCGGAACTTACCGTGTTTCTATTTGCTTTTTTACGCTTTTTCTATTAAATATGCTTGGGTGCTTCTTTGTTTTGCACAGTAGTGTACAACACGCGCTACAAAATGAAATCCATTATAGCGAAGTATCTTTGCGGAGGGGGGTCGCCGAGCAAAATATCGATAGCGTTTAGCCGGCAGCGGAAACACTTTGTAGTCAACGTGCGGCGTGGCGCGGCGCGTTCGATTCCCTCGGTGTGGAGCTAAACCTTGCCGTGCGGCGAGATACGGGTATCGTTAACGGTTTTTGCTCGTCGGACGATCGGAATCGATTCCCGTCGGCAAAACAACGGGTCCGCAACACACATCGTCGGCCGGTACACGTTCGTGTGTTTCGTCGTCCGTCGCGCAACATGATGTCACGAATCCCCGAACGGCCGGACGGATTCCCGTGCACCGCGTTCCTGTAATTTCATTAGCAATTGAAATTCCTTCACAAGGCAGACCATGCAACGAGTTGCGTGCGACCGATTTGTAGCGTCGGTTATACGTCGCCGTGATTCTCTATGCCGGTGTTCCACCATTTCGAATACTTACTGTCTCTTTCGGCCAGCACCGGCTCGTTAAGATGATAATGCGCCGGGGTCGCCGACGGAGTCATTGTATTTTCGATCTCCGGCACAGATTGCCCGACAGACTGGAACACGCTGGTCCCGTAACCGCCGCGTTCATGGATATTAATATCGCTGGAATTTGATATAGTTTGTGTTATTGAGCTGTTGGCGAACAACTCCGCTGTCTCTGCGACATAGACACGTCACGATCTTCAATCGGCCGGGCTCGGTTTCAGGTTAACATCCTGGCTCGATCGGGCTACAAAGTAGGTTATCCTGTTCGTACATTATATTACAGGGGGGGGATTGATCTAGTTTCTGTATATAGTCTGTCTTGTTTAATGGCGACAGTGCAGTCACTTCCTACTCAATCCATTTTCGTTATGTTTAAGCATTAAAAAATTGACTAAGTTTTCGGTCGCGCGGTGCGTGTTTGCTACGGTGGGCCTTAGCTATACTTGACGTAAATTATTTTGCAAGGTTCTTTTAGTCTCATCCCCCCAGAATTAAGGCAAGTGTTGAGAAAATTATCTAGAAAAAGTTTGGGGCCGATTGGATCATCGGAACCCAATGCGCATTGAATTTTGGAATTTACAAATTTCAAATATTTAAATTTTCAAATTTCAAATATTTAAATTTTCAAATTTCAAATATTTAAGTTTTCAAATTTCAAATATCAAATTTGATGCGCGTCGGGTTCCCACGATCCATTCGGCCCCAAACTTTTTCCAGATCATTTTCTTAACACTTATTACAATTCCAAGAGGTAAAAAATTTTTTGGTTGAAAGATAAGGTCGATCCTAGCGTTTACATGCGTTGTCTTTTTCTACGTTCGGCACTGACTCTTAATAATTTCATCGCGGTCGACACAATCATAAAAAAATACTTTCCTTTCACGATCTCTGTCCCTGCTCGGACCAGGCGATGGGAGCTGGAATCGTCAGTAGTATCAGTACCTGCAAGTCAGACGAAGTCGCTCACGTTCGATGGACTGAATGGACAACGAATGAATCCTTCAATACACGACTAGTACTACTCGATGATTTCTAATCAATGTTTAACTAAAAAATGTAGTAAAATGGACGATTTGTTCTATCAACAACAATATAATTACGAAAATTTATAGCTTCGTTTCAGAGAATCATATAAAGTTCGTAACTTGTGACAGATCGCAATTTCACGTACAACACTGTCAATTATTTAGCGAACTTAGTACTTAACCTACCGAAAGCTTTTTTTAATTAAAGGGATTACTAATTGCTACGCCATATAAAAAAGAAGCTTAAAACTTCTTTAAAATATTGATTTTTCCAGGGCGTAAATCCGGGAGAGCAGGCACAGTGTTAAATTACTTGTATTAGCAGAATCGAAAATCTGCCAATCTGCTCGAATCCGAGTCCTGAATCTCCACTTTTAAACAGCCTACGTATACAATAAATAGGGGTACTTCGCGTTGCGATCGAAATGGAAAGTTCGAGCATCGGGACAATTCCCAGTGGAATCGGGAGCGTGGGAAAAATCGGGGCAACGATGGACCGCGTTTAATTGCAGTCTAGATTTTATTATTCCGGCGGACAAGTAATTGCAATAAAATTAATTCGTATATCCATCGGATGGGTCCGAACGACGCGCAGACCATTAAACACGAGGCCGTTCGCCTGGCAAAGCGAAACAGCGGGAGAGGAAGAGCAGGAGAGCGAAAGAGAGAGAGAGCGAGAGAGGGAGAGAGAGAGAGAGAGAGAGAGAGAGCGGTAGAGTGCAGGAGAGAGATAAAGAGATAGAGAATGAAACGTCCCGACGCCGGGTTCGGTGTCGGCATCGGCGTCGGTGCGCAGGACGAGTCACTCGTTCATCCTGGCCGTGGATGCCGTCGCTAATGGAGTACAACGAATTACTACTAATTAACGGCGGGCCGCGTGCCACCGCGTGACTCTGCGTCACGCGACAAATCCCGGGATTTCCCTTCGACGCTACAACACCAAGAAGTCGTCCTGCCAGCAGAATTAGAGTAATGTAGTCGTTCCTGTTGATGGGATTGGGCATTAAATGCCCGTAACGCCCAGTTGTGCACTTATCACGCACGCTGCACGCGATGCGGCTTGATTAAGTCCGCCTGCGGAATGGACTCGGCCGCAATGCAATCCTAGTTACCCTCCTGGAACTCGGAACGGTCAGGAATTTTAATCCCGCGGAAATGAAAAGAAGATGTCAGGGTTCTTGAATTTCCGGGCATTATTACACGTCCAGTTAAGCACATGGTCGTTGTTTTGTTCTTGTTGTTGTTCGTTGGCGGGACCATGCGCGTCGAAACTAGCATTAACCTATGCTAGAAATTGTGCAGTTTCTTATGGTAATTATGCGTATAATGTTTCTGGTTTACGAATTCCATGTTCCGAATTCTGTGGAAAAAGAAAATGGAGGAATCTCAGCCGCGGAAAGAATAATCGAACAATTACGAAGGTAATTAATTACTAGACTACGGATCTTCGTGCAAAATAAAAATTATCTGTGCTGGGAATAGAAACTAAATTCCTTTAATAATTTTAATAGATGAGGAATCAAATATCGACATGTTCGATTTTCTTACGATTTTCAAATTCATCAACTCGATTTTTCTATAAACGCATGGACATCCGCAGTCTAGTGATTACATAAAAGTTATGTTAACTGGGAAAATTTCCTATAATTAGAGGACTGCAACCAGCGTAAAAGAAGAATACAGAACACTTGATTGTCCGGTCACGTGCGTAATAGGATGCGAATATTAAGCAGCTTATGATTCGAAAAAAAAGATTTCTCCACTTCATAGAAAAATATTGAATCATGGACATGTTTCAGGGGAGGGAGGTGAGGTTCTCTCTCTTGCTCTCACACTTTTTAGCGTCATATATTTCGTGTCGCCCAGCCCTAAAACATATCCATGTTAATATATTTCTCGTGACACAGTTTCATGTTGTAGTCAGTTTTAGAAACCTCGGGATCGAAGAACTTATTCAATATGAAACTTCCAAAGCTTTAGAACAAAAGCACGGCATTAAGAACAAAGTAAAAATAATATTGTGCGCTATTTATTTCACCAAACGGCAACATTAAACTTCTCTAGGAGACAGCGTAACACGATTTACAATCTCCACCGGTATGCTCTACCATTTCGTCCTGAAACAGTACACCACAATCGCATATACCGCACACGTACAGCAGGTACGATCAACTGGAAAGTGCACACTCGTAATCCGGCAGCTTCGTATCGTTTAAGAGTACTTTGATTTTTTTCCCCCCGTTGCCGCGAGACAAGCTCGAAGTACTTAATCCACGTGTAAGACAACAATCTACCCCACGAAGTATCTTTCTCTTCTACCTACTGCGGCGGTCCACGACGAATGTTTACGTCCGTGGTTGAGATAAAGTCTTGGCTTTTTCCAGGCAATAAACTTGCGCCGCTAAGACCGGTTGTTTCGCGGAACGTCGCGCCGCTGCGCCGAGTCGTAAGGAAAGGTCCGGGCTTCGGTGGTAAAGAGGCTTTTCAAGTTTCTTTTTAAAATATCAAATTGGTTCTAAAGTATAATCTAGACAGCGGGGAGAACACCACAAAGAGGAGAGGCATGCAAGAAACAACCCAGCCTCTCGAAATCTCGCTGGCTCGCGAAGAGAGGAACTTTTAAGCGCCCTTTATCTCTCGCAAAGGAACACACTCGCGCGCGCACATACACACACACACACACACACATATATACATACATACACGTAGAGGCAGACAGACAGATAGACAGAGGCAGACGCTATCAACGTGTTCGAAAATTACTCGGCATTATCGTTTTCCGATTCGCATCTCGGGGCTTTTTGGCCCGATGCGATGTCGCATTAGAAAATGTGCAACTCGGGCTAAATATTTCGACAAGAAAGTTCGCGAGGACCTTGCACTCGGGGCGGAAAGAGTCTCCGAAGAGGCGAAACTTGCCTCTCGCCTCTTGGCTGCATCAGCCCGATAGTTGTAGCGCCGAGGTCGTTCCTGAAATTGTTCGTAATCTTCGGCGGGCTGGTTGCGGGGCGGAGAGGGGGAGGGGCAGGATGGCGCATCCTCGGCGTTCATGACGCAGGGGGTTGGAGGCGCGTTCAACGAAAGTTTCGCGATGACGATCGGCGCTGGAAAGGAGAGAGGCTGCGTTCCAGGTTCCGCCCCATCCCCCGTTACCACCGGCTACAACCCTCGTAGCCAGCACGGTCGAACAATGGAAACAATACATTGAAATGAGAAAGTTGGTTTGCATTGTCGGGCAAGCGGGCGAGCGAGACGCAGCTTCCTCCCGATCTCTCTCCCTCGTTCAGCCCCGTGGCCGCGCGAGCAGGATGATTCGCGCGTCTGTCTATCTGTCTTCATCCCGGTACGTTCTCTTTCCCACGCGGCAGTTTTTCCCTTGCTGTCCCATCGCCTTTTACCCTTTGTGTGTCTCTGTGGGGTGCGCGTACACTCACCGGGGAAAGTACACCCGCGCCGGTATTTAAGGCGGTCTTTTCGTCTAAAGCGACATTTTCTGGGCATCGCGTGAACATTTTTTTATAAAGAAATCGTGAAATGACCAAGACTCATTACGATATCAGTTTCCGAGATAATCGAAAGTGGAGCAAGAGTGGCGGCTCGCGTATAGGCACTGAGAATATTATTGATAACATTTAATATAATCTGCCCTTGCGGTACAAGCAAAGAAGGGGTGATTCCACATGAAAAAGTAAATCGAAAATACCGAATAAAATTTTTTCATGTGATGCTTTGTTTTCGAGAAAATCGATTTTGAAGATACGGGAAGTAGAATAGGTCGGTCATGATCAGACGCGTCAGACGATTCCTACGAATAGCACGTGCATTTGCAGCATCTTCAAAGTCGATTTTCTCGAAAACAAAGCCTCATATGAAAAAATTTTATTCTATATTTTCGACTTATTTTTTCATGAAGGACCTCTATTCGCTTATGCCACCAATTTTACAACGAAGGCTAAAAATCTTCCGGTACAGCATCCCCGCTAATTTTAGCCACGATCCGCCACCGATGGGTAGAATCTTGAGAAAGAAAAGCTGAAAAACATTTGAGTATCATCTTCGAATCTTAAGAATTGATGCTAGCACAAAACATCTATGGAATATTTTCTTCAAACGCGCCAGGGGACATCCAAAAATGATAGGACAATTGCCGGTAGATAATGATTTCCGAAAAGAAAAGAAAAATGGTTTCATTGGCTCAATTTTGCTGCTCACCGTACTTTCCGGGACGAGTGTACGTACGCCTGATTCCGTCCTCCTTCGTTTCCCCCCGTTCCAGCCGGTCCCCTCATCCTCCACGGTTTTTTCCTCTTGCGAAGAGACGCGCCCCGCCTCGTTTCCCATCGCCCGGCTGAAAGAAAGGATTGTAAACCGCCGGATGAGCCGCGGATTCCGGAATGGGGACTGCTCCATTCGTCGCTTTTCTCTTGGATTCGCGCGGTCGAGCGACCGAGCGAGCAGCAGCAGCAACGCGCGCGTCGGCAATTAGTCGAAGAGATACCTGTCCCCGCGACGCTTTTTAATAAGTTAATCGGGTTGTCGTCGTCGTCGTCGTCGTCGATTCACTCGGGTTGCCCGCATGCCGGCCTGCGAGGGAACGAGATTTTTCAGGGGGTCCTCTGACCGAGAGCGTCATTTTGTAGGTCGTCTTTGAACATTTTTGTAAAGGAATCACACGACTGCTTTCTATCATGTTTTGCATGTGTATTAGTTAGAAAGTTACCCCCTCTCTCTGTCACTACCGGATTAGTCACGTGACATTGGGACACGTGCAGAGGCGAAACGCGTCTCGTGACCGAGCCACGGCGGCAGCGTGGGGGAATGGGTCGTTGGAGGAGAAGGTAGAGTGGGGGGAAATATAAAAACTTCCTCTATGAAAAATATCAAAAGTTTCTTTACGAGAAATAGGAAAACGTCTAAATCTCCAGAAAATTATAGGAACAATTGTGGACGTTGTATGTGTAGGAAAATTGAGAAGAAAGAAAAATCGATTTTTTCGAGGTTTCAGACCAGAGGACCCCGTTAAGGTGCTGTCGAAGCTATCGGTGGAATTCGAGCGGAGATACGGATTCAGACAATGCCCCCGGGAAACAATACCCGTGCGATACAATAACCGTGTGTATCTTTTTCCCAGTTCGCCACGGTGAATGAACACTCGCGGTTTTCGAGTGCTCTATTCACCGGCCCTGTCCGTTTGTTAAGTTAACGACACGGCCCGGACATTATGTGGGATCGTTCGGGACGGTTCGTCTCGCCGACCTCGGGGAATTATGCGCGTGTTGTGGTGTGTACGCGTCGCGCGCGGCGCAGATAAAAGAATGCCGGTATTTTAAATCATCCGGTGAATTATGTGTACGTTTCGTGGACTGGTTGTTCAGTCGGGTTGATAACGGCGAAAACGTTTTTTTCTCGGCAAAAATTGTGCGCGGCCGGTTAGCTTTTTTTTATTACTTCGTACGGACCGATAAAAAAGTTCTACCACGGAATTTTTACGGTTTACCGACAAGCCTGGTTGCCGAAAAACTGGAGATTGGCGGATTCGAATTTTTCCGCTCTTTCTCTACCCACGAAGTGTGTAAGAACATTGGTGTGTGGAGTCATTTCTTCGTCGTTGCTTGATCACATCTTTTGTAAGAAAAGAAATAAAGAAAAAGTACGTCTGTTTCGAGGGAACTTTAATTTTTGCTGGAATATATTTCTCAAGAAATAGCATATAAAGTATGCGAAACTGATTTACTAACAGCGATACACCGGAACAATAACAACGAACATCGTATTCGTCACTCCCGGTTTTACATAATTAGTGAAGGCTAATGCTCCACGTCTGTTTGTGCAAATACTTTTCTTCTTTTATACTCGAACAATAGTATTAAAAAGTAATAAAGGAGGGCCCGGGGCGAGGTAACTATGCAGCGTGTTTGAAAAGCAGGCGACTCTATGTACAAGGACAAAGCAAAAATGTGAAATACAATTTTCCCTTTCATCGTAGACCGTGCTCGCAGACTTTCGAACAAATGATTTCAAACAATAAATTACATGCTTCTGTATAGTTAGCTATTTCTTCGCGAAATAAACTCTGACAATAACACGGAATCGTTTCTCTGTTATCTGCGTTTGTGGAAAATATTTCGCCAAAACTGTGAATAACACCATAACATTGCGTCATTTGCAAACAACTTTACGCAATGATCGCTGCGCGGGCAAACGAGACTGTACCGGTGCGCATAATGAAACGTACGGGAAAAAATTCAATTCTCATTTGCCATTTTTTTCCTGAATAAAAACCCGCCCTTGTTCCTGCAGTACCGTACATACATTGTACGCCGTTGCGTATATTACACGGTTTAGTGATTGTTCCGTTCCTTTAACTTTTATGAACAAACACGACCGATATGCGAACATTATGATGATATAAACCACGCTCATAAATGTGCAGAAGGAGAATTCAGACTGTAAAAATGTCTGTACGTCGGATGCATTACCATCGGGCACATAAAAATGTTTAAAAGGTCTGGCAACCGATCCGGCGAGAAAGATTTCGTTCGGCATTCAATTTCGACGAGCCAGTCTTGCTCAACGTGTCCCGCGAAAAAAAACACTAAGCGGTCCGCCAAATTCGTCGAAAATTCACGAGCTTGAATTTTCGCGGTCATTCGTCGCGCGTGACGAGACGACGCGCTGCGATTACAAATATTTACGCAGAGTTACGATACCAACGCTGGGGAAAAACGCTGGGGAAAAACGCACCCATACATGCACACGCGCGCGCGCACGAAAGAACAAACAAATAGGTACTACAAATCACTGTGGACGATCCTAGTAATCATTCGTATTCCATCGGGTACCGTTCCATCTAATTTTCAGGTTGTTCGAATTAATATTTAATTTTTAAATTCATCGTCACGCACGCGAAAAATCAGACTGACCGAGCGGATGTAGATGGACCGAAAATTGTATTTTTTTGTTGTACATCGACGTTCAATAAATAGACAATAACGTTATACGAACTGTAACTAGACAAACAATTCTAGACAATTAAAAAAAATTTCATGAAATTAGTAAAATATATACAGGGTGTCTAAAACCTCTTTCAACATTTGGAAATGAGCGGTTCCTGAGGTCATTTGAAGCGATATTTCCCTTTTCTAGCAACGCTCTGATTGGTCCGTGATTTTAGTTAATAACTCCTGAACGAATCCCCCGGGGGACATTTTGCAAAAGAAAAATGTCGCTTCAAATGACCTCAGGAACGTTAGACCTCCCGCTTTCAGGGTGTTAGAGGAGTTTTGAGACACCGTGCATATTGACCCACATTGAGGGTGCAGAGATGTTTATATAAAACAGTATATCTTCATTATGAATTTAAATATTTCGATCACCCTATTGGATATTTATTAACAAATTCTAACGTAAACACGTCAATTTGTCCGCGTAGTTCTAACAATTTGATCACCCTCTACAATATAACGTAATTAGACGTTAATTACGAGTGACTATCAGTGTGAAAAATGCATAATTGACAAGAGTGTGATCATATTTAATCTTATTACGCAATAATTTATCAGTATATTATTAAATTATGGAATTTCGATAATGGCGAGCTGGGTATACCATGCAACATTGCTGCCGCAGCAACGTAATAAATATACATATAAACAGGTGCAGCGAGCCTTTGTACATCGACGATGATTTTAGAGACTCCACCTAGCGCATATGTTTATTTTCTATGCAGAATTTATATATCATTATATTTTTTCGTTTGCAATAAAAATCCGCTTTTCCAATTTTCAATATTTTAGAACTAATTTCGCTGCTCACGCGAATATTATTATGACATGCCAAACTTCTCGAATGTCCGTGTCAGCCCGCATGGTGCCTGCGTCTGCTATCAGATCGTAAGTTACGAGGCCAAAGTCGCTATAGGGCTGATTGGGCACGTGCTTTCGTCGCTGTTGCGACCCGATACACGAACATTCGAAAATCGAGTCCAGCATATTATAATGCAATTAATTCTCTCTCTCTCTCTCTCTCTCGTGACACTATTTTTTTCTAATTCACAATATTCCAAAAAATCGACTTTCGATCGCCGCCCAATCGTTTCGTTTCACTTGACCAGCGAGAAACAAATAAGGCAAGAAGGTGAGTAGGATGTTGAAGGAAACCCACGAGCGGGACGAAGAAAGAATAAAGACGAAGAAGAAGAAGAAGAAGCATGTCCGTGAGAAAGAGAGTGGCACGAAAACTTTGATCACAAGCCATTAATAACGCGACTCTCGCGTGGAATCGCAGCCAGACCTAAAAGGTCGGAAGCGGAGTGGTCATTCGAGCACGCTTAAAAAAGAATCGTGAAGAAGAGGCCGGTCGTTAGAGGCTGAGAACGGTGAGTGTAGCAGGAGGAGGAGGATGATGCTGGTGGTTGAGTATCCGAGGGATGTTGACGCAAAGCATTACGCAGATGGTCGATGGACGGCTGTGTGTCTCGCGTCTCTCGAACAGCTAACAGAGAAACAGAAGTGTACAGCTTCAGGGGCTCTCCCGATGACGTCGAGGGTTGACTAAGGTTAGGCCACTCAGCGTATCACGTAGAACTCGCCGTGGAAGGGGCGAACGCGAACACAGTCGCACAAACATCGGTGTGCTGCACGCGTGCCTGGGTTTAGTATGCGACGACCACGGCCGTCTGCAAAGAGAGAGAGAGAGAGAGAGAGAGAGAAAGAGAGGGGGTCTGGTTTCTTTCCTCCTTTTCTCTCACTCCCCGGGCCCTTTTCCACTGTTACAGCGCGGCATCGCCGAGTACATTCAAAGAGGGAGGGAGAGTCGTCGAGTACCTCCGTCAGAGGGTAGCCTGCGCGGCCGAACCCCGTAACGGGTGGTCACGGGGATGAGGGGGCAGCTAGGAGAGACCCTCCTCTCGTTCATTCTGTCCTACTCCGGCTGGCGTCTATTGTTTAGTTATTCTGATGAGCCAGTGCATTTCAAATACACTCGAGCGGGCCATTATATCGAGGAACACATCACTTCCTTTCGCGGGATCGGTCGTATGCCCCCGCACGCGAGCACGTGCTTCCTCTCTCTCTCTCTCTCTCCGCATCGCACATCGTTCCGCACGCGGTTTTCCAGTACTCTGCGACGAGCATGCCAGCGATTCCCGGCATTTTGATAGGGCGCACTGTCGTTAATTGGACGCAACCGTCGAGACAAATCGGTAGCGCGTGTCTGCCGCTCGTCGCACGTTTCACAGAGACGAGTCCTCCACTCGAGCGGGCGAGTCCGTTGATTCTCCAGCGTAAACGATTCTTGACGACCCGACAAAGGAAATATATAAAATTCGAGGCACCGGCGTGCGGAAATAATGAGACCAAAGTAAAAGGTCCGCCCCGATCTTTCTATCTCTCTCTCTCTCTCTCTCTCTCTACCATTTTTCACTCTGTATCCCTCGGCTCGCCGTTCGACGCGAACGCGTTCCGTTCAACCGCGAAAATCACGCAGTCGATGAACGAACGCGTAGACTCCCGTTTTTCTCTCTCTTCTCTCCTCTCCTTGTACCCGTCCACCCATCCCATCGATGCAGGTGCTTTTTTGTTTCCACACCGTGGATAAAAGCCGGACCCGATGAATAGATGTAGTATAGAGCAAGCGCGTTTTATTCGATCAAAAGCATATTTTTGCTCGTTAGCGCGCGATTATCCGCGATTCAGAATTAAAGCTGTCGGCCACCACCGGCGCGGCGCGGCGCGGCGTGCCGATTTTCTTTTAACGGTGTACTGGCTTGCCTTCCGGAAAATATGGAGTTATCGCGATACTTTATTTTTACGATGATAAACCGGATTGCGTCCCACGTCTGCCGAAAGAAAAAACGAACGCAAAGCTAATAGGGAAATCCCTCGTAATCTTGAGCCAACCAGCTTTCGAATCGGACCAACTTCTCCGAGCTCCTATATTACAGTCTCGAGTGACAGCTCTTCCGGATGTGACTACTGGTGTTGCTGTTCTCAGTAGATACGTCAAATCAAAATTTTCTGTTTGTCCAGAGTCTGTCTATCAACCAAGAACTTGAAAATCTTCTGTGAAATCACGTAATCCCAAAATAATTGGATTACGTTCCTGAGAAAAATTCTTTAACGTGTGGAGGAAATGGTTGTTGGTATTAATCCGGGTTTGAAAAACTCAAAAAAAAAAACAAATTCCTCAACACAAATTTTATTAAGACAGATGTGCCCTAAGCGCTCGAGACCTGTTGTCTCTTCGACGACTCGAGATCAACTGGCTTTTCTCAACCCCTGTCCAGTCAAACCAAAAAAAAATAGAAAGGTAGGGAAAAAGTAAGGAGAGGAAGGTAAGAATGTGCGGAAAAAAACCATCGCGGAAGGGTGTCATAAAACACTAGAGAAACGGAAAGGTTCGCCAGAGCCTGACCGTAGACCTTGAACAGGCCCAAGCGAAAACTGAAGGACATACAAAGAAATTGTTAGAACCGCGCGGATGTGGTTGCCAGATGTGAACCTGAACTGACCAGACCCACACGGAGAAGAAAATACGAAACAAAGGAAAGGAAAGGAATAAAACTGATTGAAAACTAACAGCGGTGTAAGGCAGCACCTAGGCCGCCACAAACGAATATTCAACTGTGAACCTTCAGAATCTATTAAACAGTCAATAATGTGCTCAAAAAGTGTCGCCTTTTGTTTAGCGAGTCGAAGTGAGATGACGAAGGACGAAGCAACAGGAAGCGGTCGCGATCAGGAAGAGACGCGCGTCCAATGTTCTAGGAAATTCAGTTAGCTTTTGTAATGCGAAATGGATTTTCCATTCCGGGAAATCTGGAATTATGTTTACGACGGGAGAAGGCGTGCTTTGCCCTTTGCTCGGTAGAAAAATTATTGCGGGGTGGGGCGGGGGGATGGGGTAACAAGAGGTGCGAGTGGGAGGGAATGTAGGTCATGAGGTATTACCGGCTACGTGGAACGAGATATTCCTTGGGAAAAGGAGCGGTGGAGGATGGAGAAATCTCGGAAGAGAATGCGGCTGGTCGAGTCTTGTTTGGAATAATACAGTCGCCCCGGAAGATGCTAGAATTCCTCTCTCGCCGAGGGGTTACGGGGCTGGGCTTGCGATCACATTCGAGATCCCGGCACGAGTCAAGGTTCTAAGTGCATCTTGCAAACAATCCCGCCAACAAAGAGGGAATTCCCGGCATTCGGTGGGCTCCCGTGGAAATTCTTCGTTACTTCCGCGACAAGTTCGCACGCGAGACTTCCGCTGATAAAGATTGCCGGCAAAAAGAGAGAGGAAGGGTGAGCGGGAGAGAGGCAACGCGACGTCGCCGCCGACGTGAACGTCGTCGTCCTTGGTGTCCGAACTCCGGGGGAAAGTTAATTAACGGCGATTCTTCGCTCGCGTGAAAATACCCAGATGAAAAGAGAACGCGGACGACCAGGAATCCGAAAAGAAACGTCCCCGTTGCCGTGATTTACTCGCGATCGACCCGCTACCCGGTAACTTGATTCGTCTACCCAAGCAAAATTCAGCTTTCTCCAGGAACCAGATATATCTCCCCCAGGCTGGTAAATGCTATTGGCTCGTTTTACGCCGAATCGATCACTTTTGGCAGACTATTTCAAGAATTCCCTGCGAAATCAACTACGATATTAGATCCCCAGTTTAATAGTTCCGGGTTTATTTCTAACACACGATTTTTGCATATTTTTATCGGAGACAAAAAGATGCTCGAGAAGATACTCGGAGAAAAGATACTGTAATATTTTAATATAATCGATTTAATATTTTAATACGTTAATATTCTTTTAGGGGTCCTGAAACCTGAAAGGTATTGCCACACTAAATGTCTAATTTTCGTCAAATCAAATAACAAAAAATTGGTAGAGTACTATTAAACGTTGACAATTTGACGAAAATCGGAAATTCAGTGTGCCAGTACCTATCAGCTTGTAGGACCCCTGTACATATTTTATTGTCAACGCGAGGTTTACAGTCGGCAAATATTCCGAAACGAAAAGGTCCGCACCATAACGTAAACTCTGCCAGTTTCGCAGATTTTACATCATACCGGATTTTTATCACAATCTTGGCATCGGTCGTGAAGATTCATCGATTTGACGTGCAGCAGTGCTGCTATAATATTTAGCGCGCTCGTAACCGTTTGAATTGGAATGATTCCCTGGCACACGTCTTCCGATCGCATCTCGCACTCGCTGCGCCATGCTTCGAGGGAACCAGGAGAGAGACCTGGGTCCCGTTTATCACAGATTATTTACTAAAACGTTCGTGGCACACGCGAGGAAGTAGCTCCTGCGCTCATATTCGTCTCACGTTCCTTCGGGATTCTGTGTGCTCCGTCGTTGGACCGGCTTCCAGATGGGCAATGTTGGACGGAATGTTGAATACATCCGTGCGGACCGGCATTCCTACTTAAATCAACATAACTCGGGTGATGAATGGTTAACAGGGTTCGCGGGGGACGCAATGCGCTCCATTTATGGAAGCTATTACGGCCGAATTTCAGCGTTAAATGTGTGATTTATGGCCGGCCGTATTATCTTCGTTCATGTCCCGTTGGCGATACACACATTGCCCCCCCCCCCCCCCCCCACCCCCATCCCACTGTACCCCACGTTCCCCTTTTTCCCCCGCGTTTCCCACTGTACCCTCCTGCGATAGAACCCTCCGTACGTCCCTCCTGCGTCAACGGTGCGCGCAACCGGCCATCGGGTCTCCTATTTCTGAAAATTACTTTGAATTCGCCAAGCCGGCCGAAAAAATTCATCAACCCCGGCGGCCACGCGCTGCGACCATGATTAATGTCTTTCTAACTGCCGATTGAAACAGTAAGGAAAATTGATTTCTCCCTGATCGAACGCGACCCGATCGAGAAACACGGCCCGCCGCGTCACGCCGGATTCACCGAACCGGCAGCTGATCGCGATGTATTAAAAGTCATCGAAACGACATTCTATCGCCGATTTTTTCTGTACCATCGTGTACGATTATGCGTAAATTAATCACATTCGTAAATAAATAGCTTTGTGTCTTATGTCAATCTAGCAAAAATGATTAGGTATTAGTCCCGTATTGGATCCGCCATTTTGAATTTTTGAATCTCGGCTACTTATTCACGATTCCTGGATCATACTATGCACTGTGAGCATTGTTAACACGATTTTGCGGTCAAGGTTGACCGGTATATACACTTTCCTACAAAGTTCAGTATAAAGCATGAAGGAAAAATATTCTTTTTAATAAAACACGAAGGTCAGCTCATTTTTTTTCTAAATGGTATCAAGACGAACCCAACGGCTCATAATATTATAAAATTAAACCTTGATATAAATCTACAATAGTTTTGGTCAAGAAAGACGGTATTCTGGACCGCTGTGCGCCGCTCTAAGCGAGTAGCAATTTCTGAGCAATTCGAGCGTCAAAGCGGACAAAGATCTCGGGCCTGCGCGCGGTCTGCGCAAGACATAGCGGACTTGAGCACGTAGCGCGACGCGACGCGACGCGGTGACGTGCTAAATAACCGTGGATTACAATGGCGCACCACGGAAATTCCAAATATTCGTGGCACTGGTATCTCGGAGAGCCTATTATAACGATATCTGTCCGGTGTGTTTCAGGCAGCGACGCCTCGTACGAGATGCAGGGGCCGAGCTTCGTGTCGGAGCCACCGTCGCGTGTGGAGTTCACGAACGTGAACGGCGGCAGGGTGGACTGTATAGTCAGAGGAAATCCGGCGCCCACCGTCGACTGGATGGTAGCGGACGGCGGCAGCATAACGAGTATCCCTGGAATCAGACACGTCCTTGGCAACGGGACGATCTACTTTCCTGGCTTCGAGGCCGAGGTGTTCCGGCAGGACGTCCACTGGGCCATTTATAAGTGTTCCGCCGTCAACAGCGTCGGCGCCATCGTTAGCAGAGACGTCACTGTCAGAGCAGGCACGCCAACGCGAAACTTCTTGCTCGTTATCCACATTATGTTGTCTCCTCCACTCTCTGCACACCTTTTCCCTCATTTTCGCCGACAAGAGAGACCTCCTCGCGCTCCGCCGTGCCCGAACCTTCCTCCGTCGACCTTTAGCTCGCTGGAGGACAGCAAAATCGCGGTAGAGAGACGACTGACGTATTGTTTTGATCGATGGTGATCGGTCTCTCGATATGGAAATGTTTGTCGGTCCCCGTGGTCGTTTACATCGAGGCCGCGGGCTACGCGTTTAGACGACGAGTTCGACGGTCTTCCGGAAAGATCTTGCTCGGCGGGTTTCCATTAAACATCGACCAGCCACGGCAGCACGAGCAGCCAGCGGCTTCTTCTTAGACGGAATAATTCATCCCCACCACCACGATCACGCAGAGATACTACGTCTTCGACAAACGCGACGCGACGGGACGGGACGGGGAACGATATGAAATATTTATTCGCACCGTGTCCGTGATTTGGTTCGCGTTGTGTCTGCGCACCTGGTCGCCCTCGATCTCAGCGCGGACATGTCTCCCGACGACGGGCATGTAATTCATAGTTTGCCGATAGTTTGTCGGCGAGACTGGTTTGATGGCCGAGAGGGAGCAACGCGGCGTGGCGCGGCGAGGAGAAAATTCTTTCTTTTTCCGTGTCACGGGACCGTCTTCGGTGGCCGTCCGAGATCGATCGGCGGAATTATTCAAATCCTTTCCATTGAACACGGAGAAGGGCAGGGAGGCAGCGACGAACGGAGATGTCGTCTTATCGGGGCCGCTCGTTTCCGCGAGGGTCCACGGGGCTGGAACGGATGAGCTCGTTCGGTTCGGCTCGGTGCGGAGCGAAAAGACCGTTCACGGTCGCGTTGTTTCTGGGTGCTGTTTTATCGGCGCCGCTCTCCTCAAAAACCGGGCTCCGTGACAAGATCCATGGAAACACGGGAGATGGGGGGAGGTGGTGAACCGGGGCCGCGGCAGGCCAAGATATCCAAGCCCGTCCCAGCGATAGATGGGGGCAAAAGCTCTCTCCCCCGGTGTCTCTGCGTGGCGCCTTAAAAATAGAGCTTCCTCCGGGTCAACGAACCGGAAGATATCTTATCGACCTAATATGCCCGTAAATCATCGTCGCGTGAACGCAGCCCATACCTTTTCAGATTCATGCTCGCTACCGCCTCTGCCGCGTCAGCTTCTACCCGCCGCGCAGCGCCGAGCCGCGTTGCTTCTCGCGTCTTCCTGACGCGATGCTCGTGATCTCTCTCCTTTTTGCTCGAGCCGTCTGGCTGGCGGCCCCTTCCCTTTCGAACGACCAGCATCGCTGATTCCGTCGTTTCCCAGCCGAGAAAAGTGTCTCCTCTCGAACCTGGACGTGTATTCGGCTGCGCAAAACGGATACGATTACGCGCCTGCCGCCCTTAGGCTTACGTATGCATCGTAGCGGACGTTCTCCTCGAAGGATCATGCTGACTACGTACGATATGCGATTCGAATAGCAACAATGGGTTTCCCGTTTTCCCGATTCGCAGGTTCCTTACGACAGCAATTTCGACGCGGTGATCGAAAACACGTACGCCTCGGCCGTTCGTCGGACGTGTCGCCGCTGGGCTCTCCTTCTCCCTGTCTATCCGGGTGTCCTCTTTTCCTTCTATCCGGAGATGGTGTTCTATCCAGCTATCTACAACCCTAATTCCTCCTCGCGAGCAGATTTTCCGCAGAGCCCGGGCTCTGATCGTGTCACGCGCTCGTCGGACCGTTGCTTCCGCGTTCTACGTAGTCGGGTACCCGGCCCATCGAAACTCTCAGGAAATAAGGGTAGCTGGACTGATAAAGGGGATCGCATCCGGAGGGTGGCTGTGTTTAACGATTACCCTCTGCGAGTGTTTCGAGTGTAGTGCCGAGAGGGTAGACGATTGACTGGGGTGCTTAATTAAAGTGTTAATTTTGAGGAAATTCTGACTTCTCCGGTAAATCTGAAACATTGCGGCGTTGTGGTTCGCGTAACTTCGGTTGTGTTGTTTTTTATTGTTGGCTGGACTCTTCGATAGAGACAAGGAGCAATTTGTTTGTTCTTTGAATAATGTCAATAAGTCGACGCATCATACGGTAATACATCATAGATTAATGAATAGCAGATTAATTCTGTCGTTACTACAGTCGCCCGATAAAATGTTGCATGGATTTACAGCTACGTTATTCCCACGGTTACCGATTTCTTTCGTTACGTGATTGTTCAGTGCCGTTTGTATTGCATGACAAAGTATCAAATGTTACAATCACGCCGGCGGTTAAATAAAAGTGTTTTTTTTTCATGGGCAATAAATATCGGGATTTGTACAATAGCCGGAAAAAAATATTACACGACGGCTTAAAGGAAATGCATTTTATTATTTTTTCATTTATTTATCGGTGTAATATCTACAGAAATTCCATATTCTTTCTCATCGTAACGAAGAAATTTGACTTCGTTGGATTTTTTCGAGTGTTGCAACTCGACTATCAACACGTCAGAAGTTGCATCGAGAGTCTCCCGTTTCTCTCTCAGAGCTTAATATTGCCTTTGTAAGGGACAGTATTTTCGGTCGATACGCGATGCCACAGGAGCTTCAATCGTATTTCCCTCGGCCGCGCGCGATTTTCACGGTTCGGGTGTTCATCCGTAACCCCCTTTCTTTGCTACCTTAATCCGGTCGCGACGCGTCCAGTTTCATTCCCCTGTAACGAACTATTTAAAGTACCGTCCACTCCGCGACCAAAGAAGTAAATTAAGGTCCTCGAAGGAGGAAATTGCATCGCTGGCAAAGAAGCACCGGCGGTTCCCCTGATAATGAAGTAAAAATTACGTCCGTGTTTCTTTCCAGAGGTCCGGGAGCATTGTTAATCCTTCCAGACATCGACACAAACGACCACGTTGTTCCTCCGCCGGCAAATGACAGTTTTCCTTTCTTACGACCCCGGACGAAAGACAACCGAATATCGTCGCAGAAAACGCCGCGCCGCGACGGTTCGTCGTCGAGCGGTCCAGGCTCTTGTTAACGAAACGAATCGCTTAATACAAAGAACTTTCTGCGGAGAATATGCCCCCGCGGAGACCGTCGGGAGTTTAACGACGTGCGACGTTTGTGCAAAAGCAACCGGGCTGCCGCTTATTGTATCCGCTTTCAACGCGAGATTCGCAAAGCAAACGCGAGCCGGCTGCGATACGCTCTGCCCGATCCCGCTAAGACGTTCGTTTTCTTCCATTTACCCGGTACAATGTAGCCCGGGACTTATTCTTCCTGTAAATTTCGTAGTTTCGGTTTAATTCCGTGCCGCCGCGCCGTCGTCGCCGACGCGGTAATGAGGAATCTTAACGACCGTCGCGAGCCCTCGCCTAAATAACACGCAGCGCCATCCCGTCGAACGTTCCATTGTGTCGATCCCGTTCGCTGTTGATTCGATCGATCTTTCGTTCCTTCTTCGTTTCGACACTTTCTCTTAATCATTTAACTACGAGTGACACGTCAATGCAACGTGTTCTTACCGCACTTCAGCTGAGGGAACCAAAAATTTTTTACCTTTTTCAATGCAGCCCTGTAGATTTTCACGAGAAGACGCCGAAAATCCAAGTTTCGACGTTAGGAATTCACTTGTTAAAGAGTGACGCGTGTTCAAAGTTCAGCGAATCAATCGAGAAGAGTTACATCTAAGCTTTCAATAATAAAAAAAAACCGTGGAAAAAGTTCGCCGGCAGACGAACGCGAGCTCGCTTATTTTCCAAATGCGATGGAGATGTACTAATGAAATAACGTTTCGAATTACTCGCCCATAAGAGATCGCCGTAAATAACCACACTCTTTTTTGCTTATTTTCATTCGCGAATTAACGTTCTCGGTGAAATCAACAACAGACCATTATATTATATTATACCGTACGCTCTCGCAAATACCCTAGTTTCACTTTGCAGCACGGACTCCCGGTTATTAAACAATGAAACGTGCAAGTAATATTAATACCGTCGAGAAATCGCATCACACTAGCAATTGCGTTAATTGCCTCGGAGCGATGCGAACGAACGTTCCACAGAGCTGAAAGGAATTATAGTCGGGATCTCTCCGTGCATAACACTCAACGGTTTGCCCGATATTTTTGCAAGAACATGCCGCGCGCCTTTCCCGCTCGGCTCACGGGAAGAGAGGACGCGACTACTTCAATTATGCTATTACGCGTAGAATTCGTTGATCAGACGACATGCCACGATTGGCTATTGAAATGAATATTCCCCGAAGCAAGAACCGCCGGGCCTGAGATCGAATCGCTTGAATATACATGTCGGTAGTCGATGGATCGCGAATTCATACAGCCCGAACAAGAGAAAGATGTTCGGGCTTTGCTGGTTTGCAAGTACAGTGCCGAACGCGAAGCTTCTGAAGAATTCCCATTTTTCCGCTCGCGGAGGCGCTTGAGATGCTACTCTAGTCCACGGGTTTAAAGAAAATCGGCCTTTTTCGCGTATTCATGAAGAATTACGCGTAAAAGATGCGTTTTAAAATGGTATGCAGAAATTCTCAAAATTTATCAAAAGAACGTGGCAGCAACTGGTCCCCCATATCTTCTAAAAAGTAAATTTCTTTAAAAAAATTAAAAAAATTTAAGTCGCAATATTATTTTCAACTTATAAAGACTATTGACGGAATAAAGAATCCTTTATGGAGTTACAGTTTCTCGCGACTGCTGCAAACAACGTTTATTTTACATAAAGATCCACAGTGTAATTACGAGTAAATTAATAACGTTTAAAATGACTCCGTTTAATTACAGTAAACAAGCAATTAAATACGAACGGAAGTTCCGAGACGATAGCGACCAGAATAATTAGCAAAACTCAGTTTTAATATTTTGTTTGTTCGATCTATCGTTGGGTTTGCTGAAATACAAATGGAAATATAGAAAACAGTTTCATAGTGAAATGATTTCGTATGAAGTCGGTTGAAAATATCGTGTTCCACACTGGAATACCCTTTTAAACTAATCCTATTAACAATTCCGCGCGGCGTGTTCCACGGTAACTATACCGTTTCGACGAAAAAATGAACTTTGGGTGTAACACGATTTTTCGTTGCTGCCGTATGGCGCGAAAGGTACAATTATTTTTAATTGACGGTAAATCTGCTGTCCTTTGCCCAATCTTCTTTCGGAGCTCGTTGACGAGTTTACAACGGGCACAAACGATTCGCGGGAGCGTTTTTTTCCCTTCCTAGTTGAAGCGTTTTTGAAACTCCCGTTCATTGATCAATCGAAATTCACGGAAAATTCCGGGGGTAAGTCTGCGCGAACGGCTCGCTTGCGTTATAATCAGGATGGAGATTTAAGTTTGGAAAACGGTGAAACAATAGTGCAATTAATAATTTCATTCATTGGCATTCGACGCGTCTGATAAGCTTTTTTTCTTCACATTATTTATCGATTAACTGTCTACGAAACTGTATAACGTATTCGACCAGTTTTAGACATTTTTAATGGTTTTCAAATGTTATACAAATTTTTCTGGCATGGAAATAAATCATTAAAACATTGCAACGCGTTATTAAATAAATTGGTATTACCAAAACTGAAATTTTTCATTTTCATTTCATAAATTGAAAAACGACGTTGCAAATCCGTCGGATTCCCGTGCCGTGGTATCTATTGACGGGTCAGTCATGAGCAGAGATCCATCTGCCGATTCCTATCTAATACGTAGTTCGCTGTATTCACTGAATTTTCAAACACGATCTTCTCGAAAACGAGACGCCAGACAAATGTTATTCCTCTTATTTGCCTTGCATATACATAGAATCACCAGCCGGCTATTTATACCATAAATTGTTATTATTGTAAATTATTATTATCGAAAACACTCTATATAATTGCAGTGGAGGTTTGATATTTTATTTTATTCGATTACAAGGTGGCCAGGTGAATTTCGAGGGCTCTCTACAAATAGCTATAGTTATATCTAGTTGAGATATTCGAATCCTAGAATACCTCTAACAAGTATCCGATCGACGTTTGCATTTAGAACTGTAACGTTATTCTATAATACATTTTCATAATCAGTATACATTTACCTCTGAGAGCGTGAGCAAAAATTCGATCGTATTGCCGCCCCCCTCCCCCTCAAATTCGATGGTGCCCTTAAAATTACGTCGCAATAAAATGGAGTCCCGTCGACGTGTGTCGCAAAACGCGCTCGTCTTGGCGACGGTGTTTTCTAGAAACTGGTTTCGGCTCGAGTCCGCGTAAAATTCGTGCAGCCGAAACATGACGCGTATTTCGAGCAGAATGAGGCTCTCTTTCCGGCAGGTGGCTACGGATGGGATGGGTCAGAAGGCTAGGATTGGGACGAGTCGCGCAGCCTCTCGCTCTTCCCGTAGGTTTCATGGTTTGTAAATATTACCTGCCACGATACGTCTGCCGAGTTTATGCTTGGCTTGGTTGCCGCGTAACCGAGAGCCGTGTGATACGGGGTGGTAGCAGAGCAGCGAAGGCAAGGGGGATGCCAGCAGAGGCGAACTCACCGAGTTTTTACCCCATTCTGGAGTCTGAGTGCCTCGCTCCGCTGACTCTCGAAACGGGTTCCAGACCCGGGCCCTACACACCACCACGTTTTCCTTTACCCTGCACCCTCCCTCGTCGTCGACCGTCGTCTCTCTCTCTCTCCCTCTCTCTCTCTCTCTCTCTCTCTGTTTCTCCATCGCGATTTCTCGTTCTGCATCCTTGCCTCGTCCTCCTTTAGCCGGGCCTGCTCTTTCGCCCACCTTTCAGCCCAGAACCATCAACTTACGCGGGATGCCAGTTCATGGCCGGATTGCGACAGCCTCAAGATTTTGGATAAGATACCGCGCAACCCTTCGCCGACTCCCATCCCCCATCGACCATCCCCCCCCCCCCCCCCGTTCGGCTGCATCGAGGCCCGGGGATTTTTCCTGCGTCGTTTAACCCGATCATGCGGGTGCCGCGTGAAGAGGGCTCGAGTGGTATCGGCGCACGAGGGTGGTCTTCGGTCGATGGGGGTGCAATTACAGATTTAAATGGCGGGATCGAGTGATAAGAGTCCGGGGAATTTAGGAGACGTTAATTGAGCTGTATTAACGAAACGGATGGCAGCGGAGCGAGAGGGAACCTTATTGGCTCGCTGCTTCAAATTCTTTAATACTGATTCACCCTTGAAATATTCATCGGGAAGTTTAATCCCGTGTTCAGGCACGACGAAGAAACTCGGTCGATCCCACGGGTTCATCTACATTTTTCAGCGAGCTGATTTAATATTTGATCAATTAACGGCTGTTCGTTTAGCTTGTTCGCGATACACGTACAATTCGATTTTCTTACGAAATTAATACGTTTTATAAGAAATACGCATTTCAAATTTTAAGCGACAGGTCATTAGAAGACGAATCGCTTTCAATTTACATATTATTCAATAGTCAATTTTTAACCCGGCTACGCTTTAAAAAAAAGGCACTTAATCAGTTGCTTTGGGTCCATTTGGACCCATATCTATTTATTTAATGTTTAGCTATAAAATGTTTTTAAATTTTTTATTTATCTGTTGTTATTAACGTAGATTACATTCGTAAACGTAAATTACATACGTAATTAAAATAACTTATTCGGAGTCTCTTACATCGTATTTGTGACCTTTTTTTATTGGTCTCACTGCAAAAAGTACACCGTCCTCTGACTCTTTTTTATGGTTGTGCAATATCTTCAGTTCTTGTTCGTCGTTTGTTATAGTCACGAATGTGGTGACCATAATAAAAACAATGTCAATTTCTATTACAAGTATTTCAAAAAGGAGTTTAAATATTTTTTTTTTAAGTGGAAGAAAGATTTTAAGAAATTATTCTCCGCCAAGAAATTTCAGACTCGTCGGCCATTTCGTTTGGAAGTTACAAGCGTGCAAAGAATGCTTCGGGTCTAAATGGACCCAATAAGCGTAGCCGGGTTAAGCTCCGTTTGACGATCGCCTGGACAGTGATAATGCACGCGCGTAAAAATTAAATTCTTTAAAAATTCCCCAATATTCGAATCTACAGTCGCGAATTCCCGACGTAATTTACGCATTTCTGTTTGCCGTGACTCCAAATAAGCGAAAGTAAAACAAGCTGAAAGGCAAATACGCTAAACTGGCGACGTATTTCACTTGAATGTCGGCTTCGAAAAAATGCGTTACTCGCCGGATGTTTATTTTCCTGGAACAAGGTAACGCAGCGAGAGTGTTTTCCTACGTTTCAAAAATTCTCCGCGAAGTCGGGAACGTCTGCGCGAATTTCCTTCCCGCAGCCATCCGTGTACGCGCTTGTATTCGGAAATTACCGCGTCCCTCTCGCCTTGTAAATACTTCGCGATTACGTTGTCCATTTTGTTTCCCTTCGTCGTCAATTATGAACGTTCCCAACAGCGCGACGGTTGGACGGTGAACGGCGAGATATTTTTAATTAATAAAGCCCGTCTACGCTTCAATTCGAGAGTTCAACCATTTACAATTGATTTGGTTGGAGACGATGTTTAACATCTTGTAAATGTAGTCGCACAAAGTCTGCCTCGGCTGGATTTAATCCCATGGTCTCTCGCGGCGGCGTCCTCCATTTTGCTTTACACCCTCGCCGCACTACTTGACAACTTTTTTCTCGCCTTCGCCCGTGTCCTTACCGACCTTTTCCACTGGCAAGACAATTAAGTCGTGCAGACTGACGCCAGGAACGGATTCGAGAATTTAAACTTGCGAAAATTCCATAAATTCCGAACGATCATTATAGAAATCAAATTTATTTATCGCGTTCACTGCCGTAAGCGCGAAAGTCGCGCAAAATCGGAACAACGTTTTCGCAAAAATACAAATCATACGAGAACAGAAAAAAAGATTTTATCAACGGATAGATATGCCAATGAAACGTTTGATTTTTAATAGTAAAGCGAAACCAACGTTACTTTTTTGTAAAGAAAATTCGTCGATCAAACTGAGCATTGATTTAACCAGTCGCAAATTGTGAATTAAAAATACCCAAATACTCTCCTTTGCTGTTTTTTATAATAATTTAATAAATCCTTTTCATAAAATGTCTTTTCAATAAATCTCTCTGTTACATATTATTTAAACTAAACTTATCAACACCGGAAAATCAGAGAATTGTATATGACACTCCAGACTAATTAACAAAGTGCTTAATAACCATACACCATGGCCAATCATTGATGCATAAATGATACCATAGCAATGTATCACAAACAGAACTAACAATAACAATACATATCATTGGCTCCCCACAATCTTATTAAACACGGCCATGATGAAGTACATGTACCCATTGATTTATCACTACTACATGAAATTGCTGTTCATTCCTGTCGGTGTAGGTCTATGACAGACAATTAGTCCAACTCGAATATTATTGAACATATTGTTTACCTTGGAGTTTCGATCAAATTTTCAGAATATGTACAATCGATACAAAAGTACATAATATACATGAAAGAAGTTGTAAACTTTTAATATTTTCTCTGTAATTCTGACCAATTGAAATTTTTTCAAAATATTTTTTGCACGTCACTTAGTAAACTAGTACTATCCTCTTTTTAAAAAGTGTGCCAACATCTTTAATCGAAAGCCAACATCCTTAGCGCGTACTTGATAATTTCGAGGCATAAAAACACACAGCGTATCGTTTGCACGAAATAATTCGCTTTCCTTTGCTAAATTCGTACACACAGTTCAACGGTCCAGCGGGCGGATCAATAAAATCCTCGATTCCTCGGCACGTTCCCCAAGATCGTCGTGTGTTTCGATCCGCGCGACACGTTTCTGGCGAACGGCAGCGAAATTTTCTTTAAATTTCCCGGCATTCCAGGAACGATATCGCGAAATTGGGCATAGCTGGCGGAGCTACAATTGATACCTCGTGAATTCCGCGTATCGGAGCGCAAAGCCGCGAACCCGTGAACCCCGGTTAACGAAGCCGTGGTTTAACGTCATTACGTTTATCCAAGTTGGGTTATTAACGTTGCGTGTATCGCGCCGCCTCGAATAATGTCGGAACAAAACGGCCGGCAATTAAATGCCAAACACGATGCCGATAAATCTATCCCTGTAAACCGAAGTCCATTGAAATTTCCGGCGACCGCGTGATAGGCGATTGTTTCGACTTTGTCATAATTTTCGATGGCCGACCATGGTCGCGGGCCTTGTCTCCGAGTTATCGGAATTATTTCAATGCTACGAGGCAAGTCATATATAATAGTAATGATTGTTACTGTCTTTATGGAAAATAAAAATCGCGTACATTAATTGCAAGACGTAGGAACCAAGTAGAAATCAATTTTTTAAAAAATGTATCGATACCCTCAGAATCGATCTCCTTTTTCCAGAATATCAAAATCGCTGCTGTATAAAACTCATAAATAAATCAGTGAGAAATGAATAGGACACGATCAATTATTATAATCAGAAGAGTGGCGTGCAGTCCGAGGGTTAAATTTCATTGATTCCAACGAGGTTGAAAATTTCACATTTTTCCGTGTTCCGCCGATTTTTGGACCGCATCGTGCGTCTGGAGTGGCAAGGTGGATGGAGAGGGGTGTGCCGGAGGTTACCGAAAACGAGGAAAACGAGTTCTCGCAGCCGTCATTAGCATACGAAATTTTCCGAGTTTGTTCTCGCGCGGCGAGCTAGAGTTTTTTTCTGGACCGTCGAATCCGAGTCTGGCCTCGGTTGCCGACTGAGGGACCGAGGGGGTGTGCAAGGGGGGACAAGGGGTTGGTTGTACTTTAGCCTCGCATTCGAGCGGCCCCTTTGTTTGTGTGTTGCAGTGGTGAGCCAGCGTTACGATCCGGAAGTGCAATGTCCCGGCGGTTTCCTCGGCAACAACGTACTTATGCGATGCAACGTTCCCAGTTTCGTTCGCGACCACGTCACCATTACGTCTTGGCTTCAGGAGCCGTCGTTCAACATCTATCCGTCCACGATGGGAGGTGAGTGAGAGCCACGGATATCGCTTAATGACGCGGCCGCGACCGCTCATAAATACGAATGAGCCGGCAAAGGAACGGCGGGTCCTCTCGCCGCCGCACCAAGGAGCATTTCCGTCACGATTTCCTGAGCCCCATCCACCCACCCCCGTTACTCTTAACTCCCTGAATTTATTTACCGTCCAGACCTCAACTCTCTCCACTGTCTATGGAGGATCAGCAGTAAATGGGCTGGCCGTTGTTCCGAGGAAGGTTTCATTCATAATTATCCTCCTCCTCCTTCTCGTAATCCGCGCGCCGAGGGATCGTCGTTGAAACGATCGTTGCGATCATGATTGGTCGACCTAAATTGAATGAAACCGGACGAACGAGATGGCTCTCAGTTTCGCGCAGTGTCGCGAATCGACATTTGCATAAATTGACGAATCGAACGTTAATCCCAACAAAAATTCAAGTAATCTTTCGAATCAAAGTTTATTCGCTGTAACCTATACATTGATGCGGGAAATGTTTATTTCGCATACTAGATCCGCAGTTTAGTTATAATGTAAGTAGACTGCGGATCTTTACGCATTTATAGCAAAATTAACTAATTAAATTAAGTAACCGAAACTGAAGTTGTCGACATACGATTTCTCCTCTATTAAAATCATTAAGCAAAGAAATAACATTCAATTTGGTTCCTATTTGTTGCAATCGATGCAGACTATTTTTATTTCGCATATAGATACGCAGTCTAGTTATATATATAGTAACATGTTAAATGAAACTCTTATTATTTTTAAAAAATTCTTCGTGAGGTATTGACATTATCCATAATATTGAGGTTCCAATAATTTTATTAACCAATCGAGCCATCACCATTTTCATTGACTTCTAGAATCAAGTAATCATCGCGGTATTGAAATGTGTTCAGAATGTTTGAAAATTCAATTTTAGAAATTTCGAACTTCTAATCGGATGTTTAAAACCGCGGACGATAAATAGACGGTGGCCGTTGTTGCTAATAGAAAAATCCGCGATGGTTCGCCGATAGACGTATTGTAGTCTCTTCTATCGGCTGGAACGCACAAAGTTTGCCCCCGGAGCCGTTAACGAGGTAAACTTCATTAATTATAGAGGAGTTCGATTAAGGTACCTACGCGGAGCCAGTTTGAATGTGCCCACTAATAATCCAGACGGATTTGTTAATATACTCGACGATTGGAGGAAGACGATCGATAGTCGACGAAACTTTTACCATTGCGTGCCGCCAAGTTGAACAAACTGGGACCGAACGAAAGGGCGAGCCGGTTGAATTCAACTTGGCTCTTCGGTATTTATTATCGTACTTTACATTCGAGATTCTTACCTCCGTGGAGAAGGGTAGTAATTGTTAAATTGTTACAAACTCGATGATCGAGGATCATCGGTGATCGAAGAGATCAAATTATTTAACACGGCCATGTGATTTCTGCTGAGCTTTTCATTTAGGCTATTCGATGTATCCTGTAAAATATTATTTCATTTAATTCTCGTGTTACCCGTTCAATTCAATTTTCAATTTTTTTCCTTTCGCGTCCACGTGAAATACTTGCTAATGATTTTTTAACTATCGGGAACGTGCACGCGTAAAAAGAATCCATTTCTGAAAGGTAAAAATGAGAATCAGTTCGTTTCGTATTTTCTGGCTGCCAAGTCAGAGAAATGTACGTTCGAATCGCGAAAAAACGCGACTGCAGTCTTTAAAATTTCTTTGGTCTCTTCGCTAATGTTCCCGTATTTACTTACAGGCACGTAAAAAGCTGTTCGCCTCTCATTATTCATTTAAATAGATAACGCATTTCGCGGTCGCCTCGACGTTGAAAAATCGTTCGATCCGTTCATTAGCACAGTCACTGTGTCAGCCGGCGTTCAACACAGAAGTTGCGATTACGCATCGTTAACCGCTGATGACCGACTTGCATAAATTTTTCCACGATTTTCGTTTACTTGTGTGTACGGTTTCCATTTTGTAGTTACTCTCGCGTTAAAATGATCATGGAGAAAACTTGCGAACCTGATAAAGTTAGATTTTCGACTTTTCTCGGATAAAAGAAAAATGTTACCGACAGTGTCTCGGTGAGATTGAAATCGGATGTGTCTATTCTCAGATGGCAAGTACCACATGCTATCGAGCGGCGAGTTGATGATACTGAATATCACACGGGAGGACGCGAAACAGACTTATCGGTGCAGGACGCATCATCGTCTGACGCAGGAAACGGTCGTCAGCAGCAACGCCGGGAGGCTCCAATTGACTGGTGAGTGCATTAAAATCCATTTCGCGTTCCCGCAGAAAAGATAACACGCGCCCGGCTCGATACGCGATGCTCCGATTTAATTGAAAATTCATACCGCCGCTTGTCCAGCTTTGCAAAATAACACGGTCCTACGAACGGAGGTGGGTGGACGTTCGACGATTTTGCATCCTCGAGCGAAACATTTTAACAGCCTATACCTTTTAAACAGTAAAAGTAAAAGCATATAGTATAAGCAAAAGTATAAGCAGATATACGCGAAACACGTTTTACGGTGTTGTTGAAAAATTTATCGCCGCTGCTGCTTGAAAACATGTTTTCTCTTCATTGTTTCTCCGCGAAACTGTTCTGTTTTCTGATTAAAATGTGACCAAACACGTCATACAATTCCGTTGGGTGGCACCTCGATTATCCGAACTAATCGGCCAATTATACGCATACCCTTCGCACATAATTTTCCAAACAGATTTCGCATGGGGTGTTATCATTTCATTCTGCCAATTTCCAGACACTCGGTATACATATTTCATTTTCTTGTTAAGCAAAGTACTTTTAGCGAAGAACACTTCGAAGAAACAATTGTAGAAAGTAGAAGAAATATTGTGACATTCTTTACGCAGACCTAAGTTATACAAGCTGTCTCGAGACTCAACGTTGAAATTGACTCTTTGTCCGCCTTTTTGTATTTGCTGCGGAATCGCCTTTAAAAGTTGTAAGACATCTCGCTGGTGGCAGTAATGGCAGAAAGTTCGTGCAATCCAAAAGGAGATAAAGTCCGGCGAGGAACAAAGTTGTTCGCTTGTATGTTTAGAACTGTCAAGACGTCTCGACTTGTACCCCGGGTACATCGTTGTATGTATATTTTCAGCGGGCGAAGTCCTATCCCGTATTTTCCATTCTTTCTTTTGTACCATTACCTTCTTCTCTGGTAAGCACACAGCACATATTTACAAAATCAATTTTCGACTCCTTTACCCCTTGTTCACTGTGTATATGCATTCTGTGCAGCTGAAACAGACTCTACACATTTACTACCGCAAAATACACACGTATCTAGTATGTTTTTAAATAATTTTTCGATCGTGTTCTACACGTAATCTACTGTAATAAAGGGTCATTTTAAATTTCACGCTCCGTTTTGTTTGCGGAGTTGTCACTGTTCGACTTGTGGTCAGTGAACTTGTGAAAAAAACAGCGCTTTTTCATAATTTAAAATAAAATTTCCTGTTGGAAGAGGCTGTATAAAAATTGCAGAAGAAATCATTGTGTTATTGTTGATCCTAAAATCGAATTGATAATAACAGCACACGAAACGAAATATTCGGGAAAAGCGGGTTGCGACGAAACAGCGAACAATGCTTCGACAGGGGCCTGGTTCGACACGGTGCCAGCGGAATCAGTGTCCGCAACATCTGACGCTGTTATCGGAAAGTAGCTCGCTCATAAATATGCAACGGTGCTCCAAAGAAATTTGTAAATATCGCATCGGTGTGTAATAAGTTTCCGTTCGCGCGAGAGAGCACAACTCGTCGGCGCTCTCGAGATCCGACCGAAGAAAAAGGGTGAGCGAAACTATTTGTTCCCGCGGAGCTTCCGTTTGAGCACGGGCACCTTTATTTCGCAGATATTCTTATTAACACCGTCGTACGCTTTCTGCCGGAATTTTTCGCGTCTCCTATCCTAACTTTATTAGCCGGATTTAAGGAAAAGGGAGTTTTAAAATGAGATATCTGGCCCCCTTTGAAATGGAATCGACACAGCGTCGTTTCTTCTCCGAGGAGGCGGTATTGTGAATGAGAAAGAGGAAAGAAAATCCCCTTTATGGATCCGCATTTATTCCTGCTCTTTTCTTTATGTTTGAGCGCGAAGCATATCCCTCCGAGAAGTAACAGGTATAACTGGAAACGAAGAGCAAGCAAACTAGATTGAAAATAAGTTTCGGATATTTATCTAAAATTTTCCATCCGATTGCTGAGTCTCTGAAAGCGTAAAGTTCGAAACTTTTCGTTCGTTTGCTATTTAAGCTCAGTTTTTTCACTTTTCGTTTTAGGTATCTCTCTTCGAATAATCTTTTAGTTTGATTTTCTATAGTAGAGAATTATAAAGTTATTTACTACTAATCAAATTCCAGAAATTCCTTATGTGATATGTCATGTTCAGTGACTAGGTGAGCCATTATTCAAGGAGCAAAAGTATCATGAGAAGTCGATTCATCAACGTCCTACTCTGTGATTTTCTTTTGTCCGCGTCTCTGGCGCGGCGCAGCGTAGCAGCAGTTATTAAATTTGTTCACTAACAAACGTTTGAAAAAAGAACAGAACGAAACAATATCAGCGAGCGCCGGGGGATATTCGATTGACCTTCGCTCGCTCAGAATGGAAGCAGATTCTGTTTGGTCAGCAGTTTGACGTACAACCCTCGGGCACGTTCGATTTCAATTAAATGTTCGTTTCGTGCCCATAGGCGAATCTGCAAACAATTCTGTCAATTACTATATTATCATGCTTCCGTACGGAGAAGGTCGTGGCCGGTTCCCCCACGGCAAAGGAATTTTTCGACTATTTTTGGCAGAGGAAAATTGTTTTGACTTCTCACTGAAGCTTCGCTGGAAACTCCATTCTACACTTAATTTAAAAGAAAACAAATCGCGGATTTATTAATCAATACGAGGGATGATTGTACATACGCAAAACAAGTCGAAAAGAAGAAATAACATTTTTTCGTCTGACGCAACGTTTCCGAGAAAATCGAATTTGAAAATCTATTTTCTGCATATCTTACTGAAGCACCGCTGTGCTGTCGGGGTTTTCAACTTGATTTTCTGTAAAACCAGACGTCAATTGAAAAAATTCTATTCCATTTTTTTCCTTTTACTTTTACGTGTACGTTCATCAATTGTATAGTTGCACCCGTCCGGCCACACCCTGTAGAGTCGTCCTCATTTTCTAAAATTGTCTCGCAACGTTTTACAAATCGGTGAGGATGTAGAAAAATTCTAGGGTCTGAAGAGAAATTGTAAGACCCGAGGAAATATCGGGGGACCTCGAAAAAAATCGTAGGGTCCAATGAAATATAATAAGACCCGGGGAAAAATCGAGGGAATTCGAAAAAAATCGTAGGACCCAAAAAAATTCTAGGCTCCGAAGAAAAGTAGTAAGACCCAAGGAAAAATCGGGGACCTCACGAATTGACAGAAGGATTAGAAATATGTGTCATGTCGGAGATTCTAATGCTCCCTAGATCAGTGATCTCGCAGACGGCAGGACGTTCGCTGCATCGCAAGTACCGCCCGCGAATATGCTTGGCGCATAGTATGTATTCTGCAAACGGATCTGGTTTGCACACCGATAAGGGCGTCGGTGTCTTGAATGTTTCGACGCAGCGAAACAACGTTCGGGGTTTTCGAGAAAAAGTGCACGCGTCATGTTGACCGCGGACAAACACCGGGGTACATATTACGGGGCCATGTGGAAATCCGCGATAAACTCGTTTTGCCGTTTGTGCAGGGCCATACGCGATTCGATATTACGCGTGGTTCTAGGCCGCCGCGGACGACGATGCCGATCGATCGATGCTGCTGGCGAACGCGTTTGCACGTTCAATGGAGAAAAGAGAGAGAAAAGAAAGAAGAATCGGATTTTCCGCCGGTGAGCGAAGTTCAGCACGGGTTCATTAACGAACGCGATGCAATTAGAGGCCTTATTTCACGCGGTCTGGCCACTTATCGCTGATAACACCGCGTGTTTTTTTTATCTCTTTTCTCGGGTGTTTTTTCTTTCGGAAATCGCACTCGTCGAATCACCGATGGCGAGAGGGCTGGTCTCCTAATAGGTCCTACGGTTCTACACGGTTATTCGTTTTGTACGACATCGTTCTTTGCTTGTTCTTACGTTATATCCACTCCACGCTTTTCGATACAGCGATTCGTTCGATTGCATATTGTTGTAACGTTTATTTCCGGAACTTGAATAATCTCTTAAAAAAATTTTTTTGCAAAAAACTTTGTGGAAATACATCAAAATCACTGATTAATACATATACGAACACGAGACCATGCACGAAACTTCAAGCTTGAGAAACGGAAGCTTTGTCGGCGTACTTTGATACAGTTTCATCGTTGGACGCTTTTAATCAGATTTATAAGCGTCTTTGTCATGTCTGAAGGGATTAATCGAGTTAGACAGCACGATGGAGTTGTTTTTAACAGAGATTACAAGGTTCGCGCAAGTATTGAGACGTGGGTTACGCTTTGCACATCTTCGCAGAATATCTTTCTACACGCTAGTGGTTTTTTTTAGTTACAATTAGCACGTTCAATATTACCGCACGCTACGATACAAAACTTCAAACTCGTGTTCACAACTTGACGAAAGAACGAAACGTGAACAAAAAACTAATTATCGCATCGTACACACCGTTCAATATCACACAACTTCCGTTTGAAACGCTTTCTTACGCAACGAGCAGTTAACGGGTTAATTCAGGTGGCAGAGTCAAGTGACCGAACCGGTGCACCACCTACGGAATAATGCTGAAAAGTGCAACAATGGGCGGGAGACGGTTTGTTTCCTGGCAAACCATGCGGGCCATGGAAAATCGGCGGATGCGAGGTGGTGGGGGTGGGGTCACTCGAGCTAATTAAATCTGCAGCGGGTATACATGCTCGCCGGATTTGCCTGTGTCGCGGGAATTCGCAAGTGGCGTAAAAACCGTGCGGGGGTTAACGAGCCTGCGGATGATCGGCGCCAGGATCAAAGTAAAAATTCCGTGTGCTCGGTAATTGCCAGACTCCGTCGTCGACGAGAGATCCGTGATCGAGAGAACGTCTGAAAAGGTTTCCCTGTCGTTTTACTTGGTTGGCATCACTCGTTACCGGCGCGATGAGGAACGTCTGCTTTGGGGTTAGGCTCGCGCGAGGATACTCTGTGTGTGCGCGCGACGTTAAAGGGGGGTGGTGGAGGGTGGAGACGGAACGGAACGGGTACGGAAAAGGGAAAATATATACACACGCGGGAAGACGGGTGGAAGACTAGCAGGAAAATAGACGGCGAAGAAGAAGGAGACGGAGAAGAGCAGAGGGAAAGGGGAGAAATCTCTACTCGAGCTTGGCTAACTAATGATGCTTCTCTTCACGTGCCACACCTACCCTCCAGATTCAGGCTGAGGCCTCAGACGTGCCCATACGATGCGTACGAGAGAGAGGAGAGAAGAAAAAAAACCACAGTTCGAAGACGGTCTGCACGTTCCTCGGCCCGGGCACTTCGCTCCCCCGCGTTAATCCGCCACCGTAGTCTAGTGTCATAATTCATCCGCTCTTATCCATATTTTTCCCGATTTCTCGCGCTCCTTTTTCTTCTCATTTCCTGGTGCCTTCCCCGCGTTCGCCTCCCCTGCATCGCGCCCCGGCATATCGACCTGTCAACTAGTCGATAAGCCTCCGTCGGGGAATAATTAATACACCGCCGCGCCCCGACTTAGTCGTAAACCGCGGATCCAAGCCGGTAACGATCTCGTAATCACGGCGAAGGTAAACGAAACCGCGTTAAATTTCAGCTGATTTTAATCACCGGAATATGCTGTTTATGTGGTTTATTTTTAAAAGAATTTCACGGCGAGTTACACCGCAGGACGGTACGGATCACCGTTACATTTTACACACCCTGTACAGTAGCGTGTGTGTCTCGCGACACGTGACAATTTGAACGCTTATTCGTGTTTGCACGCGCGACGGCCTGAACAGAGATTCGGTTTTAATGGGATACAGATTCGAAGGTAATCGTTTATACGGCGAACGCACGGGATCGTTAATGTTTGCTCGACGAATTTGAAATAGAAAACGATCAGGCACGCCGTTCCACCCCCGCTATTCTACCCGGCTATTCAGGTTGTAGGAATTGCTTAGAATCGCTACGTGTTCCAGCCGGGTAAACAGTTGGTTTACTGGCACAGTTGTTATCTAAATACAGATTACCTCTAACGGGATTGCAAATTATTATTAGCTCGTGCGCGGCACATGATTTTCGGGTACTATGCCGCGAATGCAAGCACAGCTGCAATTCCCGACCTTACCCACACTCGCGCAACATTTGTTTGCAGCAACCGGTTTATTCTAGTTTGCAACTTCCGCCAGACACAACACTCGAACACTCGATCCGAAACACAGAACGAAACGCTAATTCGAAAATTTTGCGCGAGCCCTAAAAATATGAAAGATTCACAAATTTATGAGATCCTTCCGAGTCGTAGTGTAAGCCAGATTTCAGTTCTGAACTTTTACGTGTTTACATAAACATCTCGTGATTTCTTATGTATTGTACTTTACATTTTTCACATCTAATCCCAAGCTTTGCAAACAGAAATTTACCTAAGCTGCAGATCCCCGTTGCTATTTTTTCGTGTTTCGTTTGTAATACTTGATGCAAAGTATACTTCCGCGGCGGTTGTAATTTTCGTGAGAGTATGATGCGAGCAGGCTGCCTGACCCGGCGAACATTTTTCACTTCCACCGGGAACTCGGGATCCGTTAATTTCGAGGCTTCGCCACTAATCCCGCGAACCCTTTGTCCCGTGCCCCACCTCTCTCAATCTTACCGCCGGGTTGTATCAAGTTTTGCTCATCTAACGTTGCTATAAACATGGCAAGCCAAATATCCGTCTTGCAGCGCACGTGATTGAACCACTTAACTAGAACTCTTAACGAAACCAGGGCGAAACTGGGTTGCCTAGCAGACGCCTGGACTATCTCAAAGTGTTGGCGGCCTTACTTGAGAATAATCCACTTAGAAAACATATTTTATCCCGTCTGTAACATCTGAAAATTTCGCTCCGCATCCGTAGCGTTTTCATCTTCCGCGCCGTGGAATAACACTGCCGAATAAAACAGCGAACGCAACAAATTTAAGATTCATAAGTCTTCGCGACGTCCCACTGCGTCGCGAGCACATTTTCAATCTAAAACATTTATACCGAACATAATGTATCGAACGATGAAAAAAGCACAATTTTATAAAAAATTCTGGAAACAGATTTTTTATCGGATAGGACAGTTTTGCCGCTATGTTTGTTTGACATTTTTTTTTTAAATATATATTATCAATTTTACGATTACATATTAGTTTTATTTTATAACTTTCATTATTATATATTATTTAAACTGACCATTTTCCTCATTTCGTAGAATTTCGAACAGTAAATTTTGACGCGAATATAAAGTTTGATATACTCCCAATTAATGTTCAAAAAGTGATGGAACAACCTTTTGGTACTTTAATTAAAATTCAAGATAAAATTGACATTCATGTGAAGAAAAGAAACAAAAATTGGTATACATTGTCAATATTATAGAAAAATTATTCTGTAGTTCCGAAGGTCTTATAATACTTAAATATACTTACGAAAATGAATTTAAACACATTTCTCCAAAATGGAAAGTTGGAAAACTTTACGATTCACTTTATGCATCGTATAGTTAAGCTGAATCGGAGAAATTCTCAATTAACTATTTAATTAACTCTAGTGTTCAAAGACTTTCATGAACATAAAAGCAAATGCATTGTATATACTTGTAGCAAGGAGGAAAAGTTTAGCACTAATTGCACTCATACACTTTTTAATTTAATAGCGAAACTCACATGCTCCGAGAGTCTTCCGCCCATCGTGCCGTCTCTGCCTAGGATACAACAAATTATCTGAAAGCTCGATATACACGGAGGTTTTCGCGAGTAACGAGCAAACTTTTCACAATTATCCGACACTCGGTTGTTTCGAAAATGTTCGAATCGGTGTGAAGTTCAGTTTTATTGTTCGAGCCGGCGTAGGATGATCGTGTTTATGCGATCACAATAATGCGATCGCAAAAATATGCGATATAAAATAAAAATTTTCGGCCGAGCTTCACCCGAGGATTTATAACTTTCTTCTTAGACGAATAAATCTCTAAACTTTTGGTCGTAGTTGCTAAAGTTTAATTGCATGAGCCAGACGTTGCCACGTAATATTGCTCCTGTCTTCGATTAGTCGTGGAATATTCATTTAGCAAGTGGCTCTTATGTAGCATTAGTGAGGAATCAATCAATCATCCTGATCGTGAGTTGAGCTGTGCTATAATCGAATCAGTTTGTACGGGCCCAGGGCGAAGAGGTACTTTCACAAATGGTTATTATTATACTATGCATCTTTACACAAATTCTTGTACGTAGTTTTATGAAAGACAGAATGAGTTAAAAATGTATTTCGCTCAATATGTCTCGGGGTCGAAATTAAGTGAAAATATATTTAATTTCAGTTGAACTTCTGCATTAAAAAATCGAGGTGACAAATATCTATGTAAACGTGATCTTGCTGAAGATATAATGCTGTTATCCGCAATTTTTCTAATAATTTTCAATAAAACAACAATCCCGATCAACAGCCTCGACAGATCGTAATCGGTCGCATAGAGGACTGTTCCGAACAAACAGCACGATATCGCGTCTGATTTAAGAACGTGATTGCGGAATGGAGTAGCGGGTTTATTTGCCGTCTTCTTGTCGAAACAAATTCTTCCTCCAGTGGAATCGTTGCTCCCTTTCGCGACGTCGGGCCGCGTCGTCTCGCTCCCCTCAATACAAGGGCAAGTTTCGCTTTAAATTTTCAACGAACGCGCGACCCCTGTGAGAACTTCCCTCGGGACCAGCAACTGGATTCTTTGGTAACTTTGCAATCTCTGTTTCTCTTCTTCCGATGTCCGATGTAAATTAAGCGCGAAATGGCCTTGACTGTGTGGGAACCACCTCGGTCGCCGGTAGTTGTAAAACGAAAATTCTTCAGACGTTTCACGACGACGATCCACGCGCGATGATCTTGCGGCCGGGTTGCCAGATTCCGCGTGTCATATGGCCAATGGAAATTAGTGCCTTCCCTTAAGTGCAAATCGATAGCACGTGCAAATCCCACGTCAGTAGATATATATCGATGAACTTCGGACAATCGATTGTCTGTTTGTAATGAAACATTAATCAGTTACGACGGAACACGACAGATCTAGCCTACAATGGTGTTCTGGCCTGGATTTGACAGTGCAAGGACATTACTGTGGAAAGTCTTCGCGTAGCATAATTTAGTTTGCGTTGCAGCGATGACACGTATAATCTTCTTAATCGTTCATTGTCAAACTACCATCGGAAAATATCTCCAGCAAAATTCGTGTAATTCGGCTAATGAATACCAAATACTAATTAGTAAATCTTCCATTCAATATTAACCCTTTTCACCGTTCCAGTCGTATGTCCGCTCTCAGCCACCACACCAACGAACTGATCTTATATTTGATCTACTATCTTACATTTTAAGTCGACAAGCTTCGGACATACGTAGAATTTGAAATAATATTGCGCGAATTGTGTTCAAGCGTGTAGGAATCAACGACAAACAAAACTTAAACATAAACTGCAAAGGGTTAATACATTTATGTTCGAAAAAAGTTTTTTCGTTCGTTAAACTTTTAGAAACGAATATCGCGGCGGACAATTCGTGGACTACGACCCGTAGACTTGGAAATAGGTCACCTGTACCCTAAAAAATTTATAGTGATGTATAAGAAGTTGAACAGTCAGCGGGAGATCCTCATACTACGTAGTAGACAGGCTCCATTTCGCATGAGCCGGTGCTACGGACTTCAGCGAAATATTTAATACTTTATAAACTATTCCGGCCGTAAGACTGCAATTTTTCTGGAAAAAGTTTTTTAATATCGCTAAGAGCTGTTCAGGGTTACGGGACGTATCTCAAAAAAAGTGGAGGACCCGTTAAATAATCCTAGAGCGAATCAGCGATCGTCGTGACAAAAATAGGGTTTCGTTCGAGGTTCTTTCTAATCAATACTTCTGCATCTGTTATATTATAGTGCACATTCTTTCAGTTTTATTGATAAATCAATAAAATCGCTCGCAACTGTTCGAACTCGTAGAATTTCAAAACGTCATCGGTTTCTCGCGAAAAGATTTGTAGATCGTCATTTGTTGATCCATTGCCGAGGATTTGTCATCGAGCTGTTGCGGGTTTCAGCTCTTTCAGCGCAGACTGTTGACCGCGCCGCGCCGCGAGCGTATAAAACCGGTGCGACGTGCGCATAACTCGTCCCAGCCATCTAACACTCTCCGCGTGCACAACAGCCGCAAGTTCCGTTACAGGGGAACGCGGGAATCTTGTTAGCGAAGACTGCATATAAACGTCAGCCGCATATCTTGAGCCACTCTGGGGCTGAATGCGCCTCGCGGTACGAATCCGGTGCATCGTGGCGTGTCGCATTCGCGGATCTGCGCGCGACAGCCACCGCATTTCCGTGGCACGCGTTCTTTCGTTGCCATATTCTCTCTCTCTCTCTCTCTCTCGCATGCGAGCGCGCGCGAGGAGGCGTTTCACGTTCGCGTCGACGATTAGAAGGGATGCAGCGAGTGTCTTCTTTCCTGGGGGATGGGGAGGAAGCGGAGGGGACAAGGGGGTTTCACCTGTGCGCGAATACACCGCGTATTCGGTAATACAACGCTCAGTATTAAATTCCCGTGTTGAAACAACTTGGCGCGCGTATTTTGCGCTCGCGCGTAGCGCCCAGCCTGGTGCTCGAGGGATTGACAAGCCGAATCAAATTCGGTGGATCGATGATCGCTACGAAAATAAATAAAAAAACGCCGTAATCATCCGCGGTGTACCGCTTTCACTGCGTACATTGGGCTCTTTTGTTGCAATATCGATCACGGCATTATTACACAATATCCGGTGCCGTGTTACATACCGCGGGCCGGATTATTTCGAGCATCGCTAATTTTCCGAATATCTGTTAATGAAATCTTAATGAACCAAACGTAACGATACAGCCGGACCATTAATTGTCCTAGTAAATCTGAACGAGTCGCAGTCGAAGTGTTGTATACAGCGGATCTCGTCTCTATAAAAACGTTTTCAATGAAAATGTGTGCCTCGCGCTGTTGCGAACGATGCGCCGTAGTTTTTTCGCCCGCTTGAACCTTTTATCTCTCTGTTTCATTTGACACATCGTACGGTCATCGGAGAATTCGAAATTCTTGTCCCAATTTCTTTAAAATCCGTGAATTGTTTTATGGACATCGATAGAAGATTCGAAGTTGACACAGATTGGTCGACAATGGAATTCTAGCGAAGCACGTGAAGCTTCAGGTGTACGTCTAGTAAAACTTCATAAAAAATCCGCTAATATTCCTCCGTAAATCAGTGCCTTCATAGAAATGTCGTCTACTGTATTCGTAAAGGGTTGGGCGGTAAGTTTCCCTTGAGCGTCGGGATAGAAGAGCTGGGCGGCGCTTGGGTCAATTTCAAACCATATTAAAGTTTCCTTTAGCGCGCTTCAACGTGCCTTTGATGTCGGAATATAGACGATTATGTTTGCAAATTCTTTTCCGGAATGGAACTAATAAACTTTGTATATTAATAGTGTGTATTCTGTTTCTGTGCCGACAATGCCGCTGTATTATCAGCACGTCGAAAGAACGCTCGGAAATTATCATATACACAGTATCCATCGTTTCCTTTGATCGTCCGACAACCCGTCTGATTAACAATTTTGATTTTGTAAATAAAGTCTTGTTATATACATACTATCGCTTGTGAGTATTTTATTAATATCGAGCTTCAAACAATGGTATGGAGAATGCATAGAACTATACAAGAATTATGATACTTGAAGTAGAATTAATCCGTTGATGTACAAAAATGTCTTGGATCCGTCACGTGTTTTTCATGCCATTGTGCGTGCACATTGAAGTGAACTTCACCTGAGGAAACCAGGAATTTTAAACTTTCTTTTAATATAATCCCGTAGATTTCGACGAGATATGCCGGAAATCCAAGTTTCAATCTTAGAAATCTACCGGGTCAAAAGTTATGCGTGTTTGAAGTTCAGTGATTTGCATGGTATTCGCCCGGTATGGGCGCCGCCATGTTGTTACGCGAACGTCGAGCTAACGGGCGGAGCCGGTAGGTGGCAGCAGAAGAACGCGGCGATGTCGATCGGCAGAGATCTGCAGCGTTCTAACTTTGTTTCTACGTAATTAAATGAATTCACGTGAAATAACGTAGAAACCATTTGATCGATCAATTGATTTCAAGGATCGTTAACCAACAACGACTTCCCGTGTATTCCGAAGATCAGGGTCCGCGGCGAAATCACCGAGTGGAACTCGGTCGAAGAGTGATCCGGGCCGGGTCGAACGAGGGTTAAGGACGGTTTCCAATGTTCGTGGAGCATCAACGAGATACCGGGTGGTTATCTGCCCCTTTATGGCAGGCCACGTCGCGCGTCGTGAGACGCGGCCGCTATCTACGGCCATAATTTCCCATTAAACGTCGGGGCTGATGCGTGCACCGGCACGGATCCTGTTTCCCTCTCTCTCTCTCTCTCTCTCTGTCTGTCTGTCTCTATCTCTGTCTCGCTCATTCCCTTGATCCTTCTATCCGGCTCTTCTTTTCCGTCTCTTCCCGGAGCTGCTGCGGGGGAACCGTTGTTCCTGTTCCTTTTTCAGCCGGCGGCTATTTATGACGCGCCGCGGAAAACATTTCCCGTATATCATGGAACAAACTTACATGAACTCGTCCTGAGGGAAGAAGAGGGTTGCGTCGGAGCTGCAAAGTAACCCCCAACCCCCGTTCTTCCTGGGGTCTACGTGTCCTGGCTGGTTCTCGCCTGCGTTTCTCGTATCTGTTTCACATTACGTGGGGAAGAAAAAGGACCACAAGGGGTCAGGATGTATTTCCTCCTCGGTTTCCTGCCCTCTCCCCTTCGCGCCTCCTAGTCCTCTTCCGTCCTTTGTTAAATCTGCGGCGATATTGTCACTATCAATTTTCCGAACAATGTACCTAATCCAATACCGTTTTCCCCCGGTGTTTCCGTTATTTCTCCGGGACCGTTTCGTGCGGGTCTCGCGTATCCGGCGCGAGGACGATCAGCACGCGTCGAATTTCATTTTGTAATTTACAACGGACGGTTTTTAATCCCGCGCCTGTGTTTTATTAAAACTATCCCCTCGGAACGGCAGTCCGCCGCTCCGCGCCGGCTGCTCCCTCCGTTCCGGCTCTATTTCGCGGAATATATTTCGCGTGCATCGCGGCCCCGAACCTTACCGGAATTCATCTTCGCGCAAGATGTTCCGGGGGCGACATATTAAAGGGGAGAGATTTTCGCTTCCAACCTCTCCCCCCCACCCGCCCCCGAAAAGCCCGTTGTCCTAAAAATTTCCTGCCGGAAAATCCCGGGAACTTTCCCCGCGGAGGGAAAGATTTCTTTATTATTTCACACGCACAATCCCCTCCGGGGTCTATTGCTTCCCACAACCGACCCCCCTCCGCCGCTGGATGTATTGTCGTTAGAGGATTTATGAGAGATCCCGTCGTTTTTTTTTCTGCTTGCAGAGATACGGAGCACCATGCCGCCGATGATAAATGAGAAGGTGGTCTACATGTCGGCGAGGCTGAAAGACACCATTGTGATACCGTGCGTCGCGTACGGGAATCCAACACCAACCAACAGGTAAGAACCCCGCGAGCGCAGGATACCCGCGAGTTTTTATGGCCCGCGGCGCTATAACAATTCGTTGGCGGGGCCCCGAGAAATTCCGACGATACCGTCCATCGTTCCTGACAGAATAATCGATCTGGGAAAATTTTCGGGATGGGTAAGTCTCCTCAATCTCGGCCACGTTGCCTCGTCCGTGGTATTAAAAACGACAAATCAATTTTGAACGTTCCTATATGCGCGGCTAGAAATCATCTTCCTTTCTATTTTTTTTTTTAATTCTGTTCGGAAATTGCACGCTCTTTTAAAGAAAATATCCCTGTAGAATTTTCTTCTGAAATGTCTCGTCGAAAATATTTGTACGATACAACAATAAAACGTTTTCGTTAAAAAAAGAGAAACGGTAATTGCGTGCAGCAAATAAATACAGTACTGCGATCAAAGTTATTACGTTCAAGCATCGACCGCCCACGTATTCGAATCTCGTTGCGTTAAAAAAAAAAGTCGATATCAATCCCCGCTGCATAGTCAACCAGTTTCACTTTTCCAATTTACAAAAGCCCTAGTGTGAATCAACTCGTTTAATCCACTTAGCGTGCGTTTTTATGAAACAGTACTCTAACCGATGACTGCGCACAATGCATTGTACAGTTTATTCCCAACATATCGCGCACAGGGCCGAGAGAACGATCGCATGAATTTCTTCGGAATAAATGCGTCCGCGGAAAGTCTGAAAAACCGTTAAAGTTTTATTTTGCGCTCCATAAAGCATGCGAACGGGAGGAGCGAGAGAGTGAGAGAGAGGGGGGACGGTGGACGAAGGAGAGAAAGTGAGAGAGGCTCTCCGTAAACCTTAGTAATTGCCAACTTTTGCAAAACGGTCCTCGAGCACGGTTCGCTTACTTGCTAAACAGTTTTCCGATACAACGGGACGATGTATCGACCAAGTTTAATTTAATTTGCTGGGTTGCGGCAACAGGAACGCGCACGCGGGTTCTTCTCGCCCGCGGAAAAATATCTCGAACGAAACCGAGCGGTGAAAGGGCTCGGAGCCTCCTTGCCTTTCGCGTTTCCAAAGAACCGACGCGCCGCAGTGATCAACGAAGCTCTCGACGTTGCACCAGCCTTAACACATTTTCGCGGTGAGCGGATTTTTGTAAAATGAAATTTGTCCAAGACAATTTCAAGAGGTTAGATTAAAAAAATTCAAAACCGAATAGCATGATAAAACGGCGAAAAAAAAGTGGCGGTAAGATACGTGTTAAAACAGTCGGCAAAAAGTGTCAAAACGCGAGAAGATTTTTGCAAGGGTCGATTGCTGGCGCTCCCTTAGTGGCACGGATGCGGCGCGGCGCCGCACGTTTCCTATTCAGCCCCGATAGCCGCGCGAGCGTACCGGCACACGATTAAACATTAAGCATCCATTTACTTTCCGACATGGCCCAGTAATCCATCGTCGAAGTAGTGGGTAGCAGCGGCTGCGAATCAAAGAGAGGAGGGTGAAGAGGGCTAGAGCAAGAGAGAGAGAGAGGGAGAGAGAGAGAGATTAATAAGACATGCAGTCGTGTCCTGGAATTAACGTTGAATCTCCAACCCGGCGCCCACGCTTGAACCAGAAGCCTCGGTTAAATCATTGACGGTAATCCTCTGCAACAACTGAGCGCCCCTACGCGGTCCGATCGAACGGCACCGGCCGGGCCGTTCTCATCCTCGCCATCGGTCCGTCATCGGATTATAACGAACGCGTTATTGAAATGTAAAAATTTCAATCTCGCGCGATTTTTCTTCGCCGCGATTCGCATCGCCGTTCTTCGTCCTCGGATCTTTGCCCGGCATGATTCTCTCGTTCTTCTCTTAAAATATGAAACGCGATCCCGGAAGCAATGTTACCTCGAGGAGATCCTTGCATTTCGGCTGGCTACCCTCATCCCGTAATTTACCAGCGAGTAAGGTCTACATACGCTGCTCGCCTCTCGAAACGTACGTTTTCTTCTATTTTTCTTAGCCAACGGCGCGGCGGCGGCGTCTGCGACTTCCACTTTCGGAACGTGATTTTGTTTCGACAAAACCGGCGGACGGGAATGGGTTAGCGAATGATAACAATGACCGGGGAAATGAGATCTTTCTGTTCGGCCGTTTCTGCCGTCGAGTAATACACACGCGCGACAGCTTTTTTTAATATTAATGCTAATTTCAAACATGGCTTCGGCAAAGGTGTATTTTCGTGGATGGAGATCGAGCTGATGGGTGCGTGTCGGTATACATTCTGCTAAAAGAAAGAAAGACGCTCGAGACTCTTTGAAATTGCTCGTTCCGTTTGAAAATTGTTATTAGACATCCTCTGCTGCGTTAGGATAGCTAGACATAGATGATATTAAAGTGTCCGGTTGTCCGGATTGCAATTTCAACAAATACTATTTAGTCAAGATTGTTTACTTAACAATATCGTGCATTTCAAATGTCTTTGTGATTTTTCAAACAATTCTAATTATTTCCTTCTGTTCGTTCATTTGGCTTTGTATTCACATACAGAGTGACCCAGAAAGAGGGATTTTTTTCGAGAGAATTAAGTTTTATGCCAAGTGATAGTTTATGTCTACATATGAATCGCTGTATATTTTTCAGTTGAGTTGACAATTTTTTTTTTTATTTATTGGAAGCTTAAATACGGTTTGATATGTTGACTGATATTGTTATTTTTATGAAACATTGAAACATACACTCTTACTACATATTTAGTCGACTGAATCCAGTCGAAAAATTCTAGTTATTTCTTTCTGAGCAAACATTCATGTTTGAGCTTTATTTGAGTAGCCGTGCAGCCGGTACACGCAACAACCTTTATTTAGTTTGCTCCGTTCTCGTAAGTAACGCGAATGTTATTACTCTTCGAACACGTTTCGTACTGTTTATTTAAACATCGGTCAAACGACGGATGTGTTAGTGAATTTTTTATTGCAGAACGAAATTCGTATTTTTCTTTTCAAGCATTCTCTGCGTGCATAATGGAATCCCGTGTTTTAAAAACAGCGAATCCGTCACGTATTCCGCGCGCCTCGCGATGAATAGAATCAAGCAAAGGTTAAAAAAAAGAAACTGTACCGACCGAGTTTGAGAAATCATAATACGGAAACCGAGAGAACACGGACCGGTAAGGATTTGAAAATGTCGTTCTCTATGTCAATGGACGTAGGGCCAACGACGTTATCAATTGTAATGTTAATGTATTTATCATTCCATTTTTATCATTGTTCAATTCATTACTCATTACATTTACCCATTTAATTCCACGTGTACGTTGCTTCAAAGAAGGCAATTTATGCAAAGTAAAAAATATTTGCATCGATGTAGGACACAGGAGTCAGATAAAAAATTTGTTCTTCTCTTAATCATCTAATTAAACAGAAACTGATACACTAACATCCACAAATGTTTGTAATACGACCGCTGCTTTAAATTGTGCGTACCGATTTTTGCGATAAATTTATAAAATCCCTAGTCTAGTTATTAGTTTACCAGGTAGACATAATTTTGCAATTAGTCGAAGTGACGACGTCATTAAATCAAATTATGAAAAGTTAAAGGTCTCCTCCAACTTTTCAGCAACGCGCTTATCTTGCGATTTATTTATTCAATGATACACATTCGATCTGACTGCAAAAAGTTGACCGATCCAACGTGGAACGTTCAGAAGACGATCACGGTTCCCGTTCGGACGTCCGGATGTCCCGGACGAAACAGAATTATAGCGTCGATTACTCGGTGGAGGTGTCGCGACGCGGCGCAGCGCGGCGACTCGTCGAGCCGGGGTCCCATCGAGGATCCCGAGGATCCGCGTGGATCACCGTCGATCGAGTTTACACGGGATCGCGACTCGTATTCCCATTAAAATCTCCGGACGACGTTAACGACCATAGACGGCTCTATTCCGTGGCAGATATCGGCCCCTGTTGCGAGGGTATCAAAATTTTAACGACGCTCGACGCGAGGCGCGGATAATTCGATACGCGTGCGCCGCTTTATTAACAATTCCCTGTCGCCGATGTTTGACAGCTGTAATTAATTTCGTCGGTTCAAGCGACGCCCTGGGTTCATCTCTCCGATCGATCGACATCGTGTCGGGGAATAAACGCCCGCGATAAGCGAATCGAGGTGAGCGGATGAGCGCGAAGAGAGGTGTCGATGTCCCCTCCCCCCTCGCCCACCCCGTAGTTCCTTAAGATTCACTGGTCGGCCGGATCGATGACGGAAAAATCACGCGAAAGGGGACACGGACACGCGAGACCGCGGTCCTAACAGCCGCGAATTTGTTTGTGCATCCACGATGCTAACCAAGAGCTGCGGGGACGAACGAAGGCGGCGGCGGCGGCGGCGGCTGCGAGCTATACATATAGGTAGACGCGGGGGGTGTATGGGTAACGCAAACAAACCGACCGCTGATTACAGAGACTGCTTCTGACAGCCCATCAAATATTCCGCATTTACGTGTACGTCGACGTCACTGAGTATTCCGTGGCTGTGCTTTGCGTCGTCCTCTCGCAAACGCGGCTCACTCTCTCTCGCTCTCGCTCTCTCTCTCTCTCTCTCTCCGTCGTCCGTATTTCTCTCTTTCCATCCAGCCCTCTCGTCGCTTCCTATGCCTCCTCCGTGGCTTCGCCGAGTTGACGGAGCCAAATAAAGCGAGGGAACAGCCGCGCACGACGGAGAAAGATTCGACCAGAGGATAAGTTTAACAGAGAAGGAGAGAAAGAGAGAGAGGCGAGCGAGAGGGCGAAGTAAGGATGAGAGGACAGGAAAGGGAGAGTCTGAGGGTTTGCCAACGTGGCAGGGCTTCTATCTCCAGGCTACCTCCCGCCACGTCCCTATCCCATCTCCTTCCCGCACCAATTTCCCTCCGTAAATTCGATTATCTATAGGTATACTCCTCGTCGACGTTCTCTCCGCACTCTCTCCGCTCTCTCACTCTCTCTCTCTCTCTCTCTCTCTCTCTCTCTCTCTCTCTCTCTCTCTCTTTGGTCGATTCCCGGCAAGTATCCTACGACTCTTCACTCTCGTCGACCTGGTTCCATCGCACCTTCCGCCATGGTGCAGCCTCTGCGAGCCGACTGAGGCAGGAACGACACTGTCACGCTTTTCGAAACTGCCGCGCGCCGGGTTCGGGGTCAATCACCGCCTAGCACGACACGGACCGCGGAGAACCGAGGCTGCACAAGCATCGCCGCCGGTATCATTTTTGAACGAAGTTAGCGGAGCCAGGTCCCCGGGGACCTCGCCTTAGCCTCGAGATTGCAGAGCCCAGGAAGTATTTCCACGCCGGAGACCGGACCCGGTCCGTGAGAGACCACGGCCTAGATCGCAGAGAGCGGCGCGGCGTTCCACCCTCGTCGGACGCTTTCTCGGAAAAAGGGTGGATTCTCGACTTTGCGCGGTCACGTTCATCTTCCAGCCCTCGGCCTGGAAGCACAACCGGCGTGCGGGAGATTCAACGGCGGGAGTTCTTTCATCCCTTTTCCGTCGATTGTATATTGTCCGCGACGACGACGCGACGCGACGGCGGAAAGGAAATAGGATTTGATGGATAGACCCATCTACGTGGCCGAAATCAATGGACACCGTGACCGGAATCTGATATTCTGGAAATTCTGCGGATTTTGTTTCTTGCCGTTCGTTTGAACATTGCGCGGAGGTCGAGGTCGCGAAGATCGAGACTGACGGCTACGTCGCGTTGCGTACTCTGCTCAGGATATTTCTGGGAAAGTGACGTTTTTCAAAACTTTTATTCCAGCTTTATTAACGAGTTATTAGTGAAAATCAACCAGCAGATGGGTTAAAATCAATTTATAATACTGTATGTTATAAGTCAACGACCATTGCCTCGCTGAAAACACCGGTTCTCGTCTTTAAATATTCCACTTCCTAAAGACTGTTAAGGGGGTTTTAATAAAAAATTTTTCCCCCAAGCGCCATCCCACTATCCATTGAGTCACCTTAATTTTACTGGTGTTAACCTAATCGCTAAATAGTTCCTAAGCATACAACCACCGTCCAAAGAACTGTCTAACTCAGAGTTTCGTATGCGAGCGAACATTGCATGAGTTAACATTGCAATATAGTGTGGTAGGTTTTTCTTATGTTTGTTGACTCCAGTTATTATTTCTGACTGTAAAATCTTTATTCAATAAACATTTAAAAAAAAACACCGGTTCTCATAAGGAAGACCTAGGAGTTTTTCTAAGGAATGAAAAGTGTACGAAATTTTCCTATTAACATTAAAAATCAAACGATGCTGACGTATGCTAAGGTCCGGTTTATGTACATCGGAGACATCAGCGACGAGAGCTCTACCAGTGAAGAACTAAAAACAATTTTGTTACGAACTCAAGGAACCACTAGAAAAAGCAGAGAAAAACGAAGGGTTCGCAGTAAAACTACCGCAGTGTAATGGCTTACACAAGTTGGTCATTAGAGTGTACCTATTACAATGGCAACGAACTTCTTCCCCACTCGGTAGACCGTACAATTTTATTCCATCGTCAATGATACTTACCTACATTAAACCGAATTCATTCGATCAATAGATTAAGGTCGTTGAAACTGAACGAAATTTCACTTAGTCTGAAAAGTTGAATTTTAATTCTTTTATAATACTAATTTAGAAATATAAATATTTATTCGATGTTCGCATAATATTTATTTTGCAATTACGATTAAATGTTTCTTATCGAAAGATATTGAATTGCAAGGTTCGATGGATCTTGATTATTGCTATGCTGTTTAGTGCCATGATCCATGAACTTCCTAACCGCGTGCTAATTGTGTCGAATCGTGATGTTTTTATCGTGATGTATTAGCATTAAGTCCTCTTTCTCTAAAAATTTTCCGCTCGATATCTAATGTTTCTTCCGACTTTGATTAGCATTCTTATTACTAACTTAATGTTATATACACTCACGGAAATTCAGCACAACGATAGTGTTAAAATCAATAGAAACCATAATAATAAGATTATTAATATAACAACTGAAAATACCATACAGAAAGATACATGTAAAATATACGACCAATTTACAGACGCAATAGAACATGCAACAGCCGAATGCAAGCAATCAACTGGAACAGACCGTACGGATAAACGTAACACAGCAGCAAAGATCGTGCATCAGGAATTTGCAGTTCAAAATCAACCAGTGCAAGCGCGCGCACACACACACCGGACTATAAACACACGTTCGGAAATACTCGAAATTCAAAACTCGGAGAAAATGTACACATCAATAAAACAATCATAAATAATATAGGTCAAACATCACGCTCGTCAACAATAGTGGAAAAACAAACCCATCGGATAGATATTGCAGTACCTAATGATGCAAACATCGCACAAAAAAAACCATTTAGAAAATACATACCTCTCGCAAGCGAATAAAAAGAGCATTGTGAACGGCAAAACAATGGCAATGGTACCAATAATCGAGTCTGTGGCAGGGATTGTAAAAATCAAATACATCGATCGTCCCGTACCAATAGATACAAGTGAAGATACATGCGATGACACACGTGACGATATACTTGAAGACACATGCGAAGGTACATGTACATACGGAAAGCTGCGATCGAAACAACTACAGTACTTAAAAAATGATTAGAACAATAGGGGTGAAGTATGTGATTCTAAACTATAACGAGTCAGTATTTTAATATCGTAAATAATATTATAAAACGGATTTAAATATATTTTTTCTTAATTTTTCGTTTTTGTTTGAATATTTGAAAAACACCCATTTTTCTAAAATAAATAACTAAACACATAATTCAAGAAGTGTTTCCAGAATACTTCGAAAATGTATTTAAAGTAAAAAATATTTCTGTAAAAAAATATGTCACGTAGATCGCCAGATGGGCGGGGGATCGAAAGATTCTTTTCCTTTCCATAAATATTAATTGGCCGATCCGGGTACGTGCGACCGTTAGAAACGAAGGGAGCGAATTGGTTCCGAAACGGTTCAGTATCTGCGCGGCGGGTACGGTCGGACGAGGTCAAAGGTCGCGCGTGCCCGTGAGAGATCGATTCGATTATCCCGTCTACCGAGACGCTTTAAATACGAGGGGAGACCGAGAGCGTTTCGGTGACGAAACGCGCGAGTTTCCCGGTTTTCGAACGGGCATATCGATCCTGTTGTAGACGGGGTACGGAGTCAGGGACGGGCGAATAATTTCCGGCGAACGGACCCGATCCGGTCGCGCCGGCTTGCTCTCGCTCGCTTCTTATTTAGAGATCCGCCGAGTATTAACGATTTTCGTCTGTAACCCATGCACGCCACAGCCGCGGTTTATCCGGCTGCTTGTTCAACCGGGAGTGTTTTGAAAGCGTGCCAGTACATCCACCGTTCCATGCACGCATACTGTGCAGTTCTGAACCGGGGAAAAAAGATGGACTGGTGTGGGGACCCATCGGTGGGGGCACCCGGAGAGAGAGAGAGAGAGAGAGAGAGAGAGGGAGAAACGGAGTAGGAAGTAACATAGCACAATTCACGGCCGTGCTGTGTATTCAGTCTTCCCAATGAAACAGTTGTTATTTTGTGGTTGCCGAGTGCACTAGAGAGATACACTGCTAGAATGGAAAGGCTTGCTCGGATAGTAAAGCAGCAATATCGCCCTGTGTCCGACGCCAGCGGTATGCGAGCATTTTCGCTCAGTCAGTGGTGAATCTTGAACACTGATCGGACATAATGCAACTCCGTGTATCACGAGAAGCGCAGTGATGCGACCGCGCAATTTATCGGACGCTACCAGCCAGCGGAGCAGCGTACGTTTCGGCTGACAGTAGTATATCCCTGCACCTTGTCAGACACCGCCGAAAGAACGCCAGACCGGCGCGGCTCCTCTTCTTTCCGTACCTATTGTGCTTGTAACGGAGAGTTCGGGAACTTAACAGGTTCTGGTTGAAATATTGATCACAGCACGATTTTAAAAACATTTTGACACGATATTGCTACAACAATTTTTCGAGTAGGTATTCTCTCTTCGAGCGTTCTCATAGTAATTGCTCGCTGCGATATTATTAAAAATATCATAATGAATTTTTTAATAACAGTTGCTAGTAATAATTTTAGTTAGAAATTTTATAAAAATTGAATGATTAGATCGTATACGAGTCTCGTATTTGTATTGTTATCGATATTCTTTTTTTTTATTTATCTCTGACGAGTCTTAAATTGTTGAATATTTGAATAATTAACGAGTTTCTAATTAGTAACTAACAATTTGGCACGTATGTGTGACTCTTTTGCTCTGTCAAATGGGCCTGAACAACTTCTACCATTTTCAACAAGAAGCACGAGCCCACTATTTGAAGAGTTCCGCCGTTAATTACCACGTTTGCAAACACTTCAGGCATTTGGCGCTCAAAGACTGAAGAATTTATTGATTCGACGACGAGAGACGAGCCCTTTAAAACTCAGAAAACAGAACCTCTTAAATTCTTAGCGGCCCGATTAATTCGAATTCCATCGGGAATTAGCTTTACTGAATGTAACGCGTCGTATCGTCGGAATTTCCATTTTACCATGGTCCACGGGCCAAATATAAACGAGTTCTGAAATAGAATTTCCGATAGTCTCGCGTCGTCGCGCCGACAGTTGATGCTGTAGGACCGATGTGCGATAACCGTGTTCGAACCTTAGTGACGAAAAAATATGCATAATTTATTCAATTTGTTAATTCTCTCTCCAATTTGTTAATTCGAGCTCCTGTGTCCACCGAAGACTTTTGAGCGAATTAGTTCTATCCACTTCGATTAAACAAATTCGCGTACACATTAAGAAAATAATTTACCCTATTTTCACGATCTGGAGACTCCGGCGAATCATTATTTTCTTCTGCTGTCTGTCGTAGGTGGTACTACAACCGGAACCAGAGGGAGGAGCCGATCGAGGACGCGTCAGGACATTACGTGGTGCGAGACGGTTCGTTGATCATACAGGGTGTTCAGGAAAACGATACCGGCTCCTACATGTGCACCGCCAGTAATGTGGAGGGCAACGAGTCCATGGAAGTGAGGTTAACGGTGTCTGCGCCATTGAGCGTGCACGTTCAACCGTCGATCCAGACCGTCGATCTCGGCAAGGCCGCTCATTTGGTAATTGACGATCCCCACGATTGCCCGCGATTCACACGGTCGGGTTTTATAATAGTAATTAATGCCGGCCTCCAGCCATTTATGTCGACTGTTCTACCTTCGCATCAGCCACCGGGAGCATCTATCATTATTTACTCTGTGTTCTAACTGACGCATGTTGTCGCGATTATCTTTGTTGTGCGAGACAAACCATGGCAATCGATACTGCTAGAAATATACTATCAGTAACAATCATTCATTTTCAATCCTAGACGAATAATTTCATCATCCAGGTAAGGATTAAGGCTTGTCCCGCCACTCTACCTTCCCCTTCTACAACGCTATAACTCCCTGCGCTACGACCCGGTCACGTGACTAGTCCGGTACTGGCAGAGACGGGGCAACTTTTCGATTCGATTCCTCCGACCTGTGATAACTGTTAACGCTAAACCTACCACTGTCGGTCAAATAATCGATTTTATATTTTTCCATTTTACGATTATTGAAATTATGAAGGGACTTACAAATGAATTCGATTTTCTTTATACAAGCACATATTGAAGGAAAAATTGCACAAAATATAAATAAACAGAGCCTTGTCATTTTTATATGCTGAAACGTTTTAATCGCATTTAGTTAACTCGGTAGGTTCAGCGTTAAATATTTGAGATCTATAGATACGCAAAGTGTCATACTGTTTTGTCTGTAGCAACGTATTCTCAACCTGTTGAAAGACGCGAATAATCACGACAGAAAGAAAGAGCGATGGACGGGGCTGTTCAGTTTGGGGGTGGAGGATGGGTATCGAGTCAATTCGCCGGCGAATTTCTCGGTGATTCCCGAGGCATTTGGCTCCGGGGTAATACGATTTTTACGAGAACGCGGGAAGTCGTAGGCGACCCCGAGGACTGGCGGAGTTCTTGCCTGCGCTGAAAGAAGCTCGAGTCGTACCGGTAGCGCCATTCGACGCGGGGCAATCTTATTTTTGAAGGGGGACGTGAGATTCGATGGTATTCTGTTAGGGGGGTGTGGCGGGGGTGGTAGGCGGGGGCAGCACGCCCGGAAACTTGGTCGGTTCTCATCAGTCCCTTTTCTCTAAACTGCTTTTCAGACGTGCAGCGCAAGTGGATTTCCGCAGGCGGCGCTCTACTGGCTGAAGGACGGTCAGCCATTGAGAACGACCTCTCGCGTGAGGGCGGTTGCCACGGAGCGTATATCCGTGATGTCGGTTGCACGGGAGGATCGCGGGATGTACCAGTGCTTCGTGAGGAATGAGTACGAGATGGCCCAAGGAATCGCGGAATTGCGGCTGGGCGGTGAGTCTTCGTTTGTTTAGCCGTTTATGTCCCGGCCCCGGTCCCGTTCCATCGTCGCAGCCCAAACACGATCTCGATACGGAACGTGGAAAAATGCTTCCGCCAATATGAACGGGATATACGCTCGCGAAATTGCACATGTGTGCTAGAACTAATGAAATCTTTATCCTTCCATGGCTCTGGGCAGGACTGGCCCTACGGTAGTCGGCTTCCTGCTGCGAAGTTCCTTTTAAGACAATAGCGGTTATTTTTCGGGTAATCGAAATAATAAAAATGTTAAAAACAACATACATTTTATCTAAAAAAAATAATCTTGTAATTTATCAATTGTTAAGGACAATATTTTTAATTTGTTAACACATCGTGGATAAGCTCTCAACAAGTTAACGCAAACGCAGAAATAAATTCAGGAATAGGTTCAAAAGCGTTAAGAATTTATCGACCATAATTCTAACTTTCTAAACAAGCCAATAATAAATATACGTATATGTTAATAAAATTGTTACGAGAAAGAATAAACGTATATGCGAATAAACGTCTGCGGACGAGTTGATAGAAATTTCGGGCAGTTCCCATGGTAACGCGGAATAGGATCGCCTCGTTAGATCGTCGCCGTTGCCGCGCGTCGTTGCAAGGACATTCGAGATTGCCCGTTTAATTCAGTTCCCCGGGTACATAATAATCGTCCCTTTTTCTCGCTGGCAAAGACTCGACCCACCCGTTCTGCCTCGTGTAATATCCATTATTCCGTTTAAACGATTTTAAGGAAGACTACCTCTGTCTCATTCCGACCCGGGGCGGGTCTGGGCGGGAACAGTAACTCGCGGCGGCGACGGCGGTGGCGGAGACGGTTAACGAACCTACCGCGGTATGAAACGTTTAAGACACTTCGTCGCGACGTTTAATGACATCTGGCCGCGGACGACGCTTTCAATTACGTCTGGCACGCCATCTTCTACACCGATGGACCCGCTTACAGTAAGATTCCGGGCGGTTTAACCGGCGTATGACGAACTGTTAACGACGATGCCTGGTCCAAGTCCCGAGGGACTCGTAGTCAACAGGCTGATTATGTATTAAGAATGTCCATTAACGCGTAATCGACGGTTCAATTACGGGTTGTCTCTAATTACAGTGAACTCGGAATACACCGTAATTAATTATACAAGCTGGTTAGTAATTGATGCGCGAGGTTTTTGAGACAGGTGGTTACTATCGTGTTTATTTAGACAGACGTATTTCCATCATTATTGTTTTCAAATATAATTCAATGGAGGACAGATAATAATCGAATACAGAATAAGCTCCGCTGTTCATTTAATCGTTACATTAAATTTTTGTGAATTATAGAATTTGAGTTTAAGTTGAAAATCAATATTATCTCCACCTCGAACGAACTGCATGGAAATTGTTGGTACGAAATTAATTTATATGCCTCCACAATGAAAACGTGATTACAGCTGCATGTTTACTTTTATCTCTAATTGCCGGGACATATGCAGTACGATTAGCAAAATTCGTTTAAATTTTAGGCGGGATACAAAACTCGGCTAAAACCTTCAGCACTTTGCGCGCATCGATTTAAATAGTAATTATTAGACCGCGAATCTTATGGAAAGCGTAAAATTGTCTGTGTCGACTGTAACAAACAGAAGCTGAACAGAAAAATTCTTACATTTCAATCCGTTTCACATAAAATATACATATATCGATTCATTTACATTTAATCTTTCCGCTGTTTCGAATTTTGCCGTTCCATATTCTGTCGCGAATGCATAAAATCCACAGATTTTTTTATGAATAGACGGTACAAGCTTATGCAAACGTTTGCATTCGCGGGTAAAATTCGAATAAATTCATATTCAGTATTTCTTTTTTATCTTCCGTTTACACTCGAGCGCTCGTATTATACGATCTCGTAGAAAATTTTCGAATTGACGGAAAACCACCCGTTCATCGCGCATCCCCGAAGATTTCCACGGGCGAACACCGAAGGCACAGCACTCTATCGATCACCATCGGTAAGGTTAAACGCGTGAGATCCTCGCGACGAATTAGTCGAGCGCCGTGCCGTGCCGTGCCGCGCCGGCTGGCTCTTCAGACCTAATTGAATCGGCCTGGAAGAAAAAGAATTGGAAAACTCGCGCCGCGCCGGGCCGAGTTTCCCCTCGTTTCCCGGCAGGTGTGTTCTCTTTTTCCCGGGCGTCTTGGGCTCTCGAGGCTCCTTGGTCGATGATGGAAACTCGTTGCCTCGGTGTGTTCGGAAGACAGACTCGTCGGATGGCGGTGCTCGGCGAAAAGGTGCGGGGCGGTGGCGGGAGGAGGGCCTGTTTGTCGAGCGAATGGTTCCGCGGTGATAGGTTGCCGGGTGGTTAATGCAGTGGAACTCTTCCCCATACGATCCATTCCGGGTTTGCGTGCCACTCCATCGTAACGCGTTTTCCATCACGGAGCCCGATGCGGAGCGGAGCGGCCCGCGCGCGGCCGCTCTCCTCTCCGAGGAAAGATGTACGTGCCATTTTCGCGGGAAAATTCCCTCATCGTTCTGGAACCCCCCTGATCCCCGCGTTCCGCCGCCCGCGCCCCTTCCGTTCGTGCCGTCATCCCGCGAAAATCGCTGTTTGCCGGCCGATAATCGCCATCCTTTCGATTCACCGGCGCTTTTAATTATGGAACCTCTCGCGCCCCGACGGCGCAGCGCGGAGCGGAGCGGCGTTGATCACGTACTTTTCACCGCCGCGTCGCTGGTTTTAGTCCCGGCTCGGCTTTGCTCGGCTCGGCTCGGCTCGGCACCGCCGGTTATAGATCCCGCGGATTGCTTTCAATTCGAGCGCGTTCGATCCCCGGTGTTTTCTTTTCTTCGCTCTCCTCATGCCGCGGCGTTCGTTTTTCCCCTTCTTTTTTGGACGACATCGTACATACCATTAACGGGCGAGCCTCTCACGGGGATGGTTAAGCCGTTCCTGCTACGTTGACGAGGCAATTTTTTGCGAACACAAGAAGCTTTGCCGGGAATATTGCCTTTGCCTTGCAACTACTTGCCGTTGCGGTACATTAACTTCATTGTTTGCGTCTTCTTTCGCGCTTCGAACCGCTTTGCCCGGCCACGGTTGGTAGAACGAGGTTTCTACGCGACAGCGGAACAACAGCGGCGATACGTTAGGCATTAATACCGTGCCTTCTTGCGAGGTTCTACGTTATCGAGGTTACGCGAACTCTTTGACCCTTTATCGCTCCAAAGAAAACCAGAGAAACAGTCGTTCGCGAGGGTAGTCGATCATTTAAATCAGAATAAATTTTCAAATTCGAAACGATCTGACCTTTTTCTGTAATTAGGAACGTTGGTTTGCCAAATGAAGAATTTTGAAAAATTGCCAGGAATTGCACGAGAAAAGGCACTTTTAATTTTAGCATGAACACGACGAGCATACGCTGTATTGGACGTTACATATTACGAATCTTCAAATTCGAGAAAAAATCGTCCAACAAGACCATCGCGGTGTACCAGAATTGCGGACCAACTAACTCTGTGGGTCGATTTTGCAGCTGTAAATATCTGGGGACTTTATTTAAAACTTTTAACGCGTTTCTCGGTGGATAATACAAAAGTAATTGACCAATCGATATCGAACAAAGCGCATTCGAGTGGTTGTGTTGTTCCAGATACTGTACCAGCAATGTCAATAGTATGTTTCATTTGGAACATTTTCTTTAACAATATAAGTTCGCCTCATGAAAAACGGCAATTTTTCTTAGGTAGAACTTTTCATTTTCTTCAGGAAGTTGGTTCCACTCCGACGATTACTTAACCGTAAGAAACATATTCATTTGCTCAATAAATAAGAAATGTTTTCTTGCTGGTCGTGACAATAATCCTAAAGGGTGTATCTATATTACGCACATTTTTACATTGTGAACATAAATTTTGGATTACAATCAAAGTCTCTTATGATACGCAATTGTTCAGTAGTTTCCTCGAGTATGTCTTGACATCTTCCAACACTGCATAATCTTTAAATACAAGCACACTGATCCAACATCCGAGTGCTCCACGCAGACCCTTCGCTTCTCCGTGCAACAGTAAAATTCGACCGGCTGACAGAATGGCTTCGTGTTTATCGGTTTCCCGGGCTCCGCGCCGCTCCGCGCAGCGCCGTTTCCGCGTATCCTCCTATCTGTTGCACGCGTGTCATATTTCGACCGGGTAACCGACTTCGATGCTTTTTCCATTAACCGGACAACACAGCTGACCGATCGATGGTTTCCAGTTATGGCCACGAAGATTTCAATTAAAATACTGTTACCGAGCCAGATTGGCCGCGTGTCCGGCCCACGGTAACAAAATCGAAGTATCCGGTGAACGATTTTGCGCACGAGAGGCTCGATCGAGCATCTACGTGTACCCCTGTTCCGTGTTCCGTGAGTATACATGTTGTCTGTTCTCTGCTCTCGGTTCTCAATTTTCGGTTCTCGGGGCGAAACGCTCGCCGCGTACCAGCACGGTGCACGCTTTGCTCCCTCGTAATGTATTTTCCATCACGAAGTCGTTTCGCCCCGGGCGGCGTACTATTTTTGCTCGAAAATGGCCTCGTTTGCTCTACGCTTGGTCCGTCCGCCTCTGCTCCGATACCAGCGAGGCAGTGGCGCGACGCGACGCGGCGCTGTTCGGCGTTGCGTAGCATCGCTCGATCGAAAACCACGCGATACGCGAGCTCCCCACTCGAAATATAATAAAGACCATTCGGCTCGCGCGGTTTCCTGCGAACACAGCGACAAAGAGATACATACCTACAAACGAGGTGCTTCGAATTCGTCGGGCTTTGACCGACCCGACCGGTACGTCGCTATTCTCAAATTACTTAACCGTAACAGGTTTATTCGAGTTTACGAGACCGAGGTTGCGATCTGCGTTTTATCCGCAGCTGGAGAATTCGCTCGTCGATTAGCGGATTCCGGGCATTCGTACGTTTTATGACGGTGTGAATGCGGTTTATCTCTACTGGTACACCTAAGGCTAAGATCACAGTGGACTCGACTTCGTCCGACGTCCGACTTCGGCGCACACGCACGAGCGTTCCCAGGCATGTGTTGGTGCTAGTGGCCCGATATCGGAAACCAGAAGGGTCTCAGAGACGGGCCTACCCACACATTTGAAATGTCGGACGTCGGACGAAGTCGGGTCTACTGTGATCGCGGCCTAAGTCACCGATTGCGCGAAAGGTACGTGGAATTCAAGATCTTCGGGGATGTTTCGTCACGAATGTTCGAATGTTGCCCGCCAAATTAACATTGGGCAGCCGATTCAGTGACTAGAGCGATTCTATACAACAACGATTGATCGATTTGAATCGAGAATGACGCTAAGAAAGCGTTTCGTCCCGGACCTGCTAGGGGACTCACCAGTAAGGCTGATCTAGCAGGTCCTGCCTTATACGAATTAAGTGACGCAGAGTTTAACGCGAATGTCCTGATCGATGGACAAGAAACACTGCACGCAAAGACTAATATGTAAAACCCGTATTAAAGAATGGTGAGACAAGACCCGTGCGTTGTCTTGTCTACCCGAGGACTGGAGAGTGTCACGACTTCCAGTCCTAACGCGATGAGGAAGAAAATGCGCTGATTGGTTCTTGCCGAAAGTTGCATTTTCCAATCAGCGCCCTTTTGACTGTGTAGGTCTCCTTCCTGTAGCTCTGAGTGAGACCTTGGAAGGAGGCGTGGGGCTCTACCTAACCCGGTCGACGATGGGTCTCGGTAATATACACTTATCCTTGACAGCCGCGGGTGGTCGTTCGGAGGGACAATTCTATGGCACAAAAAAAGCATCTGGAAAAAAATAAACATCTGGCAATGTCTAGAATGGTCGTTGAATGACTCTAATTTACAAAATCTTCGAGAAAGATTCTTAGTCACGAATGCACCATAAATATTGTCCGACAGAGAACCACATGGACTGTTCCTGCGCGACGGAACAGGGGACGATGATTGTTCAATTGAACCTTCGTTAGAACAACGTTGTTTGCTTATTCATTGGGTCGGGATTTATCCCAGGCCTGGGCAACTTGCGACTCGCGAGCCGCGGGCGACTCGTCTCCCCACTCCTGGGCCCTCCCTACCAAACTCTTGTGGAGTGTCGGAGGAGATATGGAGTCGCGCAAGGCAAATTGTTGGTAGGAACCGGTACACCGATAGTGGGAGTCGTCCGAAGTAGTCCGGGCCTATTTTGACCGAGTAACAAAGTCGTGATTTAATTATTGTCCTTGCAAATAGAATTATTGTTGAGGCCAGCTTGGGACATCTGGTTATGGCATGGGCATTGCCTTACGCTCTTGGTATGTTACATTGAATAATTTTTAGCATTAGGTACGGAGTGGCCTTGTCACCGTAATTAGGATATGGCCCATTCTTTTTCGTCTCAAGGCGTAACGGCAACCCTCGAAAATTGCTTAGGCCCATGTCATAAAACTACCAGAGCCCAGTCCGCCTTTTTCCTTTCTCGTGTATGCTGATTGCCAGAGTCGTCGGATTTCCCAAGAATCAGGCCCTGGCAACGTTTCGCATTTTTTTTATGGGTCTTTTAGTTGACCTCGGTCCATAGGCTGTACTTCTGGCCCATCTTGCGCTTTCGTCGCCGTCCACCCCCTTTTTTGCGTTTACCAACCAGGAGACATTTCGGATTTAGGAAGGGAGGAAAAATCAAAAGATGGTGGGGAGTCCTGAGCCTTGCATGCGGCTACACTTGGGACTTCTCTCAATTCGGTTCCAAACACTGTAAATATCACGTCGCGTTTTGTGCCTTGCCGTAAAAAATACAGTCCACTGTTGATATTGAGAACTTTAGCTTTTTCTCGACCAAAGAGGAAAAAACCCACGCTAGTTGACGATCATTTTGGATCAACCGCGGACATGAAATAATTATACATTGTAAAATAATGAATAAACTATGTACTAGCGTCGTCACTCGTACAGCGCCAAATGATGCCGTACTTAGATACACCGTGAATTCACCGTCAATCTACTGGGAACGCAAACGCGAGCTCGAACTTAGACGCGTGCCAAAGAAACTTCACAGCGACGTGATAAACACTTCACCGAGAAAAGTTTCGACGGGTATCGAAAGACACGTTTGAAACTTTGATCCGCCCGTGGACGGCAGGAATCGATGTGATGCGGCCGCGACGCGCATTCCATTCGAGCCATCATTAATTCTCTTTCGAAGTTCCTTGGCGCGGGACGCTTCCGTTTATATTCCATCAAATTGCAACAGCGTGTCTGTTTCATCGCAACTACTTACACCGGTCGGGCAAAGCGGCGTACCCGGTTCGTCGGAACGGTATACGAAAGTCAATCAAACCCTTCGTTACCGGGGGTAGTTAATTATTCTCTCTTCCACCCATCTCATTAATCCCCGCAAGCTCCCCGGACATCAAGGACGACGGCGTGTGCTGGCGAAGCACTCCGAATCGATTCTATACGTTTCCCTGAGCCGCCGCGCCGCTGTTTTCTCGACCATTAGCCACGCGACGCGGCAAGTTCGGCGATAGTCGGAGCTTGAAATTTTCTTTCGGAATCGTTTGCATCACCTCTTCGTCAGGCTAGTACACTGAGGCAGTGAGAGTAGATTTTATATGGCTTGAAAAAAATAATTTTCTAAATAGGATGTGTAATACGAGGAATAAAATACAGTATTTCATCGATAATTGTCGAAAATATCTAAACGATAATTGTTTAGTCGCGTACCCACTCCACTGAGGGGCATACCCCGTTAGGGGCCGTGCAACTCAGTAGGCCTCGGCCGCCGAGCAATGTAACCCGATACCGGATCGGGTATATCGGTGTGAAAACAGGAGACCACTATTAATCCAATGACAAAACTTCTTAATTTTTTATTATTTTTTTATGGAACTTTCACCAATATATTTGTGGAATTTTTCTGATTAAAATGATACCAAACACGATATAATTCGGATCATATACAGATATGTATATGGTCATTTATAATACAAGTCAGTTCTCTTGACCGGGACAATTTGCGAATCTTACACGGGTAAATATCATCAGAATTATATCACATTTGGTATCATTTTCGTTTTAGAAATATGCCACGAATATATTGGTGAAAGTTCCATAAAAAAATAATAAAAAATAAAGAAGTTTTGTTATTAGATTAGTAGTGATTCACACCGATACACCCGACCCGGTATCGGATGTCACTGCTCGGCGGCCGAGGCCTCTCGAGCTTCGGTTTCCTGTTCTACGTTCGGCAAAAGTCAAAGAATAGTATCTTTTCACGATAATTGTCTTTGGCCAGTCCCATGGTATAGACAATTATCGATGAATTACTGTATTCTTATCTTGGACGATCTTCAATTTCATTTCAAGAATCTGAATCGTAAAATAATATTTATAATCCTTTTCAAATGAAATACTATTTGAAAAACTTGCTGTATCGAACGAAATATTTGATTTTCACAGTTCTACGCGTACTTTGAAATAAATCCGATTACTTGCTATTTCGCCGAGCTCTGGCCATTAACCAAGCAGCGCGCGGCAAGTTCCGATGGTAGCTGTGGAACATGAACTTTTCTTTCGGAATCGTTTACCGATCGGTCTGGTTTGACGATGCACGACCGGGCAAAGTCGGATACAATCGGTCCGGAACCAGTTCTTCGAACCCTGTACACGCTTCGTTCACCAGCGGCCGTTATCAGAAGGTGAAACTGTGTTTCCACCCTTTCGCCGCAGCCCCCCCCCCCCGGCCAACTCCTGGGTGCCAAGAGTAATTGAAGAGCCGAAGGAAAGAAGGCACTTAGTTGGCCGGGTTGCGGCGATAGAAACAAGAACACCAGCAAACAACGGTAATGGATTCAACCTTTGAACGCTTTACCCGCAATTGCATCGGACCGCAATAACTCGCCGCTGCCCGGAGTTAGCCGCAGTAAGCGATTTTTCATTAGGTTTAAACGGGACGATGATTGCGCGCTATTTCGCCCTGCCCCTCCGGCTCCTTTCGACCGCCTTCGAGCTCGGCCGAGCGAGACGCTACCGAGCTGGCTCATTTTTCTATTCGATGGAAACCGTTCCGTAGGTATTCTTCGCGATCCTGAAGTCCCCTTCGCTGCGAGCGAAGTTTCGGGGCCGGGATGAATTTTCGTTACGCTACGTTGCCGTAAACCGATCGGGCAATTCTTCTGCATGAGGAAGTACTCTGTCGCTCACAAATATTTGATAACTTGTTCGATGGAAGGGCTCCGCTCGGCTCCCGATAAGAATTCGAATTATTGCTTTATATTTAACCTCTTGCTATTTATTTTTTCGGTTTCAGTGATTAGAACTTTTTTGCAGTTCGTAATTTCCTAAAAAAGGAAAAAATTTATATCTATTGTATGCCTATATACATTCTCCAATAGCTGTACATCAACAAAACCAATGTAGAATTTTTTCCGGTTTGTAGGAAATTAATAACATACGTATTTATTAGACTGTTCAAAATCATCATCACGAGTCTGACACGATATTGTAGGGCAAGGGGTTAAAGCCGGCGAGTGTAACTCGAAATAATAATATCCACAGGTTTACATAATATTCACAGGTTTCACCGAGCGAATATTAGGAATAAAGTGGGCACAATTTTCTGGCCTCGAATTTTCGTTAATTTCATTTTATTTTCTTACCAGCGGATGACGATTCAATTTTCAGAAATTGTTCATTTCTCAATTTAACGTATACTTCAGTCAACAAACATTTTTGTCGACGAAGGCAATTTTCATTGATTTCTCAGTTCACGGTTGTGTCGAGGTCACGGTATACTAGGCCGCTAGACTCGTCTTGACATAAGGTGGTCGATGAAAGTGATCTAGATTTTTCATGAAAAAACTTCTCTTGAACTTTCTTCCAAAAATCATTACGGGCATACAATAAAGAATTTCTATACCACTGTAACAAATAAATCCTAAAGGATGAGCAATAACGTGGTTGGATTTCGCAGAATGTCTTTCTTCGCGAACAAGTTCGAAGACATTTTTGAGATCCATTTCCTAAATTTCCACGAAACTAAATCAGATAGAAATATTGGTTGTTTCGCGGGCGAACGGAGGTCAATAGAATTTCGTTATTTCCAGCGGTGCGGCGCGGCGCGGCGCGGCGGCTGGAAACGTCCTTTATTCCGGATCGATCCCCTAACCGCCAGCATGAGTTTCATCGATGGTCGGCCAGTGGGTCAGACCATTCGATTTTCGGTTGATCATCAAGTTAGGCGTGTGTCCCGGTTATACTCTGTCGTTAGGATTTTTCTCGGCTGCATGATTTCTAAGCTGCGGGGCATACAGTGTACATTAGGTAGGGATTGCCCGCAGCACGATGGGATAGTTAGTACCGCCACCTTGGATTTGCATACGCTAACGAGATTCCTGCGGTTTTGCCGATGCTTTGCATGCCGGCCGAGCACGATCTCGTCCCAGTCTGCACCTCTAGCTACGTCTATTTATTATGCGTCATAGATACGTCAGGCAAGATGGCTCGTCAGTCTCCAGAGAGCAACGGAGAGGGATAGCAGAGCCAAATAACCAGAGTTAGAAAGCGAGATAGCGCAAACAGGAACCTCAAGTTTAACTGACACGACGCGGCGGACGAAACCACCGAACAATACCCGTTTAGCGTTTTTTCCATTCTCTGTCTCGATATTATATATTTCCTTTCTATTTTCCAAACAGAACAGTTATATTTGTCGCTACTTTCCTCATCGACGAGTTGTCATGAAACTGCGAGACCAGAACTAACAAATGTCGGTGTGACGAACGCTGTTTTTTTTTACAATTTTACTAACCACGTGTTGAAGAGTGACAATTCTAATGGTCACGAATAAAAAGTAGCGCAAAATTAAAAATGACGCCACTTAACGGAAGATCGTTTGTTAACGGAGACTGATAATTTTAGCATATTTTTTTATTTGGAAATCTCGGATGAGATTTATTATAACATATTGAACATTACAGATTATTACATATTACAGTATATAACGAGAACATTAGTACATAATATTAATTATAGCATCATATTAATAGTTAGTACATAAGGAAAGGCCCTTAGACACGTAGATTACAAGCATTCAAAAAGGCTATCTTATATACACACGTCATAATATTAGGTTTAGCTATTATACATCCTATGTCCAACGGCAATTGGTATCCCTTCTTCGAAAGGTTTTGGATAAATTTTCTCCTCTGTTCGTTATATAGATTGCACTGCCAAATCACGTGGTTAATTTCTACCTCACAATTAGACATCTCATTAATTTTTCAATCACAGATCCACTCGGTTCTCTACGAAACCTTTGACTCCCCCGCCCTTCGCAGAATGAAATCAATAAATTCGATTAAATAAACACTGAATAAATGTTAAAATTTCGAAGCGCGACGGGAAAGTGGAGTTGGTTTGGATTTTTTGACGGATTCGTTTCATCCTGCGCCAGTTCATTAACGTCATCCGTATCGGACCAACGCGGATACGTCAAAAAAATTGATGTGGATCGCTTCCTATCCGATCAGCAAACTCGTTTCGTGAGCGTAACCGGGGATCGGCGTATTTGGGAGAGACACGCAATTAAGCGGCCGGAATGAAATTTGTTTAATGGTCGACGGACGCGTCTTGTCCTCGTATCGATTAGGCAAGGTCGGTTCGTGCAATGACGCTGCCACGAAATTAGAGAACAAACAGTGCCTTTAGCAGGCGCACTTAAAAAATTTGTGTCCCTCCAACACTTGGAATTAAGTTTTCCGAGAGCAGGTCGCCTCGGGCCGTCTCCATTTCCGCAGATTTTTAATTTAAATTGCAGCCGTCTCGCTGAGAGGTAGACGTCTGCGAGTACTGTATATATTTGACGACAGACTGAACTATTATTTAGACGAGACATTGTGTTCCCCGGCATGGCGTTATTAAACAACCGTTGTTCCGACCATTTTTCGCTAGGTACGCTTTCTTTACTCGTCCCTTCTTCTTACAATAGTTCGCATCTATTATATTAGATGCGTGAGGAAGTAGACTTTTACAATCCATGCATTGCGACCAGACTGCGTATTTTTGTGCAAAATAAAAATTTTATGCATTGAGCGTACAGATCTCAATGAGTTGGACATAATGAAAATTAAAAAATATTAATACTTATTGTAAAGATTACATTCAATTTTTGTAAAACTGATAATGACAAAATATACTCTCTAGAAAGCTAAATAAATAAATAAAATAATAAAATCATTATTCATAGAATTGTAAAAATATGGCAAAATATACTTAATGCAAGATAAAGGAAAAAATTTTTCCTTTTTAACACCTTTTTCATACTGACAGATACGTTCGCCGAAAAGTATTCGACAGTAGGAACATTCGTTCTCGATCTTTTATTTGCTGGAGTCGCTATTCGGTCGACCAGCGTGTTGAAGAATTTATTAACCGTGGATCGATTTCTCCGGGGCGTGTTCAAGCACCCAACCGCGCGAAAATCACGATATGCATGCGAAAAGTTGTAGAATGTTATTTCGTAGTCGGCGTGCCCGCGCTTATGAACTTCATGAATTCATTACCGGCAGGACTCGTTACGTGGAGCTGCGGGTTCATTTAGAGCCCTCCTGGAACTAGAACGCATGCCCGCGAAAGCACCGTGGTTATTTTCAATGTTTCTTCGTTAGGCCACGGCGCACTTAATCCCCAGGATCCATTAATCGCCAGGCCAATTATTTAGTACAAAGTCCCTTTGGTCGTTAAAGTCTATTTAATGAAAAGGGATATCGCGTAATTCGACGACAACAGGTTCATCTTTGTTGCTCCATCATCGCGGGACGTTCTATCCATAACAATATCGCAAATTATGAAAAAATCTACTGGGCGGGTCAGCAGAGATACGATTAAAACATGTCTCGAGTAAAATGTACAGTAAAGTCTAGCTCCCGTCGCCTGGTCCGAGCAAGGACAGAGGTCGCGAAGAGAAACTATTCTTTTATGACTGCGTCGACCGCGCCGAAAGTACGAAGCGACAATGCCGAACGTAGAAACAGACAGCGCATGTAAACAGAAAAAGGGTGGACCTTTTTGACTAAAAACTTTTTTTAGTTTCACTACCCAGAATTTGAGAGCTGTTGAGAAAATGATAGAAAAAATTTGGGGCCGATTGGGTCGTGGGAATCTGACACGCATCAAATTTGAAATTTGAAATCTGAAATCTGAAATTTGAAAATTTGAAGTGAAATTTGAAAATTTGAAATTTTAACATTTTAACATTTGAAAATATGAAAATTTGAAATTTGAAAATATGAAATTTGAAATTTGAAAATTTGAAGATTTGAAAATTTGAAAATTTGAAAATTTGTAAATTTCAAATTTGAAAATTTGTAAATTTGAAATTTAAAATTTAATTGCACACCTGCATCGCCGTTACGCCGCGCCGTATTCCGTCGAACGACCGCGCTAGTGGAAGAGCACCACTGACGGCAGCTCATATCGGGCGAAGATATTTTGCTTTCTGGTTCGGTAAAAACGTCGACGTTTCAAATTTCAGAGGGGGGTTTCTGAAGATAAAAGTCTGCTCTATCGCGTGGTATAGTTCAATTGTACGCTGGACCCTTATTTTTTTAAATAAATTCAAAAATATCGTCAAAAATTGGTGCAAAAATGGTATCTCTCCGTCTTTAATGATTGTTTAAACATGTTTCTCAAAAACTGTGCGTCTAGGAGAAAAATTAAGAACAGATTCGGAATCAGCGCAAAAAACTCTATAAGAATTGCATAGTGACAATCGCAAAAAAAGTTGAAATTTGTTGGACAGTGTAATTTGAAACTGTTTCAATGTATTAATATTATGTGCCAGCGCAGTTCTAAATAAACCGAATCGTCGAAAGATTTCCACTCTTCCCAAGCCATTAATCTTTATCCTGCCCTCGTTCCCTTCTAAAGAGATTTACATCGCGAACCACTGGTACTTTTAACTAACTCCGAACGTTTTACGATTAAGTGAGACCGTATATTTTACGATTTTGATGGGTCGCATGAAGCTTTTACGGCGCGTAGTCGTTCACGGAATTTCAATTATGCTTCCCGTTTGGTAAGAACTTTTATGAATCGTGAACAAAGCAGAATTGTGTACTCTGTCGAGGAAATTCAACGAGATTATGGTACACGGTTGAGCGAGGAAAATGCTGGAGTGTCAGTGACGAGCGGATCAAGTCCCAATGACAAACTAGATCTACATTTTGGACATCGTGCGACGCGTTATGAATGCAAAGTGAGTCTCTATGACCAGGAACACGTGTCGTAACTCGCATAAGGATCACACTTCAGGCGAGTACTTTACCATGTCCCTGCATAGAGTATAAATACTGTTGATAGTTGACGAAATTGGACCCGAGGACCATTTTTCTGTAGAACCATGTGTACGATCTACGATCCAAAAACAGGAGGTCTTTTTTGTCTTTGTATGTATACACAATATTCTCCTATCTCGTGCGAAAAGAAAATTGTCTTTAATAACATGTTAAAAATATCTTTAATTCCAAGTTATAGAAAATCTCTTTTAAAAATATTCTACATAATTGTTCGTATTTTATGTATAAATGTGTTGAAGATTTTTATAAAGCACAACTAAAAATTCAATATTACTTAGCAGAATGAATAATTGAAATTTATGATAGTGGAAACAAAACAAATTGAAAGAGGAAGTAGTCTGCCCCAGGGGAACAAGTCCGTAATAGGTCGGCCACGTTGCCTCGAGGATAAATAGTGTGGCGTGGGGCAGGGAATGTGTTTCGCCAGCAATTATCTATTCCAATTAAATTCAATAGTGTCGACGCTGTTAATTAATGAAACAAAAATCTCTAGCAGAACGAATTAAATGAAATTAACATACTACGAAAAAAAGTCCAACACTGGATCTACGCACATAAATGCGTGTTCCTGATTTTATGGGACACCCTGTAGATACCTCTAATTTGCTTCGAGCAATGTAAATTGAGTGTCAATAGTCGCCGAAAGTACAACTTTTCAAAGCGCCTTTGGGTAAAAAAAAAACAGTCGACAATAACACAAGGGTTAAGGGTTAGATGAGGCTAAGTCGCGATGGTTTTCAGGTAAGCGTAATCGTATGAATTCTGTTAACAGAGATCGCGCCGCAGCTGGTCTACAGGTTTATCGAACAGACAATGCAAATCGGACCATCGGTTTCCCTGAAATGCAGCGCCGCGGGTAATCCCACGCCGCAAATTTCCTGGTTGCTGGATGGATTTCCGCTTCCGCAAAACGACAGGCTGCTGATTGGCCAGTACGTGACGGTGTACGGGGACGTAATATCGCACGTTAACATCTCGTCGGTGAAGTCTGAAGATGGGGGCGAGTACGAGTGCATCGCCAGCAGCCGGGCGGGCGAGGCGCACCACTCGGCGAGGCTCAATATTTACGGTGAGTCCCGGGGAGAGAGACTGTTAAGGAGAAGAATCGCCGACCGGTGTCGATTGAAATTGACTGGAAACCCGGGGGAATATTACGTTTACCACGGGATCGATCGCCCGGAATAACGGCTTGATGGGGGCCCCCTTTGTCATTAACGCCGCCCTGATTCCGTACCTCGCCGGACTGGGGGTGGTTTCTATTAATTAAAAACCGCCCCCCCCCCCTTCGACGAGTCGACGGACTTGCCGCAATTGTTGCCCGGTCTGCGAAGAATCCCGGGGACGATGTCTCCCGAGCTTTATCCGTGCTTTAATCGAAGTAGAAGTGAGGTCGAACATTCGGATTTTTCATAATGTTTAACGATCGCAAATTAAATGAAATGGCAATTTGTTATCAGTAAAAGTTGCACATCGGTAACTGCCGTTACAACCGAAAAGAGGGTAATTCTACATTTAAAAAATAAGTAGGAAATGTAAAATAAGATTGTTTGGCATCAGGTTTTGTTCATTTATTGTAACAGTAAAGAAAATTTTCTGTGAAAAAAATATGAAATTCGATACGTTCTATACAAAAGCAAAAGTTATTCAGTTTTTTAATTCATTTATCTATTTAGCTTTTCTATTAATTTAGTAGTTGTTTAGTTAGTTATTTAATTAGTCCTTTATTCAGTTTTATTGTTGACGTACAAACGTCAAACCGGTTTGAGAGGTTAAGACCGTACAAATTATTTGCCTCCTGGTATATGAATATTCATGACGTTAAATGATGCGCGAAACAGGTGGCTAATCACAGGAGACCAAGTATTGTAGAACTAAATGAACATTGCACAATCGTCAACGAAAACATATTATCAGTTAGTTGAACCCCGAGGCGTAATCCGAGATACGTCAAAAACAATTTTTACGTGGAACGTGTTTTTATCCATCGGCAGACTGAAACGAAGTAAACACGTACTACTTCGCTGGAGGAACATCGTTCTACTGTAAATGGATTCGAATGAAATTAGTAATGCTTTCATCCGGCGTGGTTCGGCGCCATAAACTTCAGTATAAACTCTCAGAGCATCAGCCAGGTGGTTCTTATTTTCCCGGGGAGCAGCAAATTGGAACGAAGAGAAGATAAAAGGCGGTGTTAGTTCTCGTTCCTTCGTAGCTGTCGAATCGATTGCACCTGGGCAACAGATAAAAATACGGAAACGAGTTAACTTTTGCGCGATGTCGCCGAGTGAATTATTTGGAATACACGTATGTATGCGTTATTTGCTTGTCAATCGCAGGCCCACCATACGTCAGACCCATGTCCACGGTTTCGGCGGTCGCTTGGAAACAGTTTCACATCAAATGCCCAGTCGCTGGATATCCTATTGAATCGATAATTTGGGAGAAAGGTGAGTAAACGGGCTTTAGTTTCATCATGCATACGGCATTACTTCACTCGCGTATGAGTGATCCCGTCAAATCATTAATGGAACGATCACTTTAATCGACAATTATAGTATCCGTCACAATTATCACGGGTCATCTGTTCGTTCGTCTTGCACTATTTGAGTCGGTATCTACGCTTAGATTTCATTCGAAATTATTGTGTTTTAACGTTAATTCCTGCTACGTCCTAATTCGAACGATACGGCATTTATGGCTGAACCGCACTTCACTAATTAATAAAAAGAGGCATCGAACGTAACCAAAACGAATAACGCAATTTTAACTAAAATCCGGACGAATGGTGTAGTACTCCCTGGAAAAAAGTAAGGAAAATAAAATTTAAAAATTTCTTTTTTTTTTAATGTAAGAACATTTTCGTTAAACGAGTACCTCGTTGAGAAATACACATATCGTACAATTTATGGTAATTAGTTTACTCGTGTACATATAGGATTTAGATTCGAACAAAAAGTATACTTCTTCGAGAGAGAATTCGAAATTCGCGGGGGGATCGAAAATTCGTTAAGTAGCACGGTATCGGCAACTTTCGCCTAATAAGCTTTCGCTCGGTAAAATAGATTTCACTTGGAAAAGTAGATCTCGCGCCGGAAGGATTCTATGCGAGGCGCTCGAAGCTCGATAAAGTAAAACCTCTATTAAAGTTTAACGATCTATCAAAGCTAATGAAACTTTCGCCGCGTTTTCCGTTGAATAGAGCTTATGGCGAGGAGGAGGCTGGCTTCATCCCCCGACTCTAGGAATTAACGTAGGCTCCGTATTAACGTTCGTTCGTCACGAAATTAGTAACAGGAAGCTGCCGCTTCCGCACGGATACGAAACCCGGCCCTTATTTTCCTAGCAATTTAGATCGATCGCGAACCGCCGCACACGCCACGGTGCATTCCCCATATGCTAAAGCGTTATTGTTGTTGTTGTCAGACGGAGTGAAATTGCCCACCAACATGAGACAGAGAGTGGCGAACGGCAGTCTCTCTATCGATAACGTGCAATCAGAGGCTGATCAGGGCACGTACACGTGCACCGCCAGGGACAAACATAACATCACCTCCCAACGGTCGGTCGAAGTGCGGGTCCTAGGTGAGTGACCAGAAGACAAATATTTTCCGATACAGGTATTTTGCAGGCTTTGCGGGCCAGCCCGGTCAAATTTATCGAGTCCGCCGGAGACTCTGTCGCTCACGTATGACTCTAACCTTGGATACTTACTTTTTCTCTATGCTCGGCAAATTGTGCCCGGAAAGTTTCGAAACCCCGTACAAGGGGTCTTACGATGACTGTCGATATTGCTCTGGAACATACTATCTCACGAACGCGTTTGCAACGTCTGATCGAAAGTGTCCGCGAACCTAATCCTCCGGGCGACGGGAGTTTCGCATCAGCTTCTACAGTGCAACGCTTATTCCAGGGAATACATGTTTTCTACTTTGCTGCATCTTGCTACCGAAATGATTATTCGGTTAACGTCGTGTTGTCAACCTGAGATTCGTCTCGAAATCCTTGACACGTCGGTATCGTGTCTCGAGTTTATTGATTTTAGTGTGGAAGACAAAGCTCGCGTTGCAAATTAGTGTTAACACAAAATTTTTTGTTCTAGACAGTTCCATTTGTCTATAATTTCGAGAAATGTATCTCCTGTCATCCACAATGTGTATACGGGACGAGTCACGTAACTCCTCCACCGTAAATTGTTTTCCTCGAACCAAGTTACTTCAATTTTCTGGTATTTTCACCGATTCGGTATCAAAATCTTAAACATGAGCCAGATTTCGTATCTTTAAAGTTAACGTGGATGGAAAATTGCAAGAATTCGAAGATCGTCTTTAATTTTACAGTCTTAAGACTGTTCTATCAAGAAACCGAGAACACGCTAAAAGTAATTCAAGACGGTGGAGTTAGGCGGCTCGCCCCCGTAATCGAATCCCATCAGCTCGATGCACGAAAGTATCTCAGTTGGTTGAAGGTGATGCGCGTACGGTCCTCGTCATCCTCGACAGACGCAGAATGAATCACAGTATGTTTCTCGAGTGCAGTCATAAAACTTTCCAGACACAGTCTGCAAGAATGATTCGAACCACCGGAGAGATAAGAGAATAGTCTCGAAGCAGCGCCGATCGAGAGATCGAAGAACGCTCGACGACGACGCTGACGAACGTGATGTCAAGATCCCCCTGGTCCTATCCGTGACTCCCCTTCCCCACTGCCCCCCCCCCCAAGTAATCGTATACCTATTTAATAACGATTCGTGTGTGCACACTGTCCCCCGCGTGTTTAACGCGTGCCGCTAAATTTACCTTCACGCAGAATGTTTCAGCATTACGTTTACGGAGCAAGCTCCGTGTACATTGCGTTGTTTACCGCAGCAGCAGGACCAGCGGACGCGAGGCGGTGCCGCTTCGTGTTTTCGCATCGTCACTGGTCCACAGCGAGAGGGCTCCAAAACTGTTACAATAAACATTTCGAAAACGGTTTTAAATACCTTTTATTACAGAACAATTCATTATGGACAATCAAAGTCCCCTATTATCATCTGCTATGGTTACGGTTTTCGATTCCTTATGAAAAAATAAGAACATAATAATATAGGGTTTAACTTCGCTTAAGGAAGCCAGAAATTTTTCACTATTTTTTATACGATCCTGTAGATTTTGACGAGGGAATGTCGAAAATCTAAGTTTTAATGTTAGGAATTCACTGATTCAAAAGTTATGCGTGCTTAAAGATCGGCGATGTTCACCGTTTTACCGATTTTTTACTGAAACTTTTAACGACACGTTCCTGATATTTTTCTGACCGACGCGGTGACTCGTTCGATTCACGATAAAGTGGAAACCTCGGTTATCCGAACCAATCGGACATCAGCGTTGAAATAACGGGTGAACTGATATCAGAGCCGGAACAAGAACCGTAACCGAGACACGGATAATAGTTGGGAATGTCGGTTCGTCAGAAAAAAGTGCTTCATAACTGTTTTTAATCAGGAGCTTCGCGTGAAAGTTTCAAACAGTTATTTCCACAACCGTTTGGAGCCCTGCCGCGCGAGCACGCGACTATTCAGTGACCGCGAGCAACAAACGTTTACATTCTCGAACAAAAAGATAGCGCGAGTGTGTTATCATCAGGTTCTCAATGGAACATCCACAATTTTCCCATTGCTGCGAACGGTGTACAAAAGTAGAGCAGATCAAATATTGCAAGCTGTTTCCTCCGAGGCACTACCGTTTTTATTGTACTTCACGCGGCCTGTTTCACATGTTTTCACTAATAATAGACATATTGACGATAAACCTTAACTTTCGAAATTAAATATTCTGTTAAATCATTAGTGGAATTTGGAGATTGGTATAGACAATTTTGGATCCACCTTTGAGAATCTAACAATAATACGCGGGAGCAACTCGAATCACATGGAGTCGCAAATGAACATGTTAAACGTCGCAATCGTTTCAGCAACTCTGGTAATATAGAAGCACGACTAGGCAGGTTGCGAAAGAACGTCGAAACTTCGCGAACTAGTTCGGTACAGCGCGAACGTCAGTTTAATCGACGAAGCAACGCAAGGAATCCAAGCACCCGATGCTCACGTAGAGAAAGCGCGGCAGAACTACGGAAAATTCGACAAACTACCATAAGTAGTCACAAAGGATCCTTCAGCTGATTATCCAGTGGCGTAGGAATGGTCAAATCGAGGAATAAGCTGCATGTAGAATAAAACGAGAGAAATGTCTGTAAAATCAAATAAGGCGTGAATATACACGAAAAATAACCGGAGAAACATAGACTACAATTGTCGCATGCGAACCTTCTTTACCGAGATAATTAAATTCAAAATACTACCCAACAAATCTATGATGCGTAAAAGGTCGACAAAGAATATTCCGTAATTTTTTTCCGGAAACCGCAAGACTTCATTCGACAAATGTTTTTGCGTTTAAAATAGTTTATTTGCATCTCACGATTTTTTTGTTTAGAAATATAAATTAATTGCAATGTTATCAATCTCCTAGGGGACCTGTCCAAAAAGTCACAAAGATTATAATTGCTGGTTTATTAGAAGTCGAAAATTCGATTATCTAGTCTTTAGACGTAGAATTTTTTCAGCTGAAAGTATGAAGAATTAATATGAATATTTGAATGATACAGAAATTCTCCTCCTCCTCAAATACAGAAATACTCAATGAAGTCTTCCGGTTCTCGTGAAGTCTGTCTCAGTGATCTGGCATAGGCGTGGCGTACACGCAGCAAGTAGAAACGGTCGGTCACGGTCAGACACATTGGCAGATGCGCGAAGCGCGCTGGCGAGGACGTTCGAGCTGAATTGTCTTGTAAAGGAGGCGCGCTGCGCGAAATCGTTATTCTATGTTTCGCGGTCAGTTTTTCGTGTAAATTGACGGAGAAGCCTCGCGCGTTACGATGATATTCGCGGCAGCCAATTTTCCTTAGCTCGTCGACGAGACCGTTCTCGCAACAGAAAATCGACGAGCGGAACAATAAGGGTGGGTGGCTGGGAATTCAGCTCGAGAGAATGGCGACAGTCGACGATCGGAAGCGATCGGAAGTCCTCGCGAAGCTAATTAATCCTCGAATGAACTGGATCGGCAGGGTGGGGTGGGTTGGGGTGGGGGACAATTATTCAATCTCGTCGTTTCTATTTACCCGCGCGGCGACGTGACCGCGTTCGAGCGTTAATTACCGTGAACGAGGCCGGTAGCCGTCTTATTCCTACACCGCTGGATTCGCTTTGCCCGCCACGGAGCAAAGCAGGAGACAATCAAAGGGACTGGTGCGCGCGGTGCACACACTTACACACACACACACACGCAACATACTGTCTTTCTCTTTCCCGAACTAACTCTCTGTGTTTCATTCTTTCTCGCTTTCTATTCGCAGAAATGCAAGCATTCGCGCTACAATCACGCTCTCGTGTGTCGCGCGCTCAGAGGGTATATAATCGAAAAGTTTCGAGACGACACGTAACGGGATACGGGGGTGTTTCTTATCGAGGCGAAGCCTTATTGCGCGCGCGCGCGATAGGTTACTGTGCTACGAGTGTACATACAAACATGTAAAGCTACCAGTGTGTACGTGTGAGTGTATGCGTCTCTTTTCTATTTCTCACTCTTTCCCACTATGACTCTGATTCTGTCTCTCTCTCTCTCTTTCTCTCTCTCTCTCATTCTCCCTCTCTATTCCTCCTTCATCTGTTTCTGTCTTTCTGTCTATGTACCTACATACGTCACCGGATATCCGTGCGTTTGACAACACTCGCGAACGAACCCACGCACCAGAGCACAGCATTTCACTGCATCGCTCAAGCATCCGTCCTTGCACGCGCTCGCCTAAACTGCTCTGTATATTGTATTCCGTACGTGTGTACTATTGTACAGAAAAATTCATGTCGCGGCGAGGTCACGACCCCCATCCGTAAGGTACGGGGCGAATTCACGTGTACACGGGACGAGGCACGCGGGTCTGCTAACGTTTAATTCGCGTATACCTCGAATCTTCGACTCTCGTTCAAAACGGGGTCAAAGAGAGAGAGAGAGAGAGGGTATCCTCTCGACGCGGGAAGGAGTCGATATCAAACGCTGTCTAGATATTTATTGCATGTTTATTCGTCGAGTGGGTGCTCGCTGGATTTTAACTGTCCCGCGCCGATGTGTACTCGCTATGCTCCAGTCAATATTTGAAACGTGGAAATTATTATAGGATCCTCGGTTGTTGATGCAACCTCTTCGTTTCGAGATCTCTGATTCCAGTGGATTTTTATGGCAAGGAGGTTGTGCGAATGTCTGATGAGATTTCCGGTTGAAATTTGATGTTATTCGTCAATCTTCGAAGAAAATACTTTTACTTCCACAAGTAATAATATTCTTTTTGAAATATTTCTGTTTCACGATGAGCAGTTGAATTATTGAGGATCTAAAAATATCGTGATTACATATTTCTACAGTTTCGATAGGAATCGGTTTTACAGTCGTGCGTCACGCAAATATATTAAACATCGTGCCGCGTAATCACGCGTATGATCACTACGACGAACATAATGAAGCTATTTTCAATTTGAATTCATGCGACGCCGATTGTGTATCTAACCGAGAGCACGTGCGCCGATCGTAATGAACACCGTGTAACAAATGTGTAATAACGTTTAAGTAATTTTGTCGTAACAAACAATTATCGAGTCTACAAGGTGAAATATTTTTACTGAATATTTTACTTTGCTCGCGCCGGTTAGCGTTAGGTCTGCTTCGGTACGCATCGGAGCACAGCAGAGACAGTTTCAACGATGCCACTCACAAGACGAGTCATCTCCAAGTTAAAGCACCGGCACTCGCCGGCCGAGTGGTTCGACACGTTCTAAAGACGAGCGACCCCCGTACTCGAGGCCCTGTGCACGCACTTGTACATAAACACGCTGTTGTCGAAGCATCGATATTCTCTTACGTGACACAGTCGCCGTTTCTTTCCGCGCTGTGTGCACTTCACTCGACGCTGTGTTCTCACCGCGATAGAACGCGCCTAGCATCCCGATTTTATCGACGATCCGGGGCAATCGAAGGGGCAGAAAACGAACGTCGAGCGTTTCCGCTGCGCGCCGCGACCGAATTATGCTCGCTTCATGGCGGTTTTATCAATGGTATGCCAATCAATCGCGCTCCTTTTCGCTCTGAAATAGTCGTGGAAATTTCGCGACGCCCACCGTGTGTCAGTCGATCGGTTTCCCCTTTGATTCGCAAAATTTTATCGTCGTACCGTTCATCGATTTTGTTCTCCGTTCGGAATTTTACAGGAAATTTATATATACATTGAAAAGTGTACGGACAGTCTGCAATTTTTTGAGAATAGATGACGTGAATTTATTCTGTTGAACGCGACGCGTTAACTTCGCTTGCCGGAACCAAAAATTTGTAACATTTTCTTATGCGATTCTGTAAAGTTTCGCGAGAAAACGCCGAAAATCCGAGTCCGAATGTCAGGAATTCACTGATTCGATAGTTACGCGCGCGTAAATTCGAGCGTTTTTGGCAGGTGCCGAATGAAGGAAGATTCATTTTACGGATCGAATCGCCTTAAGCGATGAACGAGGATTAACAACGTCAAGCTGAACGGACCCTTTTAGCAAAATTTTCCGAGAAAAGCAACCGGTGAAGTCGATCGATCGGGCTCCCTGTAGCAGCAAAATATCCGTACACTATTGGCGCGGCGGCTGCGGCGGCGGCGGCGTCGATCGATCATGTTCTATCCGAGAGAGGGAGGAGGATAATCAACGCTGCGCGCGAGTCTATCGTTTTTCTATTCCCGGGAAGATACTCGTCGAATGTAATCGATGTTATCCGGATCGATCGTTTATCCATTCGCGGGAGAAATATTCGTGGAAATTGATCGACGCGATGTGCTTGCTCATCGCTGGTGGGAATTAATTGCGAAAGCTTGTCGTTTGAGCGGAAGCGAAATGCTTAACGAAAAAATGGGGAACGGTTTGGCCGCCGCGCCGCGCTGCGCAACGCCGCGGCGAGTTCATTAATGCGGTCCGAGAGGTGCGCGAGCGAAGGGGAAGTTTTTTTCGCGAATTTTTCGCAGCACTCGAGCAAGCCCGGCCATGGGAAAAGTGAAAACCGATTCGACAAAAAAATTTTATGCCAGCCACCGGCCGCAGTTTTAATATCAATCGGCGCTCGCCGCTCGTAACGGTGGTTTATCACTCGGCGGATCAACGGACGAAAGTGACGCGCCCGTTACAATCATCCCCTGTTTCGCATGTGGAACGCTCAACAGCGGGGAGACGTGAATTAAGTGGAACGTATACGATTACCGAAGGGGAATAGGTTCCCGCGAATTACGTTTAAACGGTTCGCGTGCCCGTGCGCTCTTTGATTGGCCGTTGCCGCTCGGCGAGCATAATTCCGAAAGAGATTTCCCAGCTTTCAGATATCGCGAATCTCTTCCCATCAGGAAATATCCATTTATTTATTACCGTGCGCCGATAATTCTCATCGATCGTAACTTCTCGTATTAGAACGATGCGGTCTATGATCGCTCAATGTTCCGCGGTGTGGAAGGACTTTTTACGTTTCGCCCTTAGAGCGTGAGGAATTTCACGTCGAGCGAAAATATGTATACTTTTGCCGGTTTATAGTCATGCGTGACGACAATGCAACGATACGCGATTCATACGGTTCGCATTCAACGTTACGCACCGTGTACAAAATCGTTCCAAGAGGAAACGGTGGAATTGAAAAAAAAAGAGCAACTCGCGATGTGTTTTCCAAATTTTTCCAGAGACGGGTGCAATAGCTTCGAGGAGGTTTGAATCGGTGACCGCAGAAAAGTTTGAAGATGCCTTCGGAGATGTAAATTTCTTCGGAATAAAAATTAGTTCAATTGTCTAGCACTCGGCTATCTGATAATTGGGAAAGACCTACTGAAACTTTTGTACTTCGTTAGTACACGTAAATACGAAAAATTGCTGCAGACCGATCACAAAAAAGCCGTTTAAATTACAAGTTCGTGACCAATTAAAGATGTGTAATGAAGAGCCAGTAATATCGTCACTGCTGGCCCACTCGAAAAGCTTAACGTTAACTCGTGGATCTCGGCGAAGTTCACGGGTTCAACTTAAATGTCATCGAATTTCCCTAAACAAGCACAGCTTTCGAGACAGCGTTTGCAATAGTCCCGGGGAAGATCGCTCGGCAGACTAACTTTTCCAGTGGAGAACAAACACGGCCGTTCCAGTGAAGTCCGCAACGCGTGTCCTGTCTGTGAATCTCTGTCCGTTTACATAGAAAACCGCAATGAAACGATACTCTTTGTATGCCGCGCATTAGAACACTCCGCGCGGGCCGGTCAACGTTCCGACGAGAGGATTTTTCCAGCGCCGCGCCGCCGCAAGAAAATACTCTTTCGGGTCACTTCAAAGCGTTGCTCCCCGGATGAGGCTTGAACTTGCCGCAGCCCGAGAGGGAGGGGGGCGGCCACAGAAATTTAATTAACGCAGCTATAATTACAAGCGGCACAATATGACAGTCCTTTGCTGCGGCGAACCTTTCATCAAGTGCGGCTCCGTCGATCCGATGGTATCAGTACCATTCTCATTTTTCGGCCCGCGGAGTGTTCTAAAAACTCGCTTCTCTCTCTCTCTCTCTTTCTCTTTCTCTCTAGGCCAGTGCCGTTGGATTATTATAGTTTCCAAGATCGACTCATCCTCGATTAACCCGATTCAAACGTTGAACATTCTCGCTACCGGAAACGATTAATCTCGAAAATAATGATCCCACGGCACTGGTGGACGAACGTCCGTTCGACGCGCGTGCTCTAACTTCTCTCTGTCTTCTCTCTGTCTCTATGTCTGTCTCTTTCTCTTCCGATTTTCATTGTTCCTCCACGAATCTTCTGACGACGAACTCGAACCTGCCCGAAATAACCAGCCGAACACCCTTGTAACCCACCAACACACCTTCCACATACTAAACGCGATTCTCTAGCGAATCTGAACCGCTTTTGACTGGGAATGCCACCTTTTGTCTTTGTATTGTTCTTTCAGTGCCACCTAAAATCACGCCTTTCAGTTTTGCTCGCGATTTAAGCGTAGAGGACCGTACTAGCGTACAGTGCGTGGTCGTGACTGGCGATCTGCCACTGACGTTCACGTGGCTCAAAGATAACGTCCCGATAGAGACGTACAGGACGTCGCTGGATGCCCCGTCGTCCAGCTATGGCCGCGTTCAAGTGCCGGCCAGCACTGGGGACGCGATTAAGGGGCCCAAGCGGGGCCCCAAGGCCGACGGGCACGGCGATCAGTCCCCGATTACCGTCCGGCAAAATGACGCTTTTACCAGCGCCCTGAGCATTAGCACGATCGCACCCGAGCACAATGGCACGTACACCTGTCGCGTGGCCAATGGCGCTGCCACCGTCGCTCATTCTGCACTCCTTCTCGTCAACGGTAAACGCACACCGTTGGTGTACTTCTTCGTTCACGCTGCACGACGATAGAGGCAGCCTACGATCCCCTAAATCCTGCTCGCAATCCCTGAACGCCCTAAATGTCAAATAACGTTCTCACGTTTCAGACGTACTTTCGAAAATGGTACTCATCTCGTCCGCGAGAAGAAGGCGGCAAATTTGACGGAAAGGGAGACGTCTCCGGGAACGTTATCGCCTTATCAGGTTTATAGGTTCTGGTGGGACAACGGGATATCGGTCACGCTTCAGTCGACAGCAACTCGATAGGTGCATTTGTTTTGGTCGTGAAGCAACTCTTCGTGACCTCAACTTCGTTCATGCTTCTCTGCGTGCCTTCTTCTCGTGAACGAACGACACCTCGCGTCCGGGAACATTCCGTTAATTTCGTGCTGCATGTTTAGCATACACGTGGAAACTTGTTCTACCCTCGAACACGAAGTAGACCGTATCCTCTTTCTGTTGTACTGAATCCTAGCGATCATGGCGCATCAGCATGCCACGATACGTCGGCGGATCGCGAATCGCATCGTTTCTTGCACGTTCCTCCTGTATCTAAAATATTACTTTATTCACCCTTCAAAGCAATATCGATTGGGGAAAATTAGACACTGTCGTATTATGTGCGTATGTGAATCTTTACTCGAAGGAGATGAACAGCTACCTCCACCAGCCCAATCGATGCTCCGATCCCAACTAGTCGAAAACGGCAACAGTCGGTTTTCCACGGCTGCAGATCGATCCGGGACTCGGTTAGCCACGCGGTTTCTGATTCCCCGGGACGTAATAAAGATGGACCGGCGATTTTCCAGTCGGACGGATTATACGTAGCCGGCGGAAAGTAGCTGATTGATCGGTCGGTAAGGAAACAGCCGGTCGTTCGAGTCGACGCGGCCCGCGGTCGATCAATCAGCCCCGGTCGCGCGTACCACGTCGCGATGATCAATTTTTCCGTCGCGTCGGTTCATCGTTAAAGAGAAGTTTCCGTTTCACCGGTGAGCGGGCCGGAAGTGTTCGTCGATCCGGGATCGATCGAGCAGCGGGACGACGACGACGACGACGTGTCAATTACGCGGCCCGATCCTCGATTCCCCAAATCTTTCACCGCCTCTGTCGTCGTTCGCGGGTCGAATTTCTTAAGCACCGAGTACACTGAAGATCGTCTAGGATGATTTCGAACCCGATGGTGTCCGGAGTCATTCGAAACGACCTGTTTCTGCTACATGCTAGTCCGAGATGCACGCCTGACAGCTCGTTCAGTCGGCGACAGACAGAGTCGCGCGCTGAATTCATCGGCGAAATCGCGATCCCCGTGCATTATCGTGCCTGAACGTTTCGATTTCTTTCGGATCTTCTTCTTATTCTTCTTCCTCGGCTACTAGCTACGGAGGCGGGACGTGCTTAACGTTGGCTCGTCGTGGATTATTAGATTTCAATTTAGATCGTCAGCCTGGTTCGCGACGACGAAACGATCCGTTCGCACCCAGTCACGCTGTCTGTCCCCCGCTGGACGTGCTATGAATTTTCAATTATTCTTTACTACCGGTTTTGATCGTCCTCCGGTTTTACTCTATCTCTTCCTGTCTATCTATCTATCTATCTATCTATCGATCTATCTATCAATCTCTCATACTCTAACACTTGTTCTGTCTGTCTGTCACTCTCCTTCTTTCTCCGACTCTACTTCTACGCCTAGGACATATCTATCTCTCCTTCAATTTTCTCAGCCTCTACACACCCTACGATCCTGCACGCTGTTTCTCTCTTGCACGCCTAATTTGCACGCTTCGATCAGATTTACTATACGGATACCATATATGATTCTTGACACGTGTAATCATACATATATATGTGTATCTATATATATGATCTCTATATGTACATGTAACGGTATATATATATGTATATACCATTTTTGCCAGTGTTTCGTACTCTGCGTTTGTGCGAACGTGCTTTCTTTTAGTGTGTATCGAAGTCGACCAAGTATGTTTCAAGTAGATCGTACTTTATCTGTGACATCGAAGCGATCGCCAGAGTATCCGTTGGAACGATATTCGGTGTGCTCTTCTGTAGCAGACGGATGATAGGAAGCGGAGGCGTCTTTCGTTTTAAGTATAGCCGTGCATCGATTTTCAGCTTTCACGGCGACAAAGCTCGTGGCCGAAGTGCCAATCCGTGCGCATTCACGATTCATGAGCGTTTTCATGGAATTGTATACGGTGTCAGATTAAATTGCCGACATTACTATCACCAGAAATGAAGCTATTTTAAATTATTCAAGTATTTTTATTTATGTGCTTACAATTCGTAATTATAAATTATGCAATTAAAGCATGTGGATGTGATCATCCGCGAAGCAAAATCGATTTTCATTTACCAGTTTAGTGAAAGCGAGTGTCAAAGGAATTAATAGAATTGTTGCAATTATTAAGTATAACGTTTCTTAAAGGTAATTCTTTTGCTATCTAAATTTGTCAAAATCTGTCCATATTAGTGGGATTTGCGATTTACTGTTACTCCGAACCGGAAATTTCTTAAACAGTTCCCTGCAGCGCGCGCTATCGAGGTTTTTATTACGTGGAAAGCTTAGTCTCCGTTTCTGATCCGCGTCTCATCATGCGCGGAACTCTATTCTGTCGTACGAAGCTGGCGGATATATCTGTTCGTCGTCGAAATTCCGTGCCGTCCGCCGCAAAATTAAGTCGAAATCTTCGATTAGATTGGGACTACGGTATCGCGATCGATAATCGCTCGAGATCCGGCTCGATGTCACAGCGTGAAGCCGCTTCTACGTAAAGTAACCGTTCGTGACTGGTTTTAATCTTCGCACAGAGCCGTGTATGCATCGTTCAGCATTAACATATTCGAAAGTACACGTAATGTCTTTCTTTTATGATTGAGTATCGTCACACGTTTCTCCATCTCTATGGTAATTATTGCAACGATTCTGGATCGTCGCCGTCGCCGGCGACGCGTTCCAGCAGTAGGAGTCCAGCTCTTTTTATCCCGTTCGAATGAAGCCACCTTTGTTGCTCTCGATACACAGCTGCGGCGGGAAATTTCTTCGGCGGCACGATTATACACCTACGTTCGTTTACACAGGAACCGAAGCTGATCAAAACTCTTTCGATCGACTGACTTTAACGGCCGGGTGATTTCTTACGGACCGTAATCAAATTCCGCGCCCGTACAGAACAGTCGCGATCTAGCCCCCGTCGCCTGGTCCGAGGAGGGACAGAGATCACGAAGGGGAACTATTTATGTATGCTTGTCGCGCCGAAAGTACAAAGGGACAGTGCGAACCAAGAAATGGACAGCGCATGACTAGGGCTGGCCTTATTTCTTGACCAAAAAACTTTTTTAGTCTCACCCCCGAGAATTGTGGCAAGTGTCGAGAAAATGGCCTGGAAAAAATTTGGGGCCGATTGGATCATTGGAACACGACACGCATCAAATTTGGAAATTTGAAATTTGAAAATTTGAAATTTGAAAATTTGAAATTTGAAATTTGAAATTTGAAATTTTGAAATTTTAAATTTGAAATTTGAAATTTGAAATTTGAAATTTGAAATTTGAAATTTGAAATTTGAAATTTGAAATTTGAAATTTGAAATTTGAAAATTTGAAATTTGAAATTTGAAAATTTTTGATTTAAAAGATTCAGAATTTGAAAATTTGATACGCGTCGCGTTCCCATGATTCAATCGGCCCCAAATTTTCTCCAGATCATTTTCTCAACACTTCTCACAATTCTGAGGGGGGGGGGGGTGCGACTAAACAAATTTTTTTATCAAAAACGAAGATCCACTCTAGTAACACGGACCGCAAAAACTTACACCATACTGCAAGTCCCATAAAAAACAATGAAAAATATAAAAATTTTGTAATCGGATTAGTGGTGATTCCCACTACGGAGTAGGCGAAGGGACTTAGATCCTGGAGCTCTGCGGGAGCTAGGTCGCGACTTGACGGTGTTTATGCATCCGTCCAATTCTATCGGTAGATCACGACCGTCTTCGAGATCCAGTTTCAGGCAGAATTCTGCATGAAAAGCGGCGGCCGCGATTCAATCGAAGCTCATCGGCCTTTGCCGGGGTTCACTTTTAAACAGTGCGAAATTGAATTAACCAGAAGTTTCTCGGCTTTGCTCGGAACACGGCCGAGGACTTTTCACTGCGGACTTCTGGGACGATGATTCGCGGCGCCGATAACCGTGCTGCCAAGAAACTTTTCCAACGCCGCGTGTATCTGTGTTGTATCGTACAATCACGTTTGGACCGATTCTGACCAAGTTCTTATCACTATCACTCTGTAGAGCAGTACCTTGTGTTTTTATATTATGGAGACTATGCTATGTTTCGCTCGAGATATTCTCTATGATTTTTCTTGTAATATCATCATGCTCATCACCATTATCATTGCCATGAAAGTTTACATCATTGGGACTGTAGTAAATCGCGCCCATGGAGCGGAATCGATGCGAGGGACCTCGGCGAATTCGTTACTCTCGACGACGTCTATTTCCGTGCTCGATCTCTATCTGCCCCCCGTCAGAATCGTCTAAATCCGCTCGAGATCACTCGCTTCTATCCGTTCCGGCCGGCATTCTCGTTCGTTTCGGTTTTCTAATCCGCTCTTCGTCCCATAGAACCTGGTAAGTAACTCAACGACATCCGATCACACTTCCGTTCATAAGTCGCCGGACATTTGTCCACGAATTTATCACAAAACTGTTTCGTTCTGCATATGCAATGGACCTGGAAATCATACTATATGCAAGCTCTATTGTTTCATTGCTCTCTTTATTGTCGGTAAAAACGGAACAGATTTATTCCCACCTTTTAAATCTATTTTAACAAGGTGTATAAATTATCGCTGTTGATTACTTATCATTTTCAACGATTTTTTCTTGTATTTCTCATATACGCTCTACCAATGAAGTGTACGGTTACAATGATTAGAACGTATTGGTCTTTAACACTTTTCCAGAGGAGAATGAAAATTTACATTTATCACTGCAATACTTAAATATCAATCAGAAAGGAATAACATTCACGTTTGTTCGGAATCCTTATCACGAGCCCGACTCGACATTGCGTAACAAGAGGTTAAGGATTGAAACATAAGAGTACTTGAACGATTTCTCTCGCACGATTAAGTGTCCGGTGACTCGTTGGACGGCGGTGCATATAGACGGAACGAGCGACGTTCCTCCGTAATTAACAGAACCCTCGACAGGGCGAGTTTCACCTGCGTAAAAAGTAATCCGCGCGAAGGGACACGTGCAGCGACGGGTCCTAGCGGCGCTCCCGCATCGAGGTTTCGCTCTCGGACCGGCGGCGGCACGGCCGGAGGAGCTTACCGGGCAAGTTCTCCGAGCCAGTTGCCTCGTAAAGACGCATCGACCGACATTAACAGTTACTCCGGGTCATAAATGTTCATTTTCCGCGCGGCCAGGCACGTGTGTAGCTCCGGCCGAATATTTATGGCCGGTCCGCCATTTTTCACGAGCTCTAGCTTTCGAGAGGGAGCGTTTGCACCTGTCCCTGTGTGGTGGTTGGAGGTCACGTAGAGAGGAGAGCACCCGGGAAGAGAGACTCGAAAGCCCCCCCCCCCCCCGGTATTATCGAGTTTCTTCGTTCCGCGGACCGTACCCGGCCCAATGAAAATGTCGCGCGTTGAAAGTGCGCCGAGACTCGACCGAAGAATGACACTCGGAACGCAAACAAGATTTCGAGCCTATTCTTTCTATTTATCTGTCTCTCTCTCTCACGCTCTCGCTCTCTATCTCTCTCCACCGGCTGGCTTCGCGAAGAGACTTCTAATTTCCAAAGCCGGGAAAAACACGGACAACCTTTCATGTCCCCAGTAATACTACCGGGGGAACCTTCCTTTTTGTAGATCGTTTTGTACCGTTGTTGCAGCCAAGGGAAACATTAATTACGACTGCCTGCCTGTTTACGGAAACGGATTAAACTCCTCGTTGCTCCGTATCCGGACGCAGTATTTTAATGTTAATTTCAGACGTTCGAGAAGAAGATTTATTAACGCGGCGTCGTTTTCGACGCGAGCCGGCCGTTAATTCCGTTCCCCGAGACCGAACGGGCGCGCTCGGGTCCCGGCGAGTTTCTTGATTTTCGCGTAATTATCCCGTGAACCGTTTTAACTCGCCGTGATTGCATCCAAGTATGGAATATTACTGCGCCATTCGACGTTCCCCCGGTTGCCAGACGATAATGCTCTGCGTCGCGGGACCGAGCGCCCCGGCAAACCGACCAGAAGTCTCGTCGTTGAAGCAGCGTTCACTTTTGTTGCCATCCTTCCACTGTCCGAGTAATAACAAATCATTATACCGGGTGTCCCAAAAATTGAGATCATCTGGAACGACATTTTCTTTCTGCAAAATGTCCGCCGTGGCTTCGTTTAGGAGTTATTAACGAAAAACACCGGCCAATCGGAGCGCGGCTACGGCGGACGGCCTCTGGCTCGTCCAACGGCAACGTGACGATGTTCAGCGGGACCTTGTCGCCAACAACTCCGTGTATTTTGTGAATAACTCCTAAATTTTGCAAGAGAATGTCGTTTTAGCGGAGTTTCGAGACACCCTGTATAGTTTTCTGGAAAAATTATTGCTGGAGAACATTACAGCTCTCCGTAGCGGTAAATGGACGAAATTAAAGATGATTGCCGAGACCCATTGTCATCTCGACAAGGTTACGAGTAACAAACGTGGACGTACACTTCCCGTTATCAGAGTCTATAATCCAGTATCTACATCGTCGATTGTCCCGTTGAATAATTTATAAAGTCCCCTTTAGTATCGCTTCCGGCAAGGGCCATGGAAACCAACCGGCTAGTTAGAGAGGATACCGACAAGAATGAACGGAGAGTCTTATGACGGGAAGCGCGGTAGTGCTCGCTTAAATTTTCAACGTTTGGGATCCGGAAGTGAGATTCTTGCGTGACAGCATCGTGTTCCTTCTCCTCTGGTAATTTCGTTCTCTTTCACCGAGACCGTTCGCTCTGTTGAGCTCGAGCCAGCGGCGGGGGCTGGGAAGGAGCTGGGATGAAAAATGAAGCGCAACAGATTTTGGAGATTCAAGCGAGCACACCGGCGTAGGTGTGTTTAGGCTGCGCGTGTGCCCTGCGACGCGCGAACAGAAATCTTTCCGGCCGACTTCCAGGCATTTGAGCCCTCTAGCTACCGATCCCGAGCGTAAGAGGGAACGGAGAGTTCTCTGGTCTCTCTCTGGTCGCGATACGCGTATAGGAGAAGCGTGCGGTTAGTGGACGGTAACCAGGTACATACTATTATCCACACGTCACGTTTATAGTTCCACCGCGGATCCCGCCGTTTTATTTCGAGAACGGTGTGACGGAGGGGATGAGGACACAGCTAATGTGTTCCATGAGCCAGGGTGACCGGCCGATCAACGTCACGTGGTTGATGAACAACAAACCGATTCAGGTCAGACTACCCGGTGACGGCGCATCGGCGACGTCTTCGTCGGGCGGATCCAACCCGGCCATTGCCGATACCGGGGACAACATACAGATAAGCAACTTTCCGCCCGTTTCCAGCATCCTGACGATAAATAACGTCAGCGCTAGGCACAGCGGGAACTACACCTGCCAGATCAGCAACGTCGCTGGTGTGGCCGAGTACTCGGCCAGCCTCACCGTTGCTGGTTGGTGTCACATATGAATAAGAACAAACGTCGATAGCTCTAAGAACCTGTGTACATAAGACCGTCTCTCCAGCGATATCTATACTCGTCTCTCTCTTTCTCTCTCTCTATCTCTCTCTCTCTCTCTCTCTCTCTCTCTATCTGTTTCTCTCGCTTTCTTCGCGCGTGTATACGCAGATCGAGATGCAGGAGTCTGTTCGACGGTCCATGTCATCTTTGACCGAACACGTAAAATAGCAATGGTATAGCATCACTTTTAAGAGACGATATATTTTACCAACAGGAACACTAGTTTTGGTTAATTATTCACAACCACTCATAGCAGAAAAATTAGTGGTGGAACGTAGGTATACACTTCGGAACAGGTATACACTTCGGGATAAACATTTTTACTTGCTGGAGGGGAAAGTAATGTAATTGTTGTATCAGTTTTCACTGCCCTTCTCTTGCTACGAAATAAATATGACAGTGATGAAATTCTTGCAATCAATCGTAAGCGCGGTCTTTGCATATAAATTTTTATATTTCTGTATATGTTTATAATTTTGATGGTTCTGTATATGTTTATTATATAGAGCACATTTCAAGCATATAATAATGAGAAGTCATATGAATGAAATGATATTAAAATATGTTTATTGGAAGATGTTGCTCACTCTTGTAAATTAATTATTGGTTCAGGTAACCTGGTTATATTGCTGGTTGCAACAACATAAAAGTAATGAATACGTAACTGGATCGTTCAAAGGCAACGGGTACACTCGGAGCTATTTTCCGGAGATATCTCGGTCTGTACAGCTGTATACACGCGCGCACATGTATATATTTATAAATATATATATATTTATATATATACATATTACCGCACAGAACCAAACAGCCATGAGGAAGGATTGGAGTACAGTGTGTATTCTTACGAGAACGATTCGCGATGCTATCTCGCGACTTATGTATCTGATTAAGGCCGCATTTCCTCGGATTTTTCGCGATCCCTCGCCGGTAACATTCCTCGACTGCGGTAAGGTCAATGGAGAAGTATTTTGTATCCGTGATTCTGGAGATTGTGTGGAGAATTGATCGACATAAAATATCGTGGCCAAAGGTATTTCGACGGAGCATCTAATTGGTCCTTGAAGTTCGGTGTACAGAAGAATGCGATGAATTCTGGCGAGGAGGTGCGACAAGACCTTGGGAGAATGAACCTAAAGAAATGCGTTTTGACGGATTGTTAGAGAGAGATCGAAAGAATCACGCTTGAAGATTTCACGAATACTTTTTCGTTCGTACTTTAATAATACAAGTTGACCAACTCTCGAATATCTCTTCCTTTATTGGTTTCACTCTAGTCTGCGGAAGTAATTTAGTTTGAATTTCGAGTCGCACAACATTACTTAATAGACTGTGGATCTTTATGCATTTATGGCTTCTGAAAATTGTCAAGAAATGCTAGAACATAAAATTCCAAGGAATTTAATACCATTTTTATTTAAAATTTTACATGATTCCGTTGTCTTAAATTTATTTTTATTTTATTCGACGCTGTATACAACCAGAAGCAGAAAATGCTAACAAAAATTATTTAACCCGTGGCAAGAAGTTATGCTTAGTTTCGAGTTGCACAACATTACTTAATAGACTGTGGGTTTTTATGCATTTATGGCTTCTGAAAATTATCAAGAAATGCTAGAACATAAAATTCCAAGGAATTTAATACCACTTTTATTTAAAATTTTACATGATTCCGCTGTCTTAAATTTATTTTTATTTTGTTCGACGCTGGACACAACCAGAAGCAGAAAACGCAAACAAAAATTATTTAATCCGTGGCAAGAAGTTAAGCTTAGTTAACCTTCGCTCCGCGTATAGGGATGTCACCACACCCTAAAATTTCCAAAATTAATAATTAAATTTATTACTTTTATTTACAGAGAATTCTTATATATTCAAATAGATTTTTAAATCGATTCATACCTATCGTGATGAAAATCGGGAATAGTTTTCTCTTTACGTCTTTCACTGAAAACATGCGGAGGGTGTGATCGCACCCCACCCAGTACAGGGTTAACATTGGAATGTGTGTGCAGACTGATGGTTAAAAAAGTGATTCCGAACTAGCCGAAAAACAGTGACATTATTCGGATGCTTCGCAAACAAAAATTCCGCAATATGGCGTGATTCGACGGTCGAACTCTCTCATAAACATAAGAATGTCTTCGCGAAAAGAAGATAACCGGTTTGAGGGAACGGTCGGTTCCAGGTTCCGGAACTTTCCTCTTGCAGATGTTCCTGCTCGTTCTTCGAGGGGGCGGAAAACTAGCGCTTGGCTCGCAATTACAGTTTTCCAACTAGAGGCTTCCCGTGCATGCACCGAGACTTCCGTCGGCTAAGCGCGGAACGATGAACACGTTTTTTCAACGAGCACATTCTCCAACTCGAATGCTCATTTCCGGCAACGACGGTCGCCTCCCTCTGCTCCATCGAACGGCATTATAAGCCTAGCTATTCCCCTGGAACGAGAGGAACCGCCCCTTCTCGGGCTGGAAGTTAGGGGAAGTTTCCCCCTATAGAGGAGGGACCCGGGTTTCTCGCGGGTCGGTAGTATCTGCCGCGCAGAGGGAAATTAGTTTCGAGTTTCGAGGTGGCATGGCGCGGTAATACGACTTTTCAAGAACTTCCATCCGCCGGCGACGATTTCGAAAGTCGGCGACAACCATTTCTTAGCTGCGCGATCGAATCTAAATCACTTCCAATATTCCTGTGAATGGAATCATCCGGCGGGTTGTTCGCGAGACTCGACAACAGGCGGACCGGTGCCAGATGACGAGGAAAAGAGACAGTCGGTTCCGTCTGCTAACTTTCGCCCGATTTCCTAATTGTCGACATAACACCACCGCGAAATGTTTGTGCGCTGCGGTTCAATCAATCGATTAACACTGAAGCTACCACTGCCGGTCAAGTGACCGGTTTTATATTTTTTATTTTATCGAAATTGTATAAAGTTACTTACGTGGAAATTGATGCACATATTTAAAGAGAAATTTCTCTTCGCGCAAAATCTAAATAAACAGCATTGTCATCTTCAAAAGCTAAAACATTTTAATCGCTTTTAAAGCTCGGTAGTTTCACCGTTAATTGAAGCTGAGCAATTGAGCGTCGATCCCGTTATCCTTGGGTCAAATTCGACCCAGGCATCGCCGTCGATAGGTCAAAAAGTCGACACTAATTGCCAATGAATCGTCTGTATTTCTATTAAGTTCATGTCAAGGTCATTTGAAAGGGAACGTACGAGGTTGAGGGATTAAATCAATTTTCACTTACAAACTCCCGGGAACGTTTTTGCACAAAGCAGTCCAGCGACAACATTTGCAAATTCTTCCGATGTGTTTCCTGTTTAATTTATTTATTTCCGACACAGCCGCGCATAATCCGCGGTCGCTACGTTCTCTGGCGTTGGTTCCAGGCGAAACGGCCGAAGCGGCAGATCGTCGCTTTACCATTCCAAGAGACGCGGCCGTGAATGTCAAATGTATTAAGAGCGTGACAAGCCGCGATGCCGCGTGTAATGTTCTTCCGACCATTCATATTCACTAGGCAGCAGGGTTTGCGGGTACACGTGGTTACGCGGGCAAAAACCACCGTAAATCCGAGTTACCCATCTATGCGTGTCGGTCTTGATTTCGATAGCGGTTTTTTTTTCTCCCGGGGCCTGACCAGCGCGCTGAAAATAACACCGCGGCCGGGTATTGTCGCGATACTTTCGCACCGCTAACGGTCTATTTTCACTGTTCGATACGTCCAATCTGACCTCGAAAATACGAGCCGATCGCGGAACACCGCGCTTCGAACACGGTTCATTAGCGGTGTCACGGGCCCGCGCGGTTTTCCGTGAAATTTGGCCGTCGTGCCGGTATGAGGTTTGCACGGTATCGATTCCGACGAATAGGAGGCGGTCTCTCCCGGCTGATCTTGAGAGCAAGCTAGAGCCGGCCACGTGGTATTGACGGATTCAAGCGGTTCGGGGCTATTATGGGGACTCTAAATCAGCGAAGCAATGGACCGGATACTTCGAAAACAATGGATCGTAAATTGAACAGGAGAACAGCGTTCATAATGCCGGGCGTTCCGTTGGTTTGTCAGCCGAACGGTGCCTGTATCGGACCGTTCGGAAATATTTTTTTCTTGGTAAAAATTGGGTACGTACTGTAAAACAGCTCCGGGTTTAATGAACGTGTTACATTTATTTGAAGGATCCGGAGACGTAGAATAAAGAGAACATCTCGTGTTCGCTAATTGATAAATAAAAGTCTCGTAATGAGGGCATTTCCCGAGAACTTTTTAACACGTGAACAGAGGGGCGGATTTCAATCGAGCCGGATCGCAACACCGAATCCGCTCGCGCCGGCAAAATTGTCCGAAGTTTTCGCTTTCGGAAAGCTAAGCGGGAGTTTAGGTAGACGATAGTTGCTGGAAACAGTGGGCGATCGAGTGGAAAATAGGGTGCGCGATTTCCGGCGATCAGCGAAACGTTCGGGACGATAAGAGCAACAATGGGAGTCGCGACGAGAACGATAACGAGCAAGAAGCGTGAGCCACGGTATCGGCTGAACGATAAGAAACACCTGACTTTCCATTTGTTTTCCATTATTATGGGACGACAGCCGGTACCGTCGCGTCGTTTCACTATATCTGGTGTATACGGCTGGTGTCCTGAGAATCGGACGATGATACGGACCCGGAAACGGCTAACGTCTAGCCGGCTTCAGGGAACAAGAAGAACGGAAACGACGAGCGCGTTCAGATAAACGTCGCCACGCATTAGCCCCGCCATCGGATACACGTGTCCTAATGTCCATAAAACGACAACCACGGCCCCGTCATTTGAGATCCATTCTGCTCCTCGCGCGAGTCTATAGAAATGCTTCATATCCCCGGTGGAATACGGGGATCAAGGATGCGCGTGTCGTTCAGATCCCACCCGAGCTGTCTTACGAACGATCGACCAACTACACCAGCCAGAAAGTTATTACTGGTAATTAACACTTTATGTACCGCGTCTCTCGTTTCTGGGAGCTGCTACATATATGTCCAGAGTGAAAAATTAATCTTTCCGCCGATAGGCTATTTTTCCAGTAGTTATCCATTCAACGTCACTAAGTCAGCCACCACCAGCGTTGTTATTGATAATGCTTTCTAAATTTGATTTATAAAGACACGAGGACATACGCACTAAAATATCGTCGTGAAATTTGACGTGATAATTGACAATGCTATTGGCTCCTATATTCCAATTGCAGCCGTGTTGACGGTGTAAACAAAAAAAAAATCATTTCACGAACTTTTTCAACAGAGAGAGAGGATGCACTGACGTGCGAAATAAAACGAACGCTCGATTTTCCCCGAATAGTTTATCAATATTCAAACAATTTTATTCCCGTAACAAAATGAAAAAAAAATTGGAAAATAATATTTTCGAGCTGACTTTGTAGTCGCCGCTTTCTGGAATTTTACGGAGTTTTCCTAGGACAGTGAAAAGGCAAAAATGCTTCTTTTTTCGAAAATTTTTCAAATTCGAATAATTCAGTGGGCATTGGATTCGAAGATGGATGACTCCGTTTCACGATTCGGATCTTGATGTACGATTTTCACTAACCGTTGTATCGGGCTTCGAGCGAATAGCCTGCCGCCGTATAATTCGACAATCGAATTACCTTGATTACCGTGACAAATAAATAACAAAGCGTTATATCGCGGGTCGATTTACCGACGAATGTTCGCGCGCGGTTTGACGGTTTTGCGGCCGGAACACAAAACAAATCCTGCCACGGTTGGAAGCGCCGCAGCCGATCTATAAACTGCGACCGAGAGATTCCAGTAATATTTGCTCGTCCCCCGGGACAAAAGGAGCGCGAGGTTAGGGTCTTTTCCGCGTTCATCAGCGGCCGCCATCCTTGGTTTACGCAACAGGTTTACGGGGCGTCCCGCCTTTTATCGAGAATGTTCTGTTTGCTTTTGTCTTTTGTCGTCCGCGTCTTTTATCGAGGAAATGGCGAGCAAACAGCAGCCGCAAACCCTCGGCACCGAAATGTTATATCTTGAGAATTTGCTACCCACCCCTCGACGACTAGCAGACTACAGAAAAATGGGATTTTCGAGGTTCGCGTTGCTAATGTAGCTATGGTCGCCCTGTAGTTCCCTCTTTTTCGTAAATTCGAGTACTTCGTTACACGAGCACTAACCGTTGGAACAAGTACACAGAACGATAAAGTAGCGCCGGCTCCTCGTTATAAACATTGGTTGTACGACAAAGATTTGCTAATATAAATTGTAATTTTTCAGCATTGCTAGAATAAAATATGTTATTCAGAGTTCACGAATCGTTCTGGAGTATAGTGCTCGGCAGTTTTTGTCTAGCACAGGGGTCGGCAACCTGCGGCTCTTTGGATGTGAAGCTGCGGCTCTTTAGTTCCATACGCAAATATTATTTATTTTATAAAAAAAAAATTTTTTTAATCGTTCTGAATCGCTGAATTGTGGCTCTTTAAAAACTTTGAAATTTTGTAAATTGTAATTTTTGGCTCTTCCGACTCAAAAGGTTGTCGACCCCTGGTCTAGCATGTTCCCCGAGAAAAAGAAGATGGCTGCGGCCCAGCAGTTCCGTTCGTCAGTGCAAAGAATAACGGTCTCCGAGGAGAATCATTCCGGGGGCATCGTTCCGGGCGGACCGAGTCATCCAAGCAATTCCAATGATCCAAATCCCAGGAAGATTCGATACCAGGTAGCTGAATTCAGGTTACTAGGTTCGAGGACTGTTTCCTCGGATGCCACGTGGTCCGCATTGCGCTCCGCATAGTGATACGGGTAGGTCCGAGTTGCCCGACCGGAAGTAGGTCCTCTGCGAGGCGTTTCCGGGGGAAGCGAAAAATCGTTCGTGCGTTCACGTTCACGGGAACGATTATCGCGATGCGACTGTTACTCCGATCCACCTCATGGCAACAGCACCCCTCTCCCCCCGTGACAAAAGGGCTACGGGATCGAAAATAAGACACGACCACCCGATAGACCGTGTATAGCACACAGCCGACCGAAAGTTCAGGTGTTCCTCCGCTCAAGAGAGAAAGGGGAACGACTCGCTCCTAGGGATCGCAAGCTTACCCGTGAAACCGGTTTTCTTTAGTTTTAATGCATGCCGATTAACGGTGCCCGGTAATCGAGGACACGGGATTTCTTTCGTTACGGTATTAACGGAACAGCACGTATCTACCGGCGGACGTTTAATCATCGGCAACGTTAATCCGTCGACGACGCGGTAAGGCACAACAAAAGAGAGATAAAGAAGAAGCGGTGTAGAGCGGAAACATCAGAGTTTCTTCATTGCTGTTACGTTCTCTCGTTTCATTTACTTTTTGGTTTTCATTTTTGTTTTGTTTTCTATTTTCGTTGATTCGTTCGTCGTTTGCCGCGAGGTGTCGCAAAAGCTCGACGAACCTTGCTGATACAGTAGACCCCCAGCGTAACGCGATCAAAAAGATCGCTTAACCAGACTCGTCGGATTAAGACGCGTTGTCCACCCGCTCCGCAATTTCCCCCTCCGCGACGCTGTTCCCCCACGCTTCCGACCGGTCACGTGACGCGTCTCGTTCGTCTTTGTCCTGCATGCGTCACAATGTCACGTGACTAATCCGGTACTGGCAGAGAGAGGGTCACTCTTTCCCCTCGATTCTTGTCCCCCCTTCCTCACCCTCGTCCGGTGACTTTATGCTCATTGAACGTCGGCTGTATTTAACGCACGCTGCGCACGGTACGGAGGTCGCGCAAGTTAAATAGAACTCCCAACCGTGGACTGGGCTTTAGAAGGAAAAAAGATATGGCCCCCGAGCACAGCCTTGTTTCTCCACTTTGGCGTTCAGTGGGTTCAAAAGACTGTATACGTGTATTTTGGTGCGGCAGTCGGTGGACGACAAATGTGCAGGAAATTGTTTGAAATGACTGCACATGCGGCGACACGCAGAAGGAACACGCATTGGTATACAGTTTCTCGATCAAATTTTTTTTATCGCTTTTACACGGGAGTCTATGTACCGAAACACGATGGAATTTTTAAAATAAGTCGGAAACTACGACAAACGGTTACCCCCTGTTAGTTTTATTCGTTTTACCGAAATTCGCGTGATAAAAACGACGCCGACAATTCTTTTTTCTCCGCCGTCGTGTATTTTCGTCGGGACGAAACGTATGTTTCCCATCGAAATTCGCGCAAACCAAAAATTATCTCGTACCGGCAACGTTTGGTCGTGAAACTTTTGGGACACCTGCGCCGATACATCTTCACGTTCATCTCAACATTATCAACAGAAAGTTCGATGTAGACGTCGAGAGTCGAGTTGATTCTATATGGAATAGTAATTTAGTCACGTTTCTTAAATTGTGTATCCACTTTTCGTTCGAAGTCTTGGTTTCTCTTTTTCTTTTACTTTCGTTTACGGCGCGTGATCATTAGCTAGACCAGTATCATATATCTACCCATTTGATTGTATTATTGTAGCGGTTTCGTGTAAGGAAGAGAATTACTTAATATATTATGCTCGTGCAATGCAACCGATATGTCTGTGACAGATGTAAGAAGCATGCGTTCGCGTAGTTAAAGGTTTCTGATTCATACGTTTCTCGTAATAAGTTTACTTTTCCCTCGTTCATATTCTAAAGAGCAACTTGGAATGACGATGGAAGAATGTTGGAAGCAACATTTTTATTATATACATATTTGACTGTGTGCCTCGAAGTTTTCATGCGTGCCTTCTTCTTTCACGAGTAACAAGTAATTTTTTGCGATAGGTTTGCGTTGTTCGTGATGTTGTTTTTCATTAATCGAACGCAATCAATCACCATTATGTATTCAGAATCTTTTTTAACTTGGAATGATGCCTGCCTGTGTTCTCTTATATTTTTTGAATAATTCATGCATGCAACACGTTACCTCCTCTACCACCGTATATACTTTTATACAATTCCCGGAGGATACCGTTCGTTTCTTGTTTGGCCTCATGATCGATCGACACAAATTTCGTTTTTTATATTCCCCTTTTGTTTCGCCTCGTTTAATTAACGCACGTTATATTCCGTATCGCCACGAAGCACTGAATACCCGTCCGCGTTCCTTTGATTTTGTTTCCCAAGGCACGTTCTCCGCTGTACCTCTCCATTCTCGTTTTGTTCGTTCCGTTCGGTACTGTTCGGTTTAAGAATGCACGATATCTTGTTGGTTCCTACTTTCAATGGTTTTCATTCAGCCTTTCGTTCGTTATTTTAATTGCTGCTCGAAGTTTCTCTCCCCCCGCCCGGTAATTAGTTCCTCCTCATTCGGACGACAAGCGAGCATAAAATATTTTTCATCCCTCCGATACCGACATCGTCAATTCAAGTAGTCTGAACACCATCACACAGAACACCCTCGGTACTGTTGACAGAACACGCACACATACATGCACACACAGTTTTACACGTTATTGTTCCACGCACACACTTACTTAGCAACCCGTAAGTATGCAGTACATCGAACCCGTTGGACATTGCATGCCGTTTCGCAACATACGAGTAAAAACCATCGACACACTCACACACACAGGCACGCACAAAACACAGAACACGCGACAGTACCAAACAATAGTAGACCGAGGCCGGTCACGACGATCCCAGTCGCCGGAAGCAGCCGTTCGATCTTCCGGTTCTGACCATCGTCCGCGAGAACAATGGCTAATTAGTACGGCGGAAAATCTTTCGCGTCATTCGCGATGTCAAACCGTGGAAAACCCATCGATTGATCTTCGTCTCGGTCGCTCGTCATCAGTGTCCGACATTTCATGCTTGGACCTCCGGGACAAAAAACAAAAATATTCATTTCTTTCAGTGGATGATTTATATTCGGAATATTTTCGAACAGATTTGCCCGTGTTTTTCTGCCTGTCACTCTAAACATGAAGAATGTGCACACAGCTGCGATCGCGCCGATGTAAAATCATCGTTCGTTTGTACAATCGAAAAATTCTAATGGAATTGTAAAAAGTGGTACAATGTACACGTAAGTCGGGAATATAGAACGAAATGTTTTCATGCTCCACAAAAATCGGATTGCAGCGGCAGTAGTCGTCGCGTACGGATACTGTTAAATAACACGCGGCTGGCGTGTCTGACTATTGCTTGTCGTTTCTACTTACTGCGAGCGCGGACGAAAACCCGCTGAACAAACGCGTAGATCGATTTTGCCCGGTGACAGAGATTTGCGCGGAAATCGTTTCGTTGTCGTCCTATCGCGCTAGGAATTAATCGAGACGTTTTTATTCGAAATATTTTCTCGATTACAAAATCGTATTATCATTTTAGGTACGACCAATGTGTCGGTCGAATCTTCGCGGAAACGGATTTTTGCAACTATGCTTCAACCACTGTAGGAAGAAAACCTAATTTCCAGCGCGGATTTTGGATTTCGAATTTTCTCGGGGCGAGCTCTTTTCTATTTTCAATGTAACCTGATCTATTCAATGAAGGCGAACACGGTCTTGGAATTTGACGCGCGTTTCGGGTGACAGGATCAGACGTTTCGTCGGACGAAACGAAGCATCGTCAACGGGAAAATAGGTTCTCGCGGACAAGGCAGATCCGGATCAGGATCAAGACGCGAGCAACAACGGGACAAGTGACGGACAGAGGGCAGGCGCCTCGCCGCGCCGTGCCGGTGTAATTGACGGCGGGTCCAAGCACCTGAATTCGGATAGAGGCGCGGTCGATGGGGATCGTTCGAGATCAGGCCACGGATGAAACGCTCGTCGATAAAACGAGCCGACGAGTCGGAAGATTTTAAGCCAATTGGATCGTATTTTTAGTGCCGCCACGGTGGACGGTGGAACCTATCGACCAGAACGCCGTTGTAGGTCACAGCGTCACGATTCCTTGTCAGGCCGATGGATTCCCAATTCCGACTGTGACTTGGAAGCAGCCTATCGGTAAGTCACGACACTTCCTCAAATCGGCCAGAGTTCGCTGCTAATCAACTATTTTGCCATTACTTTTTTAATTGCAATTATTAGTTTTAACACTAAACCTACCACTGGCGGTCAAACGACCGGTTTTATACTTTTCATTATACAATTTATTGAAATTACAATGCTACTTACATGGAAATTGATTCGATAATTTTTTTTCATCCAAGCACATATTGAAATACAAAATTGCACAAAATCTAAATATCTTATAAGTCACTTTAATCGCTTTTTAGTGATCGATAGGTTTAATGTTAATGAGTCCCTCGTCTGTCGAATTGACAGACCAGATAAATTATTAACTTTGCCAATTGCTTTATAAGTGGACCGCGGATCTTTATGCATTTATAAAGAAATTGGTTCGGTGAAAGATAAAACGGTAAAAGATTTAAAAAATTCCTACTTCCCACATTCAATGCAAAACATTTTTATTTCGCATAAAGATTCATAGCCTATGTATAAGTAAATATTTGCACAATATATAAGTAATAAATATTTGCACAATATGTTTCTAGCGTTTTTTGATTTCGTTCACACGATTTCTGAGACTGCTCGTCATCGTGTTCCAATTTTTATAATACGTACGATCACAGAAATGTTCGATTTTTATTACAATTGCTGTTGTTCAATTTGGTTTCGAGCTATTTATTATCGCTCCTGTTTGCTCACTCGTCTTCCCAGCTTTTGAGGAAACGATTAAGCAGAACAGTAATTTAGTTGAACAGTGGTGTAGATAGGGTACGAGACATGCTTACTCGAACTCCCACTTGGTGTTATGTAGATAAGAACGACTACGCAGTCGTTCAATACAAAGTTCGGTGAATATTTGACTGATCTTCGTATATGTATGTATATGAATTGCGAAACGCGAGTGGCATGAGGTATCGTGTCCCCTAAAACCATGTGCAATTAGTCTACCGATTGACTTCCCTATTTCCTTCGTGTCCTGTTTCGTCTGGTTACTTTGATGGCTTCGTGGTAACTAACCCTTTCGCTGCTAATATTTCTGACGTGAATTACTCTACTCCGCGTGGAGCTACAGTTCATTACAAAATTCTGAACAATTTTAGAAATTTGATCGGAGCATCTGGATATTTTTGTGACCGACTGTACGCGGAGTTTGGAGGATTTTAGTTATTCAGAGAGACCGACAAGGATGCTAAACTACATCGGACTGACGGTACACCGTGTTATTAACTCGCTGCATAAGTTCGGGATGGTGTTGCATTTTGTGTGACTTGTTAGTGTGCCACCATAGTAGATGCAACTATTAATCCTGATTTATCATGTGAACAGCCTCATAAATAGTAACAAGAATTGGTAATTAAACGACTGTCCCTTCAGATCTAAAAGAATAGTTTGAATTTTTATTAGAACAAAAGAACGTACAACTATAACAATACTATAGAAAAATAGAAACAAGTATATTAGAAATTCATGGTTGTCGACAATCGTTTATAGTGGAGTCTAGTCTTGCAACAATGGGAAATACGTGCAGGATTTATGCAGCCCATCGTTTGAAAATCGTGATGACAAAAGGAGCATTGAGCGTACGGTAAACGAGCAATCTTGAATGCCGAAGCAACATTTCAACATTATGCGTAAAAACTTTTGACTCGAAAATTTCGACTCGCTGAGAATGACTATTGTCGGTCACTGTATAGAGAAGGAATAAAACGATGTGTCTGTAATGTTGCTTATCTATAGCGGTAATTGATAGGACAGTCAATCCACACAAGCAACCTCAATTACATATACCAGTCAACTTAAAAAACAAACGAACAATATTACCAAAGCCATTTCGGGAAGTAAAATGTCGTGTAAAAACATGAAATTTAAAAAATTGTGTTCCGAGCGTAAATTAATACTTTCGCTCAGTAAATGTACCGCAGTAACAGGCACGAATGTGTTTTGAACAGTGTTTATTTAATTTTCGAAGCGACTGTGTATATACATGTACTGTTAAATGAATGGTTTCATACGTGCGAGTACAGCAGAAAAACGTCAATATTTATTTGCGTTCCGGCGAAGTACGAAAATGTTTACTTGTTAAAAGTTTGGTAATAACGCCGACAACATAAGAAATATCGCATGTCGATTCATACCTTGTTCCTCAGCGTGGACTTTGGCAGTCAATTTGTTAAAGAAAATTTTCTTTGCTGAAAAGGAGATAAAATGGCTGTTCAAGAACACTGAGTGGCCATTCCCGGAACGTTTCTCAGCCACCGGGCCATTTTTCTTCGTCCGCTGTGCATAAATCCACTTTATGTTTCTCAGATAATATACCGGGGTAGCATAATCTACGGTTAAAGCGACGATTAGATGGAGCTAGTTTACTCGACCCACGCTGACGAGTTCCTTATCGATTACACCGTGCCTGGAGGAATCCTCCTGAAAAATGCCACTGATCTGACCTCAGCTTTATCCATCATCTCGTATACAACCATTTCAACCACAAATCCATCTCTCTCTGTCTTTCCTTCTCTCTCATTGAATGACTTTTCATTTCAATTACTGTCAGATATCGTCGACCAAAATGAACACCAAAGCCAGAACCGGATAAAAACTGTATACTGCATTAATCCTAGGATAGCCCATTAATAACAAAATTATTTTTATAAAAATACCTCATAAAGAAATGTTAGAAAAATCATTTATCTGTATTTGTGGCAGATTAGGCGCACGAATTAATTTATGTAATTATATATCGGACATTGACGGCTGTAAATGTAAAAACCTTATTAATTTCCAATGACTCTGGGAATCGATTCGAATCGCTGGCGTTCGATCTCCATTTCCACGAACGTTCCTCAAATATAAGGTCGCCGCGTCATCTGCGAGTCGCGTCTCCTCGAGCAAACAAATTATTATTTCCCGTCGCGCAGCTCGACGCCGCTTTAATAAGCGGGATCCGATGGTTCCGCTTTGACAGGCTTCGCCAAGGCAGCATTTGTCGATTTTACTGAAGCAACTGCTGCCCGCTGATCCTTATTAGTAGTCCTTGCTCGTTTCCGCGCAAGCGGTACGCGGCTCCTTTTCGGCCGATTTTACCCGGAGACGGTCGCGGAAACTCTGAGTAGCTTATTCGCTCATTGTCAAAGCCCCCGCTGCCTCGAACTACTCGGCTACTTCGGTCTTATCTAATTGGCGAGATCAACTTGTGCTTTTTCCGTGCCGGCGAGCCCGTCGACGATGCGTTCAGAAAATTCGTCGCGACCACCACGCACTCGAACGACCTTCGCAAGTGCTTGACGCGTTCACCTAAAAAAAAAAAGGAAAAACTAATAAAACCAGTATGCGCATTTCTTGATGCCATCCAAACATTTCTCGCTGCGTATAATAATAATATGTAGGCAAATTTGAGGGACCAAGGTTAATGGAGGGTGCAGCTGTTAACTAGGGGTCTTAAGGCCTATAAAACACAGCTGCACCCCACATGGGCCCATGTACGCCCGAAACGAAGACGGGGCAAGCGACACCCCCACACTCCTGTGGGGGAATTCCCGCTTTTCGGGGAAAAGGCCCTGATTGGGTAAGGGAAGGACAACCCCCTCAGGGGAGCAATAATAGGAGCCGCAGCGTTTTTTTCCGACGAGAGCGCAGTACAGATTGTGAGGATGAGTTGAGAGAGATTGTTCTTCTGCATCGCGAAGTATTGAGAGTGTTAGCGTCCGTTCGGTTCTCTTAAAACGCCTTGTCATTTTTCAAATATATTAATTCTTTAGCGTTTCTTGATGCCATCCCAACATTTCTCGCAGCGTATAATAATAATAATAATAATAATGACAATGATGAACATTTTTTCCATAAAATCGAAAATAACGGAAACAATTGGCAAGACCAGTTTGTTGTTCGTTCCATTGCGGCGGCGACGCGACGGCGCAGCCTGAAATTTCATTCCGAACAATTTACGCTGACGAATCGATCAACTATGTATCGGCGCGCGTAATCGACGGGAGGTTATCCGAGGAACGTTGTAATTCGAGGCATTCGCTCTCGACGGAATATTACGGTGCACCCGGTGACCCATGGAAGAAGGCACGGGACTTGTCTCGCTGTGAATTTTCACTGTTTCTTTGCATTCTATGCATTGTTCCCTTCCCCCACCGCCCGCCGGATTCCCACTCGAGAAGACCAATAACTTTCGACGATTCCCGGGTCAATCGCGGCGCTCGTCGATTTCATTTAGTGTTTAACCTGTGGAGGACGCGGCACGGCGGTAGCATCCATCGGAATTTCCGCTGATCCGACGTACTCGCTCGTCTCGTTCAACCTGAAATAAGCCGTTCCCCTCGATGAAGCAACGGTATAATTAATTTCGTCGGTTCGTTGATCGTGAGCATTATACTGCTACGCCCGGGGACGGAATTCGCTCTATCTTTCGCTTCGTCTTGCTCTTTCTCTCTTTCGTAACGCAGACCCTTCGCTCGGGAAGGGACACTTTCTTTCCCTTGGCTTCCGTTCCGATTTCGCGATGGATTGAAATACGATCATCCAGTTCCGAAAAATTAAGAGTTTGCAGATACAGTGTATTCAAGAAGTATTTGAACAAATACCTGATTCCCACTGCCAGTGTACCGGTTACCCCTCCTAAAGTACACCCCCCTAATCTCGCCACCTCTTCATACACTCCAGACGAGTTTGCTGATGAGGTCCCCAGGAGTAGGTAGACGAGTAGGAGTGAAAAAAATGATTGTACGAGGATAAATTTCAAAATCTACCTCTAATTTTATTCAAAGATCTTCGTGATCGTGTGGAAATTTGGAAAAATTGTTTTTGTGACTGAAACCCCAAGATCCAGTAACGAGAATGTAACCGAACCTGTTCCTCATTTTTGTTGCGTAATTCAAGCAGTGCAATCGTTTCCGGCTAGCCCACAACCGAAAGACGCTCGTTAGGTCCATTAATTTTACTCGCATTAAGAGGAACCCGCGTTCGCTGTAAATTCCATTCACGCCGTTGCCTGGCACGCTCGAGGTACAATTTCTCACTTTCGGTAACATTTTTCAAGCCATCGATCCTGAAAAGAATCGGCCCACTCTTTCTCTCTGACGGCGGGAGAATATGGAAAAAGTACGATCAGGTGAAATTCAATTAGACACCGGTAATCGATTCGGGTTTTTTTACGAGGGGTTGATTTTCCGTTTGTTCGGGAGCGTGACAATGGGATCCCGCGCGAAAGCACGACTGCATTTCCTGGAACAGTGGCTCCTTTTCACGCAACACCGCGCTTTCTTTGGACGTTCGCACGTTTCCTGCTGTTTATTGTATCGGAAAGAATGTCGGGTGACGTTGATCCACCGACGCGCCGTGTTGCGTGGTGTGGCGTGGCGCGGCGCGTAATGGCGCTCTGCAATGTTTCCCATCGAAAACGGGAAACACGATACCATGAATTCCAACCGATACTCTAATACCAGGGAAAATTTAACGTCATAAACGCGCGTCCTATGACATGGGACACCCTCTCGCGTAGACAACGGCGACGACAGTTACATTCTGCTGTCAGAGAAATGCAGCGAAGCCACGAAATTGTAAACGGACAACGTGTAGTGTTTCATAAAATATTATTTACTAGATTCTCGAGTAAATCTCTGCCCCTCGCGAGTAGACTTCGCAATTTAATAACCGTGTAATTCGAGATAGCGTCTTGATATAAAATTCTCTGCGAATCTGTAAAGAATGGGATTCTCTGTTCAATTCTTTTGTAAAATAGAGCTTTCAACTGTTCGGTTCGGGTACGAAATCGTCGCTATTGCAGTTAACTATTATTATACGTTGGCTCGGGATGTGTGCAGTGCAGAAGGGATTTTAAATACGCGGAAACTCGGAACATCCTCTCGGTTAACAATATTTTCGTGCTTTCGCGTGTTATTTGTCTTGCGAACGAAGAGTCGGTGTATATACGACGAAGAGGGAACGATCGAGCAGGATTTATAAGGAACCATTCCTGTGTTTGCATTACGAGAGCATATAGATCCCAACGTTTCTTTCTCTCTTCGTGTACGTACCAGCTAACGTATTTAAATATTTGCTTACATTTCACCGCCCTCCCACGGTTCCCATTTCTCGTGTCAATATTCCATCGGACAAAATCTGTGAATACAATTTTATTTCGTCGTAGAACAATTTCTCGGTCGGCTGCTGGTCAGCGCGGATTAAAACGGTAAGGAATTATGCTTTATGTTTTCCATCTCTACATACACGTATCTCGTCTCCCGTGTATGCTTCTCACAGGACCGAATAAACTATAGCGAATCAAATATCGAGTGCTGGAAAATATGCGAAACGAGTGCTGAGAGAGTGCGAGTTGGAATCCTCGAGGTCTCTCCGGAAGCCGGCAAGAACTTTTCTAATCATCGAATGCATAGGCTCGATGCGAGAACAACAAGCGATTCCCATAGCGGCGTACTATCCCAGAAAGCTACTGGACGAAAGCCACTGTAGCATACAGAAACCAAAAACCGATATTAAACGTTGGTCCCAAAATGAATTATGTTTCTAGGAAAGCCGATCCCTCTGATCCCTTTCATCGTTCCCTAACACGGCGAACATTATAAATAGTGTGTAACCTGATCGTTCTCCCACCCCCGCCCCACGCCCCATTGGGAGGCTCCAGCAACCCCCCGTAATCCTCCGGCGTGTCCCCCATGCCAGGCCGCGGCGCGGCTCTATCGCGGGCTTCGTTAATAACCGGAACATAGCCACTCGAATTAGCGGAACGAGTCGCTTTCGACGAATAATGGCCGTCCCTTGGAACGTTCAGGTGGGACATCCGGCGACTACAGAGAGCTGGGATACAGCGGCGCGGAGGGAGTTGAGGTCGCCGAGAACGGGTCCTTGGTGATCCCTAGGGTATCCAGGGATCATTCCGGGTCCTATCTGTGCCAGGCGAGCAACGGGAACGGCGCCGGCCTCAGCAAGCTCATTCAGCTAACAGTTCATGGTAAAATATTCACGTAACATGAAGTTACTGCCGGCTGGATCTGTGTCAGCCGGCGCGGCGCGGACTTGGAATTCCGACCACGAGCGGCTGGTCCGGAATTCTTCGTTTCCAGACCGAATTTCTGTTTGCAATCTCTCTCTCTCTTCCGTGCATACACGTACATATGCACACCTGTCAGTGGGAATCGCCCGTGGAAGAACATTTAGGAATGTCTGTACGCCTCGGCGGGATACGTGCTCTCGACCACTTAGTATTTCTTATGAATCATTCGGCGGAAGGAGGATGAAGCCGCAGGGTCGCCTCGTCCGTTAGACGTGCTGCCCGAGGCTTACGGAAATGAGATTAAGAAGACGTTTCACGGGAGCCAGAAAGAGAAGATAATTTCGAAACAGGGACCTTTGAGATGTCCAGGAGAATACGCCTCCGTGACCATTCGAGTCCCAGACTTTACTTTAATGGAGTTTTTTTTATAAATGTGTGTCCTTTGCAATCTCTTACAAATGTTTCCCGTTTCCGTTCATAAAATGGATACATTTTTACTGTGAGAACATAGAAACTCGAGAAATACTACCTTTTAACACTAGGTTTATGTTTTTAATTTACGAACATTGAGATCGTGAAAATGCATTCATGAGGAATTATTAAGCCAATTTATTTCTTTAGGTATGTATATTAAAAAAAATATAGCTAAGAATTTGGGTGGACTCATTCTTATTATTTCTATAAAATAATATAAAATAAACTCACTTGCAATACTCCAAGTGAACTAAGCCTTAACCGTGTCATGCAACACGTGTTCTATTTTTCATCAGCAAATCAAAAATTCGTTTGAAACTTCCAGCAGAGCGCGTATTTTTTTTTTATTCAATTACAGGGTATGTTCAATTCGTCTCATTAGCATGTAACACTACGCCGCTGAATTGTTTCGCATTCGAACCAATGGTAGTCGTGGTAGGTTTGTTAAAAAGTTTTACAGACTAGGGTTTTGAGCCATTTATTATTGTATTCTAGTTCACGTACAAATTGAGCACAGCTAGTTCCGCAGTTTATTCGAACATACAGGGAAGAGATGAAAACAGAAAAACTATGTACTGATCAAATCGAGCGACCTCCTCCTTTTCGAAACCGTTTGAAAAATCACCGGAATATGTGAGCAGAGGTCGAGAGCCGTGGTATCGTGCGTTCAATTCGTCTCATTAGCACAGGACACAATGCAGCGCGTGTTGTTGCGCGTTTGGGGTCGAAAAAAACAAAAATAAAAAACAAGTTGCCACGGAGTGCAGGTTTCGCAGTCGGGGAATCGTGAAATCGATAGTCGAACATTGTTTGCTAAAATTGTGAAACCTCTGCCTCTGACGAAGCAGCAATGCGGCGCGGCACGACGCGGCGGTCGAGTGACAATACAGCTTGCCAGTGTTTCCCCTCGGCGGGCGTTCCCACGAATAGGAATCGCACGGCCGGAAATTAATGCGTGATTCCTGAAACAGCGGGCCCCCAGGTATTCGTGATAACCGAACAGAAGTCGGTGCGACGAGGAGAGAACGTGAGATTGCGCTGCGAGGCCGAAGGAGACGCTCCTCTCGATCTGAGCTGGCGTGCCCGTGACATCCGAGTCGATCGCAACTACGATGTTAGGTCTGTATCGAAATTAATCAAGCCCCCTTCCCGCTATTGCGAGCCAGCAGCGAGGGCTCCGAGCACGATCGATGGGACTGACACTTCGATCTCCTATCGGCCACATGTTAATTACATCGGAAATCGCTTGAGACAGACCGACTGTACGTCGCACTCTGCTCCGGAGGACTGACAGGAAATGAACCCGCAGAATGTTGTTTCGCGTGTCTTGCTAACTTCTCTTTACCCACCGTTTCCTTTCTCTTTCGCCGTTCTGACCAAGCTTAAACATTTTCCAGTTAAAAATGAATAAAAGGACAAGTTAAAAATTCCGACGTCTAAACGGATAGAGCGATTAACAATTTCCGTATTTATTCTGTATAAATGTTGGATAAACAATAAATTAACATAAACAAAGAATTTTCTACGCGACGCACCCGTCTCTGTGCACGCAGTCCCTTCCAAACGGTCCGCCATTTTCCCGACGTCCGCCGGAGAAGCCCGAACGGATCTACCGTGCTCGATCGCAGAGTCGCCAGATGAGGGGAAGGAGCACGAATTGAGGGGGAAAAAGTGTCCCCCTCTCTCTCTCTCTCTCTCTCTATCTCTCTCTCTCGCTCTGCCAGTACTCGATCAGTCACGTGACCGGGTCGCGGAAGCGTAGCGCGGCAGAAGGGGAAGGTAGAGTGGGGGGACAAGTCTCAATCTGGCCATTCTGCTCGCCCGTAGTCGCCGACTCTGGACTAACCTATCCCTCGTAAATGTGTGTGTTAAATAAATGATGCGAATTCGGTATTATTCTTTCCATCAGGTACACGATCGACAACCAAACGGTCTCCGGAAGAGTGATCTCCGAGCTGCATATCATCCAGGTGAATAATATGGACCGTGGAGATTATGTTTGCATCGGGACAAACGCGTACGGCCATGCCCGAGCGACGACCCACCTGCTGGTCCAGGAGCCGCCGAATTTTCCACGGAATCTTCGCGTGGCAGAGCGAGGCAGCCGGTCGCTATTGCTAGCCTGGATCTCGCCTTCCAGCGAGCTGGATCCGGCGCATGCCGGCTCGCCGATCATCAACTACATCGTCCAATACAAAGAGGCGCAAGGTAGGCTTCGCGAGATCGCTTTGTCCGGCCTCCGGATACGCCGCCCACGCAATAAATTGAATAACGATTCTTGATCGCGCAACTCGACTGTCACGGTGCATCTGTCAAACATCACGCACAACAGTTCGTACCGCACGGGAAGCTTCTGGCGATCGCTTTCCGGTCCATTGTTATTTTCGAGATTTCCTCTTCGCGACTGGTCAGGAATGTTTTTTAAAACTGAACACCTGCGTCTACTAACTCTCAGGCTGTCTTTTGGTCATTTAAAAGTTAATATTTTTTCCTTGTGTAATTGGTTTTGTTGAAAAGCATTTTCCGAAGGAATTTGGAAAATAAATAAAAACTAAGAGAAAAATGATTCCCAACATTTTCTAAATAGGCGGACAGAAATTCGTGATTTACATGTTCAACCAATTAAGGATTGAAAAATCTCTATTGCGGTTCTTTTCGGTTACTTTTTCAAGAGTGAATTGTTAATGTTTTATCAAATAAAAATGTAAACCTTCCTCGTTTTTCGTAAAATTCATAATAGGACCATCTGTCCCGTGTTCGACGTGTATACTCGTCATTGCTTGTTATTAATTCGGCAAATTGTGGGAATTTTGAAAACTTAATTCCGCACTTAACTGGTTAAATAATGAAATTCTTCCCGTGGAAGTATCTTTACGATTTGGAGAATTATTGGAATAAAAGATCGGGGCTTCCCGTGATACGAATTTCTAATGGCGGTCATGGACGCGTATTTTTGCACGGTGTACCACCGTAGCACAAGTCATGAACGCATCTCTGGGTTTCGGTACGAGAATGATCAAGAGGAGTCGGATCTCGTCTCGGATCGCACGTAGATAACGTTAGATCCCATTCTCACTAGCTACGCATATTCATAGCGCACTCGTTGACGTTCCTCGCGTGTGTTCATACCACTATGCCTCTCCATGGAGTGAATCGTGAAATTATCCCACGAATACGTTACGCGGTTAGATACATATTAAGAGACAAAACTCTAAACGTTGTTTTTATAAACGGCCTACACGCTCTTCCGAATTTTCATACAATTCTGTGTGTTACAATATTATTACCTCTCTTGGAGAAAATTATTTACATTTACAATTTGGATAACGATCGAGCATCGTTCTAAATTCCTAAATAGCGAAGCGCTCGATCGTTTGGACGCTAAAACGACCGAGAATACGTTCCTGAATACGTTGAATTCGTCTTTCGACGTTTCTTCGTCAACAACGGAATTGTTTCTCGTTACTAACAAAGTTCAACCGTTCGAATTGCCCGCAGTCCGACAACTACGGGCACAAAGAACGCGGATGAAGCTACCAAACCATTTATTTCCAGCAGAGTTAGTAATTCCCATTCATCGTTAACCGTTGCGTCACGGTTTAGCAAAGTTTCAAAATACCCGAGAAGTTACAGCGGTAGCGGAGGAAGTTCGCGGGCAAGGACCCGGCAATTACACGGTTTACGTGTCCGCGTTACGCCAGTTTATATTTGACAGCGTGAGACGATAGTCGGTCGTATACCGCTTGATGATTTTTGGTGCTCATTTCCTCGGCGCTAGCTCGTTTCAAGTAACTTCTGGCATCTGCGCGTGTGTCCCGCGACAAGATGAAAGCTAATACGTCGAAGGAAATGGATACGCTAGCGCGTCGGGATTACAGTCAGGTAGTCTAACCTTAGCAAGGCCATGCTACGCCAGACAGGAGTATCTCTCCGGCGTGTGAACAGAGATACTTCCCCGGTGACTCGACACGTCTCAAATTCAATGATCCTCAGACTCTTCTTGGTCCGGAGTGAGCGAACTGGTTAGCTGGCTCTCGAGACTTCAAACGGGGGTTACGATTGATCGAAAGAAGGTGTTATAGGCTGGTCTACTGGCCGCGCTCGTCTCGGATAACCGAAGATAGCTAACTTATTGGATTGACGTCCCCGCCAACGAAAGAGACTCTCGGAGAGACGCTTCGGAATTCAAATGCCGACCTATGCCGCGGTGTCGATGTTATCCATATCGTTCGCCGGTGTCTCTTCAGGCGTCCCTTGACGCTCTAGGCAGCCTTTGATTTCCTCGCGATTGTACCATCGGAAAATACTGCGAGCATTTCTCCGCGTCTAGACGCACCTACTCGTTTTCGTAGAACGTTCTTCCAAGATCAAAAACGACTTATCCGATAAAGATGAAGACGCCCGAGGTCTTTCTGATTATTATTAGCGGGGATTTAGCGTAGTGTCGAACCTCTATCTGCATTCAAGTGCTTCGGTTCGGGGATTGAAGATCTTATTGTATTACTGGTAGGCGTTTTCTATGATTTTAGGATTTGATCGGATGAAAGTAGAAGCTGGTTTTGAAACTAACTAATACTGATTCGATTTTTAAAACAAATAATATTAGGTTGGGGAAAAAGAAATCCATTATTTTTGCGTGAACTTCAAGACTTTATTTAACATGTTTCGGATTGTCCGATTTGGGTCAAATATGCACCGTTTTGTTCTATAATTTGTTGCCATTTTAAAGGTAGCTTCATAATGCCTCTCTCATAGAAGTCTTGGTCCTTATTGGCGAAAAACTGTAAAATGTACCGAATTTTCTCTTTGTTGACTTCCATTTTTAACACCCTGTAACTCACAACTGAGTGAACCAAACAAAAAACTGCACAAGAATTCTTTTAGTGTGAAATGTCACCTTGACAACGAGCATAAATCTGAAATTGTTTGATCGATACTTTACGAGATATCGATCACTACAGCCATCTACCAAAAAAATAATGGATTTCTTTTTCCCCAATCTAATATATATTTTTAGGCACGCATGTCGGATACGCTAGTAGTTAAGGGGACTTAAAATGTAGATTAATTTGTTAATAACTTTAGACATCATCACGTGACAGTTCAAATCGTCAATCTATCCACCTCGCTATCTACGTCTCATAAGAATAAATAGGAAAATAATTGTTCGGCGTCTTCTTCTTAATTAGTTCACGAAACGCGTATGCAAAATTCTATTGTGGATGTTTGAGATACTTTAGGGACGCCGCGATCGTTGCTCCCGACTAGGCTCGCTTCCCGATCGATCCTTTCCCTGGCTTGCTGCAACGAAAAGGTCCTTATAGATTTTTGGATATTTAGGGCAATATTACGGCACGAAGCAGCCGACCGTGCCGGAGAACTTGGAAGCCGAAGACTTCCCTCGACTTCAAGACCTACATATTTCACGGAAGCAAAGCCGCCGACTTTCGTGCGATTTTATACGCTTCGCAAACATTCCTTGCAGCGATGAGAGGGAAAAAAATCGCTGCAGCTTTACGTGATACCGTGGCCGCGGCTGGAATTCTTTATCTTGTCCACAAGCTTCCGAGTTAATCAAATACGTTAAAATTCTAGTTGAAGGAATTTTAGAACAGTTGCCTTACTTTTAACACGTTTCGTATGGCAGTGTGGTGCTGGAAATTGATCTTTCAAAAATTGTTTTAGTCCGGTAATGTATAAAAAAATATAACAGACTAAAGGACTGACAATGAGTCAGTTAGTGTTTATTACTTTTAATGGCACGGTTTTTATGAATAAAAAAACAGTCAAAACCAAATATCACATTTTTTTTAGTTCAAATGATTATCATTGAAATGATTGAAATGATCTCATTGAAAATATGAGAGATGAATGTCTGATCAACTCACAAATACTTCGTACAAAAAATTATAACATCCCGTTTCCATTTGTAAAGCCGTAAACGAAATGCGTGTCGACGTATTCTCGATTGGAGAAAATTCGTGGCGCATTGACACGAGATCATGTAACAGAGCATGTAACAAACACAGCTTGTGAACAAATCAGACAGATGTTACGAAATTTGCTCTTATCGAACGAAATCCGATACGTTGTTATTTCGAATTTCTCTTATAATTTTACATAACATATTTGTACAGTTTAAAAACAAAAATGGTTAAATTCACTGAGCGTGCATGCTGTTCCATACGAATTGCCTGTGGATCTGATCGTTACTTATAAATGCTAATACACCCGAACCTGGTGAATTTTCGAAATCGATTGTCTTATCTTATCTTATAATATTGAACTCATTCTTTCGACAAAAAATAATCTGTTGAATATTATTAAGATGGTCCTGTTTCCATTCTATCTCTCGTTAAAAAAAAAAACAAAATACTATTCGAATTTTTGTTTCAACAGAAAATATGTATATTTTCGAACACACGCTGCGTTAACCAGAATTTGGAAAGCGTATCGAGCACGGTATGTTCGGGACACATAATTCCAATTCAAACTTCCGGCAATTTCACTGCTTACGGTGAACTTTTACCATATTTTAATTGCCTTCCAGCCGGGGTACGATAACCGTTTCATTAGAGCTAGCCTGTCGGACGGAGTTTGATTTGTAACGTCTCGACGAGGCCGCATTAAGACTCCATAATTGGAATGTCAGGTTCAATCTCAAGTTCAATCAATACCGGTCGCGTCGGCGGTGGAAGCAATCAAGGAGAACGAAATTATAGCGCAATATGGCAAACAATATATATATATATGTATATATAATCAATCCGCGGAGAACGTGCCGCACGCCGCCATCGGGATCATTGTTTTTCGGCGTTTGAGCGATCCCGGCTCGACTCGCAACTTATTGCACGACGGTTCAATCGGTCGTTTCTCGGGCGTTACTGTTTTTACAACGTTCTGGGCTACACTTCAATCCCGGGGCTCGATAAAAGAAAAGTAAAAGTAGAGGAAGAGAGCAATAAACAATTCGCGCAGCTCCGCGTCGATGAAACCAATCAGTGAACGCCCCCGGTTTTAACATTTTAATGGGAAAATTAATTTTACCCCATTCCTGGAGAGCTTTCTTCGGGCCGTGCGCGAGCTTCGTATCTGCATACCGGGCTGGTGAAACTTTTCCAATTTTCATGAAAGCTCGCCTTCGACGTCCGGCCTCGGCGAATCGAAACCTGTTGTTCGGGGCTCTCATCGGTCGAATATCCGAGCCGAGGGAAAACCTTTTCTCATTATGCTCGACACGATATTTAATTACCGTGGCGTCGAATGACTCATTTCTTCGGCTTCGGCCGTCGCGTCGTCGTTGCGCGAGAACCAGCAACGCTCTGTGTTAGTAGGTGAAAGAGGTTGCGCGAAGGGTTCGGTTCACTTTTTCATAAAAGCGTCGAACGTCAAGGAAGCTGAAGTTTATCGCGAAGTTGACGTTGTCGGGCTTCTTCACCCCTCCGTCTCCAGTTTATTTTCATGCCGTGGAAAGTTCCCTTTGAAAGCGTGCCTAATCGCGTCCTCCTCGCCCGACGCGGCGCGGCGCGGCGCGGCGCCCGCACCGACCCTCGTTAACTTCGGATGTCCTCATTTACGCCTAATCGCCTCGAATCGGCCGGCCGCGCGCTAAATTATCGAACTTAACACATGGAGAGGCAGCAGGCTGGTGTTAACGCGCGCGAAACACGTTTTCAGGACAAGCACCGAGCTGGGAATTTATTAGCACTGTCGCACAGTGTTCCGAAAGATAAGAGCTGGCTGGGCAAAATATTTGGGCGAAGCGAGGACCGAATTATGCGAGGCAGCGCCGCGTTTTTAAACGCAATTTTATGATATTTTAAAACGCGAAAAGTTGCCGGATGCGACTATACATCGTCGCAAAACGTAACCGAACGCGTAAAGTGTACGTATAATGGGGTGCACCTTATTTTTTGAAAAATATTTTTAGTCTCACACCCCCAGAATTGTGACAAGTGTTAAGAAAATGATCTGGAAAAAGTTTGGGGCCGACTGGGTCGTGGGAACCCGACGCGCAACAAATTTGAAAATTTGATATTTGAAAATTTGAAAATTTGACATTTTAAAAATTTGAAATTTTGATGCGCGCCGGGAAAATTTTTCAATTTTGTGCTTTTTGCGATTTAAAAAATTCAAAATTTTCAAATTTGATGCGCGTCTGGTTCTCATGATCCGATTGACCCCAAAGTCCACATCATTTTCGCAATTTTGGGGGGAAGGGGGTGAACTAAAGGATCTTGCAAAATAATTTTCGTCAAGTCTAAAATTACTTCAATTGCGGTTTCGTCCAGTTAGCACTGTTCGCAACACTGTCGTCGGGACCTCTTCTGGGTGATCTGCTCGATCAAATCGATCGTACGATCGCGATCTCTTCTGGTCCTCCCAATATGTCTCTGGACAATGTTATTTGTATCTATTTAATATCTGGAGCTGGTCTAGATTATTAAATTAGACACGATCGCTCGACGAGGAGCGTTGAACGATAGCGAACGGGATATTCGGGTAAAATGTAATAGAAACCGCAGGGTCACCGAGTTTTCACTCAATCAGAGCGCAGTGTACTTGATGAAACTTCGAGCGCTTTCAGGCCGAGAAGCCTCGAGTTACGCGGTGCACAGCTTTCGTAGAAGTTAGTCGGCCCTTCACCCACGCTGTTGAACTTTGCCCTTCCGTCGAGTGGTCGCGTTTCAGAATTTAGTATTCACGGATTCGCGAGCTTGTTTTCTTTTTTCACGATCGGTCGCCGCCTCGTACGTTCGATTCGTCGAGCGCTCCGAGACGGATTACTGCTATTCCGTTCGACCACGATAACGATGAATTAATTCTTTTGCACAATCAGTATCGTATTTCGAGGACGCCTAACGTCGTCATTCCGGAATCGTTGATATTTCGCGCGCAACACCGCCGTTCTCTGCGCGAACTCGTTCGCTCGAACGAACGGTGATCCGCTGTGAACGATAGTTTGTTACCTTGACGGGGATTCACGTTTTATTGGAAACCGGAACACCCGGTTTATTACTTTCTAATCGATCGATGGAACGACTATAAAGATCGCTGGTGACATTAAAGGACATTTAATGCGACAATTCGAGGTATATAGCTTTTTTATCCACCCGGATGTTTTATCGCGGCGGATAGACAGTAAATTAATGCTTTAATTGCCTCGTCGGAGATACGTATGCAGTATTGACAATAAATGGCCTGCGCATGTTTATGCAAATTCACAAATTTCCACGCTGATTTGTAAAACGTCCTGTTCGGCATAATTTCGTTCGCCATCGGATATCCTATAGATCGTGTGACTTTTTTGTTTAAATGTGAAATTTTAATACACACAAGTCATCGCGTGTCGTGTTCAGCTTGTTGTTTCGAAGTAAACAAATTCTGCATTATTCGCATTTTTCGATCCTTCTACCGTAAATCGGACGACCATCGATCATTCCGTTCCGAAAATTCTGAAGTCATGTCTGTCGTAATTTTGAACGTACAAAACAGAAAATATCGTTTAATGATAAAAAGAAATTTTAGCGCTTCACCTTCTAACGTCGCCCGCCACTTGAACCACGAGTCTCACTCGAATCAGGAATATTAAAACGAGGATACTTCAACCACGCCTGAACAATCAGGTGTCGGTCTCGTTCAAACATGACGTCACCGAAGGAACAGTAAAAAAATGTTTCTCGAAAGATCGGAATATGGGGTCGAATAAAATCGAAATGAAAACGAAATTTGTTCCGCGTGTACGCGGGGGAATAGCAGTGGCCGTTTCCGAGCGAGAGCGAAGAATTGTTAGCGCATTTGTGTCACGTGTGAGAACACGATGCGCCATGAATCTCGCCTATCCAATCGATCACCGATGCACACACTCCTCTCTCTAAGCGTTGTCGTTGCCTTTTGCTGGAAAGACGTGTGGCATGAGCACAACTCGCAGAAGATGATGGCGGGGAACAACACGGTCGCGCTGGTGTCGCCGCTAAAACCGGCGACCTCCTACGACTTTCGGGTGCTTGCGGAAAATCACTTTGGAACATCAGCGCCAAGCGACATCCTTCATGTCAGTATCAAACATATCAGCATGCCTGAAATCTCTCAAAACTCCAGTTGAAAAGCTCAATGAAAATTGAATGAAAAACTTGTCATTCTATCGTTCTCATTCGTTATACCGCACGCGCGTTCGTCGTGCGGCCGTCCGATTCTGACCCACGTAATTTTCTTTTCTCCCGATTGGTGCGCCCGCGTCTTTCAACCGGAACACGGACGGAACGCACAACAGGCTCAAACCGACGGCGAAATACCGAGCGGACCACCGAGGCACGTGACCGCAAGGGCCCTAGGACCGCAGCAAGTGAAGGTCACCTGGCAACCACCGGATCGATCCCTCTGGAACGGGGAACTTCTCGGATACACCATCAGCTACGCCAACCTCGGGTATCGTTATCCGCTTATGACTGTTTCGAATAGTTTCTAGCGCACTTCGGAAATCGTAGAGTCCTGCGAGGAACCGACGCAACGCGACGGGGCCGACGATCCCCGACAATGAACGAACGCCGATCGCTGCGTTTCCCCTCGCGCCGCTGCTGGACGAGGATAATCGTCACGCTTTGTTCGCGCGTTCTCGATACCGATGTCGAAACGACCACTCGATCATTTCTGCATGCCCGCTGTTGGGAACAAAAGGATACGACATCCTATTCATTCCTTAACCCTTCGCGCTCCGTTTACCGAGACAATATTCGTTTAACCAATTAGAATTTAGTAACGCCTCGATGATTTTTTAAACAAATGTTGGGTTAAACTCGATTAGTTTGACCGCGGATGTTTATGGAATTTCCAATTTTTGTTGACAAATTTTAAAGTTAGTGGAATACGATGATAATCGTATTTTTAATGGGAACAGTTAAAAAACAAATCAAAATCGTACTAAATTCCATCGTATTTTGTGTTTTTTTTCACATTTTTATAAGTCATAAATGCATAAAGATCCAGTTATTGCACAACGTTAAAATCAATTTTCTATCGAGCTAAATTGTAATACTTGCATCAGCATCATTGACCCCAATAACAGTGTTCACAGCAGAAATATTTGATGAAACATTCCATGGCTCTCGCATGAGTTGTGAAGAGAAGTGAACAAAGAGGAGTCGTACACGTCGCAAATTGCACTACGAGCTGCGATTCTAAATAAAGACTTTATCGTGTGCAAAATTGCGAGAACAATCAGCATTCCATCAATTCATTAAAGATTTTTGGTTACGCCGCGAATGCGCGAAGGTAATTCATGAAAAATATAATTTTTCGCCGTTTCTCGCGTAAAGCTTCCTGGGGGAAAGAGGAACGGACGTTTATGCCCCGCTGCCGTTTGCAATTACCGTTGGAACAACATGAATTAACGGACGCCTTCGGATCAATGGGAGACGGTTCGACAGTGCACGAATTCTAAAGACCAATAAGCTCGGAATTCGGGGCGCGATTCGATGATAACAAATTCTTGTTAGGAGAGGATGGGAATTAATCGGGCGATTTTAATATTCGTCAAAGGAAGCAACGGGTGCTCGAATCAAAGACGGTCCCGTGAAAGTTTCGCCGGGTTTCGGCACGTTTCCAGTCGGACTAATCGGATTCTACGGCGTCTCCGTTTCCCTGGGATTCTTTTTTGATCTTCCGGCTGGTAATTCGGGATGAATCGCGGTGACTCGTCACGAACCAGGCGGAAACACGTCGCGACGCCCTCAAATCGGACGATCGAACTTCCAGGAACGTTCTCATTCCAGCGTTCAGGGAAACGGAGAATTTCATATCGAGCTCCGTGAGAAAGAACGACGGGGGACTGAGGCGGGAGGGGAGGGATGGGGGGATACGCGTATCAGGCGAAAGTTCCGAGAATCAGAAGACCATTTTTCGCTCCAGTTTCCCCGGGATGGCTTTAAGTATCGTCAAGTTCCGCACCTTCCTTCCCGCGCTTTATCTTTCCGCCCCGAGAAACATCGGTCGTGGCTTTATTTCAGAGAGAATGATCAATCGGTGAACATCACCAGAGTGGGAATCACGGGAAACGGGGACGGTTCGTACGATTATAGGCTAACCGGCCTCCGAAAGTACACCCAGTACAGCGTGGTGGTGAAGGCGTTCAATAATAAAGGAGACGGCCCTGGCTCCGACCCAGTCACCGTACAGACTCTGGAAGACGGTGAGCAGCCACTTGGCAATGTTCTCTTCTCTTCTTCGCATGATAGTTTTAGAACATACTGCCGAAGTAGATATTAACGCGTTCGTAATTCTCGCGCGCGTATACTTATTATCATTCTCGCAACATTCAGTTGTTCAGAAATGCAGGCTCGAACGTTGATACGCTTATATCGATATTTTCGAGAACATCGATTTCTTGGAATCGAGTGTTTTAAAATTAGAAAAATGGAATACCCGAGTTTTTGAAAACATTCGTTTCTAAGAGTAACATCTTTTTTTTACTTAAAAAATAATTTTGCATGGTTTAAATTTTTGCGTACCCTTAAAAATATTACAGTTTCACTTCAGGAATGCTGCGACAACTGCAGAGGTTGAATAAAATATTAGAGACCTGCTTTACATTACAAAAATTGTTTGTAATTGCACATAAATAATATACTATATCCCGACTAATATAGTCAGTTTCAATTAATTGAACGTAATCTCAAACCTTCCCATCTACTCTTTGCCAGCTTCGCTTAATGTTCTCGTTTCACGAGAATGCTTTTCAAGGGTTTCGCCAAGCCAGAAATTCGCAGCCCTTTCTTTCCGAAATAATCAGTCATTTCCGCCGGTCGTGTTTCGCCCAACAAACATTAACGCGCGGTTGACACGCGTAGCTCCCATTTGAAACAATTAAACCTGCCGCGTGCGTTCCCGTGTACAAAAACTACTCCCATTATACACGATGTCTCCTCCGATGGCAGAAACTTTCTGCAGGCTCATTCATTCGTGTTCTACCAAATGACATGTTCATTCCGGAGGTGCAAAGTTGCTACCTTATCAGAAGCTCGCGAAGGGGAACCGCCGGAGCACAAAAATAAATTGTCAATCCACTTACTGTTCTCATTCGTGCTATCATTATTATAACTGCTTTACACGAGCAACAAAGTTTATAGGAATTTAAACGTATCCGAAGTTTCGACGCACGTCGATAAATTGCCCCGAAATAGGTTCGTCATGAATATCGTGTTAACATTCAAGCGGATCGATAAGACAACATGAATAAATTTTCGATGCAAACGAAAATCTCCTTGGACCTAATCGAGAACGACCTATCGATGAACGTCGTCTCGACTTGATTGACATTCTTAACAACCCTGATGCATTATTTTCTCGTAGATCTCGTTACTGATATCTTAAAATACGACCAATTCGAATCATCGTCAATGACCATTACCCGATCCAATCGATACTAAGGAAAACTGATTGAAAGACTCGCTGACGTCCGAGAACGAATGGCTCGCATACACTTAGACATATCTTTAAAGACGCGCGCTTTAACCCTCATCGGTCCCGTATTTTCGCTGTTTAAGATGTGACTCTCGTGTATCGAATTGACATTGAAAACAGGCCAATTTTTGTAACGAATGAAGTCACCAAGTTTCAGATCAATTGTTCTACGAATGGCACTTACCGTCATCGTTTACGTGAAAAATGTGCGAAATCGATGCCATGGCCGGACGAGAGTCAAGACAATGCAAAAACAGAAAAGTCGATTTTTTTCATGGTTCCAGAAGACGCCGTTAATGATATTTCTATCGGGAACCACTGGGGGCCCGTCACCCAGTTCTGGCACGAGAATGCATTTGCTCGGTGCTTCTCTCGACAGGGATGCCGGGAATGCCACGCGACCGCGTTCCATTTTCCGTCCTGTTTCGTTAGCAGCGGCGGTTTCGAGACAGCGATACGTCGAACGAACTTCTTCGGGAGAGAGGCTTTCTCGCGACAAGCGCGCGCGAAACCTCCCGGAGAAAGTGGATCCCTTTGTTGCGGTAACGCGCGTCGCGTACGCCGATCGTCGTGTTGCTCCACATCGCGACGCGACGCGCTCCATACTCGACCGAGTGAACGGTCCTCGGAGACGTGAAAGAACCTCGATGGGTCTCCGTGCGCACAGACCTTTCGCAGCATTCGGAATTGTTGCTTCGAATGCGCATCTCTGCCTAACGTTTCGTCGCACCGATCTTTCCGCGAGTTGCGCCCGTCAATTTTCGAAATTTGAAGTCTCTGCACGAGTTGTATCCGAGTCTGACTTAATATACGATCTAATATTTCTCAATTAACGCGTCGACGTATGTATCTCTTATGTATCTCTTTGACCTCGCGTCCCACGTTTACTCGTTGAAAATTCTTTTTCACCCTGTTTTCATTCCCCGTGAATATTCCGATTTCAATTAGGACACTCACGACCCATTCGCTTCGCAAAGTAGCTCCGCTTGTATTCCGCTGTCCCTCCGCATGACAAGACCCGCCACGATCTAGAATAGATCTGGAAACCTTCCGCCAGTTTCACGGTAGCGTAAAACAAGCTTCTAACTCTTCAACATCAAGCTGTTACCATCGTTCGGCTAGGCTAGCCTCCAACTTCCAATTAGCACCATAACGGACGAACGCCATCGTTACCTGCTCGTCCAAGGATCCCGGTTAATTTTCCCGGAATGGAGAAAATTACGAGGGTCCTTGACGGACGAGAAGGCTCGGTCCAGACGAATTTACGACGCAATAGTCTCCGGTTCAATTATACTAAATCTGTCACGGCGAAATTTCCCCGACACATCCCCCCACTCTTCATTCTCAGAACTGCCGATTTCGATAAAAACCACGAAATAAAAAAAAAACAATTTTTCTACACCTCCTACTTTCCGAGATATTTAAAACAATGTTTCCACCCTTTCAACATGATCGCAAACAGAAAATATTTAAATATTCTTGTGAGAATTTCTCCGCTAAAATTCATGCAAATTAGTTTGTCCGAGTTCGGTATGCCTCCTTCCGTCGATGGACAAAAGAACAGCACTGCGTCTGTTTCGCTTTCTCGTACTGTGTTTATTCTCTGACTTTGTCTTAGCGCGCCGTAGCCGATCTCCGGAACAAAAACGCAAAGATTCTCCTTCCGAATCCGAAATGTTGTAAATTTAAGTGACTCTGTACATTCTGACGCAGTACCGAGCGCCCCACCGTTGAACGTGGCCTGCGCGGCGCTGACCGGCCAGACCATCCAGGTGACCTGGAAACCGCCGCCGTCCGACAAAGTTCACGGGGTCGTGCAGGGTTACAAGTTGCTATACGAGGCAGGCGGTGCTGTCCTGGAGCAGCAGTCCGGCAGGGAGACGAAGATCAGCCACGCGTTGAGCACGGTGCTTCACGGGCTCAGCCCCTACACCAATTACACGATGCAGGTGCTCGCCTACACCAAGGCCGGAGAGGGTGTCACCAGCAGCCCGGTTTCCTGCATCACCGAAGAAACTGGTAAACTACATAAACGTGAAGCCCTCCATCTCCACCTCCTCCTCCTCCTCTTCATCGTCCTCCTCCTCGTCTGGCAAGGACGCGTGCAGACCGGAAGTAAATTTCCGACGCGGCGAATGACCGTTCCACTCTGGCACCTTGCCGACTTTACGGGCTCGCCGCGCCGTGCTGTTGATGTTTCGATAGGCCAATATGTTCCCGCAATTGTTCACCGATTCCGTACCGCTGCTTGAAAGGACACGGTCCGCCGTATCGCGAGCATCTGGCGCGGTACAGTCGATCTGGGCTATTGAAATTTGAATGGCTGTCGATAGTCGTCTTATTGCCTTTCTTCGCTCGAACGCTCCTCCGCAGTATGCTCTCGTAATTAGTCGGTCGTTATATTCCGTGATCGTAGCGATACAATAGCCGCATTTTTGCTGGTTCTGCGAGGTATAATTATATCGTGCGAACAACGAAAACATTGTTCGATAAAGCCGGTGGATGTGCGGTCGCCTCGGGTACTTCAGGCGTTAATTTTGTTATTAACTCACCCAGTGTATTATGTTTTTTAAAGGCGTTACGATAATAATGGTTACCGTCGTTAACGTTGAAAAACGCTGACTCGACGGATGTACGTTTTTATTGGAACATAAACGCGCGCAGAGTTTTACGAACCTTGCTCGCCCTGGCGAGGAAATGCTCTCATCGGATGTTACATTGTCCATGATGTCATGATGTTTCCAATTTTATGATTTACTCGCTGCAGTATTAACTTCGCAAAGTGTCGCGGAGTAAGAATAATTAACGACGAGAAATTAGATTCTCCGATTGCTGAGGAGATTTCGCGTAATCCGAGCATCATCGGGAGCAGCGGAGGTTACAGAACGCTGTATAGACTTTTACAAGCCTCTCTGTACGGCGCGGTGTTGTAAGTGCGCAAAAGATCGAGTTGAATACGGTACTGCTAATGCAGCGGTACACATCAGGAAAATCTACTCGAAACACGCGCGACAGAAACCTCGCTGGGCGAATTGAGAGTGGCCGGAAGAGGCCTCCAGGAAATAATTAACGGCGAAAGCGCCGGTCTCGTCTCGCCGGACTGAAACGTTTACCGATGATTCGTGTTATTATTCGTGACGGCGCATTTACGTTCGTGCGCGGGTAAAAACGATGGGCGAAGGGCGGCCCGTTTGCACGCGCGCTTGCTACGCTGCTTTAAATTCCGTACCGAGGGGTTGGAGGCCACTTGCCAACCAACCCCCCGCTCCCGAATTCTGTGAAATCGGACAGCTCGCGGGGCCGACGAGCGAAACGGGACTAAAAGAGTCAATGACAGAAACTTTAACGCGCCTTTGAAGTAACATTATGCCGCGGACGGTGCTCCCGTTTGCTAGCAGCTCGCTTCCAGGGAAACTCCGCCGGCAGCCGGTTTTCCATTAAACGCAGCTGCAGCAAGCCGGCACGCCGCCCTCGGGCACCGAAACTGCGCGAAATGGGTCGCGAATAATTGTATGGTTATCTCGAAATTCATAATAACCCCGGAGCGCTGCTTCGTGACGCCGTTGTAATCGAAATTTCGTGTATCGCAAAGAAAACGAGGACCAATTCGCCTGTTCCTCAACCGTGGAAACGACCGTTCACCCTTTCGCTGACTCCAAAGCGTTTTCACCTTTGACCCGAGGTACTGCGCCCAGCGGATAACCTTCTGTGTGTGCGCGCGTGTGTATGGAGTGCAAATGCACCCCAGGCTGACAACAACGAGAATCAAAATCTGACCAATGGAAAATTTCTGAAAATTGTCTAGCAATGAAGTATTGTAGACACTTATCTTTTAGAAATCAATAAAATTTCACAATTCCTCGTGTAGACAAATTTTTTCTTTCGTTTTAACATTGGAATAGCAGTAGACAGTGAGAAAGTTAAACACCTTGACAGTTTGAGGCTGAGTTACTTAATTTTCATTATTATCGTGTGACTTTTATTAAAAGCAACAATGATTGGCTCCCGAGTAAATCGAGTAAATTGTTGTCGAATTCTATGCATACTAGGTGACACACGAACGAGAGAATACTGTATCGATCGGGAGGTTCGTTGCCGCATTGTTCGCGAAACTTAAGAAAATACCTTCGACAGATCTTACAGAGGTCGATAGTTCGCTTTGAAAGGCTGCCAAGGACTGAAGAGTACGAATGGAAATCACCGACCGTACGATGAATTATCGAATCAGAGAGAATCAGAACGATTCGATCCAGATTCATTAACGAGCACGCAGGAATGAACTTGGCGAAAATATAAATCGTACGCTTTAAAGCGTCCGTGTTCAATTTATTTCTTGTCGCAAAGGTAAATACAGAATGAAAACCACGGTATTTCCCCAGAGCTGTTATCAATAAACTTTTCAGAATCTTTTCTTACGAAGAATCGATTTCGGCAAAGCACACTTCGAAAGTAGGACATTTATCAGAAGTAAAAGCGTCACATGACGACGAACTCGCGAAATAATTTTTTTTTCTATTTCTGCGAAGTTGGTCAAGTGAGACGCGTCGATTTCCATGCGCTTTTAGCATGATCTAGTGCCTGTAAAAACGGTTCGACAGATACAGACAAGGTATCCCTCTCCGTGCCAAAAAAAAAAATAGAAAATAGATGTTCGCACTTAGATGAGTTCCATCGAATAAAAAAACTATTAGCATTGAAAAAGAATTTTGGGCTGGCGATTGATTTAAATCGCAGTTTCTCGTAATTTAAAAAGTCTTCAATTATTTCTAGCTCGTGGCGATTGTAATCGATTTTTGCAAAACTTCGTGCACGCGTATAACATAATATATAGACCAACAAAAGGTGTATTCTAAATTTTTATTCCAGGCAGAGATAAAAAATCGTGACAAATTAATATTATATTTCTCCAATTTTTCATTAACTCTCGTATAGTATACCTGGTAAACTATTCCTTCCAACATCTAAAAAAATTCAAGTAGCTTGTGAAGGATGTTCACTTAATTTCGTGCCGGACTGTAGACAGTGTTCAAAGTTGACCGCTTGTATCTCGTGAAGCGAATTTAAAACAACGCTACGGTTTTAAACTTTGTCGGAGCGAAAGAGCATACTGTATAAACAAGAGCAACGGTTCCGTCTTCCCAGACCCATTCCTCGGCGTTTCGTAACGGACATTCCGCCATGACGGTACCGTTCTGACCGTAGTTCCGGACCCGCCGGAGCGTGTGAAAGCAGTAACCAGCAACGAGGACGCGGTGGTGATATCCTGGCTACCGCCGCGGCGACCGAACGGCATCCTCACCCAGTACACCGTTTACATTCGTGTGTTGGACCAGGGCCAGGAGATGAAGATCACCAAAAGCATGCTGCCTGCGCAGAATTTGCACCACGAGGCGACCGGCTTAAAGCAGCGCGAGTCCTACGAAGCCTGGGTTACGGCCTCGACCAAAGTAGGGCAAGGACCTAGCACTCCGGTCATCAAACTGCAGCTGAGCAATACCGGTGAGCAGACGTTGACAATGAGTCGCGAAACTTTCGTTGCCGCCGGGGAACGTTTCTCCTATCGGCATGGTCTCTCTCTCTTTCTCTCTCTCTCATTCTCCCCGTGGGATTGATTCGCGTTCGAGTTGCGTGGAGAGAGTTGGATTCGCACGCGAAAATCGAGCCAATGAACATGGAAGCTTTATGAAAAATTCGAGGTCGGTCTCCCCGGAGATCGCCCCGTGATCACGAGTCGCGCAATTTTCTCTGTGCCGTTTTCTCCCTGTTCTCTGCCACCGCGTGTGTCGGGAGCTTGCAAAAAATTACCAAAAACGAAGTGGACAATTTACGTAAGAAAAACTTTCACCATCGTGTTCAGGGTTGCACTAGAACCACCCGTGGAAAATCGAATATTATTGTTCAATGAATTATTTTGTATTATTAGTAATTGATTTGTGTTTACAGTATTTCTTTGAAAAATGGTCAAAAGTGAAGTGGACAATTAACGTAAGAGAAACTTTTACCATCGTGTTCAGGGTTGGACTAGAATTCCCCGTAGAGAATCGAATATTATTGTTGAGTGAATTATATTTTATTATAAATAATTGATTTGTGTTTACAGTATTTCTTTGAAAAATGGTCAAAAGTGAACTGGACAATTAACGTAAGAGAAACTTTTACCATCGTGTTCAGAGTTGGACTAGAATTCCCCGTAAAAAATCGAATATTATTGTTGAGTGAATTATATTTTATTATAAATAATTGATTTGTGTTTACGTTATTTCTTCGAAGTACCACCTCAAGTGGTAAGCGGGAAGAGACTCGTTCCTAGAAAGTACTCCCAATTACCCCGGAACTGCACAGTAACTTGGTACGCGATCTACAGGCGAAGTCGAAAGTTTTAGAGCGAGCTTGCTGAATAGACGATATTGAACTAGCAAGTTTCACGAACGTCTGAGAAAATCTTGAATTTCGTCCAGTTTTTGGGAGCTCTTGGGGGAGATCCATTCAGCGTTCGTTACGTACGCGTGGGACACTTAATCGACGCGTCCTCCGTGTTTAAGTTGCGGCACGGCGAAGTTCGCGGCTCGTTCCAGTCGACTTCGGATCACTAGATTACGGTAACCGGGAGTGGCAGCCAAGTTTCCGATTACGCGGGCGCCGGCCGCTGCCGCCTTGGGGACGGAATTATGCATTTTAATCACGAGCCCCCGCGGAAGTTTTCGCTCGTGCTCCGAAAGTATCGCCCGGTTATTGAAACAGTCGCCAGGAATTGAAGGAGCCGCCCCTCCCCATCGCTCCGAACGTATCCTCCCGTAAAAATCCCCGGTCGTAGTTCCCCGACCTCGCGTGGGAGTTACGAAGCGGAGCCGTGAACTTTCGTAACTGAACTCAAACACGGATCACGACTGCGGGGAAGTTGAACGAAGAGCAAGAATAACCGAGGCGTTTAATTAGTTCCAGCAGCTATAATATCGTTCGGCGTGGCACTGGTGGTCCCGTGGAAGGTGGACGTCAATATGGCCTGCCTGGCCGTTGGTAACCCACGGCCAACAGTCGAGTGGCGACGCGGGGACGTCAAGCTGCAGAAGTAAGTGACGTAACCCAACCGTCGAACAGGATCGCAACGTTATCGTAACCTCATCGCAAAATTTCCCGCAGATCCGACGTTGGGATGGATAACACGCTTACGCTGAGGAACGTGCAGAGAACTCACGAGGGGAACTATTTCTGCCATGTGAAGAATCCGCTCGGATCGGACGAAATCACATACACCCTGCAAGTTCAAGGTATGCGGACTGGTAACGGGGCTTCTTCGAACCGAGATTCCTCCGCGCGCTGCTACGATTCGCGAGGCCCGATTTCCCCACAAGTTCTAATTACAGTAATACGTATTAGTATATGTGAAAACTTTGGGATCGAAATCTCATTATCGTACACAGACACTATCCATTAACGTAAAACAAGACATCGTCACCGTATCGTCTTGATGAGGTAATATGAAGCCTTTTATAATATAATTTCAATATAATATATAATATACGATATAATATAACATAATTTCATTTATAAAACTTTCTCGTTTCCAATCATCTTTCTTTTTGCGAAACTTAAAAACCTCGTTCGATATCCTACGTTTCCGTTTTCACGGAGATTTATCACTTCTCCCACGGTACCGCTAGTTACAAAGCGGCCGCCATGCACAATTTGTTTTCCTACTACGGTTTTATCAGCGATCTGTATCACCGAGCTCGAGACATTACTTTCTATTTCGACCCTCGGCAATCTAACAAATTATTAACACGGTGTACGTCCGTTAGGTGACCGAGACGTTTCGGTTCTACACAACGTTCGTGCCGTTATTTCCAGCGGATAGTTGCCAAGACGATAACCGTGACGTTTACGATACGGGTTCGGGCGACGGTCGAGATTTCAATGATTCTTCGGAAGGTTCGTCACGCCGCGATACATTGAGCCGCTAGTGTGGGCGGCGGTATAAGTCAGTGGACGGCTGGGAAAAAAGCTCGCTTCGCTAAAAGTTACCGTGAACCATTTTCCGTGGCTGTGTGGCTGGCACATTATTTTCCCTGGGAATAACTCGAACGTACGAGCGAAGAACGTACACGGCGGAACGCGTGCACAGGACACACTTCGTTATCTGGGAACGTCACGCGAATTCACACGGACGAACGACCACCGACGTCTCCGCGACACGATCTCGCGATCCTTCCCATGCATACGTGACTGGCTCCGAAACGGGAAAAATCCGAGGGAAACGCCACCTAGTTCGCAGTGGAATCTTCTGTTCGACGACCGCGATTCCTTTGGCATGGAAATCGAACGAGCTTTGAAAATCTGAGCGGCACGCTGGAATTTCGCTTCCCCGTGAATTATGAATTTCCACAATTTTACTAATACCATGGAATTTAACGTCGCTAGCATCGAACGTCTGTTGCTTAGGAATGCTTTTGCTATCGGCGGTGGTTCTACGAGCTAGGACGGTTCTCGAGAAAAAGTGGTTGGTCATTCGCGGCTTGTAGATTCAGTGAAATAAGAGAATTAATAAGAAAATACGAGTCTTACCATATTAACGACGGGGCATTTTTAATAATACAGAATTTTTTAAATTAACTATTGTAAAGTTAACATTTGCTGTGCAAATGCTGGAGAGGTTTTAGGACTCGTGCTACAATAGAGGTTAGTTTTGAGGAAACTGTCCTGCAGGGTCATTAAGACATCTGCTAGGGTTGCCATTAGGTTTTTTATTAACGACAGTCTCAATAGCCCGCGCGAAGAATCATAAAACCCCGAGTTTCTAAAAGGCCCAAGTCGTCGGTACGGGAATCCCGCGAAGACGCTTAGGACCCACTACCTGATGGTGCAGATGGTGCGTTGAGGGTGTTGGGGCCTCGTAGAAATTTCGTTACAAGGTCAACTCGTGCCCCGTTACCCTCGTGAATTTTCCCCTTCTTGGGAAACGTGCACGAGGATGGGGAGTCAAATTATGTTCTTCGTTTTTTCTGTAACGTTAGGAAGACAAGTCAGTCTCTTCCTAGCTTCCAGTTGAGCAGTCAGTTCAGTAAATAAACATATCGAGTCGACATCGTGCAATTACATTTTTTACCCGGACACAGCACCTCCTACATATTAAATATATGTTACAATGCGTAGAATAAATACAAAATTACACCACTGTCATAAATAATACCGTTATCGGAGAACTTACTTGGAAAACGCACACTTTTCGTAAAACGTGAATACTCGTTTCCCGTCGGTGCGATAGAGCAACAAATTGAATTTTACAGCTATTTAGATCGACCGAAATGAGGGAATCAATGAGAAAATATTTTCGAGTGTTAAATATAAACAACTGACACTTCAATCGGCCGCTGTAAACGCGGACGTAAAATTGATTGTGTGGGCACTTGTTGCAAGACCACTCGACAATCGCCTCATCGACATCGTCCGTTATCCTTAGTATAATTATTGCGCCACGCGATTAGTCTGCCAGCCAGACATTCCCAAATAACTCGAGGCATCGTTCTCTAATTGATAAACTTTACGCAGTGCCACCTACGCCGCCGACTTTGCTGGCTACCGGCACCACAACCGACGCTGTGCAGCTGCAATGGAAGCAGGGCGACAACGGGGGCGCCCCGATAAAGGGATTCGTGCTCGCTTATCGCCGCGAGTCGTCCGAATGGGAGGACGTGATGCTCGATCGCAGAGCAACCACCCACCTGCTGGAAGGGCTGCAGTGCGGGACCAGGTACCAGTTCACCTTGGCGGCCTTTAACCGGATTGGCAGCGGTAGCGCCAGCAAAATCGAGACCGCGAAGACCAACGGGACAAGGCCGATCGCGCCGACGAAACAGCAGCTGGTCAAGGTCAATCAGACGTTCGTCACGTTGGAATTGACATCCTGGCAGGATGGGGGATGCCCGTTGCTGTACTTCGTGGTGGAATATCGGAGGCTCCCCGGTGATTGGTTGTTGGGTAAGACTATTTTATTACGGATTTGTTTTGGTAGCACTGATAACAGATAGACTAGATCTCGGAGGTGGGGAATTTCCTCATTAGAGGCCACATTTGAATTAGGCAGTAATAAAGGCGGCCGCTATAATTTTTTATATTTCACTGTTGGTATTTTTATTTCTTTAAACGTTCCACTAATTTTCAAATTGTCGTCATCCGTATACAAGGTGTCCCAAAATTCCACCATCTTCCGAAAATGGGAGGTTCATTTTTGTAAAGGAATATGTTGCTTCAAATCAGCTCAGGAACTCATCCCATTTCCGAGAGTTGAAGGAATTTTGGGACACCTTGTATAATTAAATATTAATTAACACGAGAGCTAGTTTTTATGAGGGTGGCGCAAGAAGCTCACGGAGACCGCGCGTTCCCCACCTCTGGGATAAACGCTTAAGAGGGTTTCTGGTTTTCGAGTCGTCTGCAGAGGTACTGATCCAACTTACTTATTCGAGACCCGTGGATTTCAGTGTCCAACAACGCTCCCCCACAGTCAAGATTTCCAATCGTCAATCTGGAAAGCGGCGCTAAATACGAGCTCCGCGTGACGGCTTACAACGACGCCGGGTCCACGCAGGCCGAATACCTGTTCACCATGATGTCGACGAACACCGGCAATCGAATGTACAACGAGGCCCCACCGGAAACAGAGGGATCCTCTCTGTTCTTCGACGCGCACGTGCTGGCACCGAGCGTGATCTCGCTCCTGGTCGTCTTCCTGGCCGTGGCTGGCATCTGCTTTTGCCTGAAAATACGTAAGTTCCCAATCCATGTACGATACCTTACGACTTACGCGCACGGTGACTTCGATCGACACAGGGTTACCTAATGTGGTACAAAAATTCATAAAATCCTTCGATAATCATTTCCTACTAGAAGAGAAACGTTCTTTGCTCATGAACGAGTCAAATATTTTGTTATTAACCATACCTACTGTTCTCTGTCACTGTCCGTATTTGAACGATTTGAAAAATTCATGTAACCAGTTAGCTATGTTTGACGAGTATACTCGTCACGCGTAAAATTTTGTAACATTTTAGTAATAGTTACTTGTAATTCCTCAACGACCATTGCCTCGCTGAAAATACCGGTTCTCGTTCGATCACCGAAGTTAAACGGCGTAGGGCGGGGGACGCACTAGGATGGGTGTCCGCTCGGTAAAAAGCCGAAAACTGGCCCTCTGGGTGCGTTTCACGTGTTGTTGGCAACATAGGTGGTCCGGAACCTACCTTAATAAAAAGTAGGTCCCGCTTAAAATTAGGCGATAGTTGAGGATTAGTAAAGGGAGAGGTGGTGGAATGGATTTAATATCATTACATGGATATTAAATATTATTACATATCCAAATATCATTACATACATACATACATACTTGTAATTCCAGTTAGTAAATGTTAGTAGTAAAATTGCCAATTTTATAAAATAAAACCGTCCTTTTGATATTTGCAATCTTTCCAATATTTTAACAGCGTCGCTTACGTGTTTGACGATTATACCGTAAGAGGTGGATACGTGAAAAGAGGTCGCCACAGTTAACTGGTTAAGCAAAGGTCATCCGTTAGTACAGACGGTTTCGTAGAAGCCGCCGGGAATCCTAGCGATCATAAAAATGTCAGGCATGAAATTCCGACGACGCGCGTCGAAGCCGAGGTTTGCTGCCGGGGGATATCAAACCGAGCGACACGTATCGATACCGATTCTTGCGATTTTCCTTGTCTCGGTACTCGGTACGACCTGTCAAAAGCCGTCCCGAATCCTGCTAAGCTGAATTCGTGGCTTGGCGCAAGGTCGATCCTCGATTGCGCGGATACACGGGAATATAGTCGAGACGGCTGACGCAAACACGGTCAAAGTTAGCAAGTCGGCGAATCGATCACCGGGCGAACAAGCAACGGACGATCGATCGCGGTCGAAATTCAACGGGACAACTCTAAACGGTTTGATCGAAGCCTCCGAACCGACATGTCGCCCGTGTAGATAGGATTTCACCGGTACCGGCAATTTGCATTAAGCCAGAAGGGCGTGACGACATCGCGCTCGTGCTACTTGTCGTTATTGAGTAGCTAAACGTCGCAGGATTGTACTCCAATTACGAGAACTACCACGGGAGAAGAGACAGAGAGCGTGATATCGACGCTCAAGGGGAGAAAATTGATACAGGCTATTCGATCTTTACCGTCGCCCACGCCTATTCGTCGATTTCTTTTTCACCCTTCCGCACCCTCGCGCGAACGCGTGCGTTTTTATTCCGGCCAGCTCTTAAACGGCACGATAGCCCGACAACGGGCCAATGTATCAACCCCGGTGAAATTCGATTAATTAAAAGCTCCGTCAACGCGGCGGCAGGCCTCCGCGCAATTATGCAACACGCCCGTCGTCGTTAACAACGGCAGATGCTCGAATAGAATCCGATGGTACGTCGAGAACGACACGACCGGCAAACATTTACGTTCTACGGCGCGGCGCGGCGCGGCGGCGCACGGTGGAGTATTTCGCCCCAAAATGCGGTAGAAAGCCCTCTCCACGGTACCGTCGAAGTGGTAAAAAAACTTCATCAAGAATTTATAACCAATTTTTTTTCACGTGTATGAATTATTAAAACTGCAAGCTGTGAAAGAGTGAATCTGAAATTGACTGAAAACTAAGATTATTTTATTTACCCGGTTGTTTTAACATGACTAATTTAAGTGTACTACATATATATTTCATTCCGATATGCTCTGTTACCAATTACGAAGTAGAATAGCGCGATCACGTCGTTTTCGTAAGCACGAAAACGCGGGGCCAGCGTATACAACGTAAATTATACGCGTTAAGTGCCCGGTTGAACGGAGGAGCGGCACGTCAGCCGATATACACCTTTGTACAACGAAGTTCTCGCAACAGATTGTCAAGGGTGAGACACGCGGTGAAATTCTCCCAATAACGCAATCTAGAATCGCGACAAGGCTTGAACGTGTAGAAGCGGTTTAGAACGTACACTGCGCTTTCCAAGGCTGGTTTAGCTGCGTCAGGAGATGTTAATGCTGTGCTTTGGATGCGGCGAAGTTGGAATGTTAGGAGTCGAACAGTAGTCGAATTTCAGCGTTCAAGTCTACGGAATAATAACGGTGACTAATTGCCACATTAGAAAATGGCAGGTAGCACATTGAAAACTGTTCGTTTCATAAATGTTTTTGACTATTCCGTGGCAGCCACGGCTGAATCTCCTCGACTTCGTATGCATCAATTTTTATTGTGCATTTTTTTTTATACGGGGATTGAGTTTAAAATTTAATCTAGAATAATTTTCCCATGAAAATACACCAACTAATATACAGGGTGAATTCGATAAAGCAGGACACCTAAATATCTCCGTTACTTTTCGTTGTACAAAAAAGCTTCGTAGGACAAAGTTACACTGTTTGAAGGGCCACGTATAACGGTGTAAAGGAAAAGAAATTTTCAAGGTTATCGATGTTTTTTTAAATGGAATGATATATTTTCGTTAACGTAATGTTGTAGCTGACAAAATGACGAATTCATGCATGTAACACAATATGACCTTCAAATGACCTCCAACCCAGAAAAATGGTATAAATAAAATTCAACGAGTAAGATTCATTTGATGTATTTCTGTTACGCCAAATGGAGATATTTAGGTGTCCTGCTTTATCGAATTCACCCTGTATACGAAACATTAATCCAAATCTATAATGAGTTCTTAGAATGATTGGACTGACTTTGAACTTCAATAATTGTTTCGAAATATGAAACTCGAAAAATTCAATTCTGTCGGAATTTTATACATCTTTGCGCATCGAATAGCTTGTTTCTCTGTACCAGAGTATCGCGTCTTCCGTTTTTAGAGACTGTTCGACATGGTTACAGATGCAGAACGAACCGGCAGAGCGAACGATCCGAACTCGCAAACGCAGGCCGCTCTAGAGAACAAACACAACATGGAGCAAAGGGAACAGTACTATGCGACCGTGAGGAAACCCGGCCAGCAGTCGCCCTGTCGCGAGGTGAGCGCGCTGGAAAGAATTCCCGAATATTCCGAAGACATTTATCCGTACGCCACCTTCAATCTGTCCGAGCAGGAAAATCTCTCGGCGAATCCGATACGACCGGCGTTCTACTACGAACGTAGCGAAACGATGCTGCAAGGCAATCAGGTATTAGCACCCTGTCAACATGTCCTGGTTGATTAAAGTTTCACGCTCAACCGGTCTATCAATGTTTCATGGACGTCATTGCAATCGCTTTATTTAGCGATATGATATATACAGAGTGGGGTATTTAAAACAGGACACCTGAATAAATGTTTTTGGAGATAGAGGAAAATGCCTCGGGCCAAACGTATTTTGCATCGAGGGGCTGATCATCCGATGTTACTAGTTTTTTCATAGGTGGAGGCGTCAAGGAGATATGAAGGTCAATTCTATTTTTTTTGTAATCCAATGTCCTATTTTTTGTACCATAGATCGATAGAGTATCAAATTCCGAGTATAAAGTTGACCTTCATACGTGCTGAACCTAATAGTTGATGAGATATTAGCAGTCGTTTGTCAGTTAAATATTGTCAGATAAACACTGCCTGTCTTCGCGAACCACTCGGAGACATTGATCTTTCAACGCGACTTTACACGTATCAAGCTAATATCTCATTAACTATTAGCTTTAGGACGTATGAAGGTCAACAATTCTTTATTCAGAATTTGATACTCCATCGCTCTATGGTATAAAAAATAGCACATTCCATTTAAAAAAGCAGAGTTGACCTTCATATCTCCTTGACGCCTCGATCTATCAAAAAACTAGTAACATTGGATGATCAGCCCCTCGATACAAAATAAGTTTGGTCCAAGAAATTTTCTTGTATCTTCAGAAACACCTTGTATGTACCCTGTATGTTCATGATTTTCCGTAAATATTAAGATCGTAGAAATGACTTTTTTTAAATCGAATGTTAAGAAATTGTACGAAGAATTGCATAAGCTTCAATCAATAACCCACTTGCACGATCGGAGGCCGACCGATGAAAAATGATTTAAACGATCAAACTGTAATCGACCTTGATAGACCGACCGGAGTGTTCTCGTCCCGTTGCCATCGAACGATAGGATGGTCTCCGCGAAGGCACGCGTTTCTAACACGTAGTTATCGCAGTGCGACATGGACCAGTACACGAAGGTGCGCGGCGGCAGGGCGCGTCGCAAATTGAAGTCCTTCAAATCCGAGTCAGAAGAGTACGACACCCTGGGCTCGGACACCGAGACGGACGTCGGTAACAGCAGTCGCACCGAATCCTCGAACCACCAGGACGACTCACGGCCAGCGTCGAAAAACTCGATCGGCCAGAGGAAGCAGCTACTGGCCCTGGTCCCGAAGCAGGTTCATCATAGTAAGTTAGTATTCGATTTTCTATGTCGACGCCGCCAACAGCCTTAACAGCATCCGGTCGCCACTAACGACTCACCTTTCTCGCATCAACGTCTCGCGTGCACCTTCCAGATGTGATGTACCACACGAACGAATCGAGTACATCAACCGAACCGTCACCAATTTCTGAGAGGAAGACCTTCCCGAGGCTCGAGAAGCAAAGGTAAGCAATAGCAATATTAATTACTCGCATTCATTAACACGTTCGTTGTCAGCAGAATACCACGCTATTCCCCCACGCTTCCGCCACGGCCCGGTCACGTGACGCGTCTCGTCTCCGTCAGAATGTCACGTGACTGAACGCTACTGGCAGAGAGGGAGTAACTTTTTCCTTTCCGCATATATTCGCCTACCGATTTGTGCAAATGTCTTTCACTTTCATTGCTTCGCGACGTCCTAGTGATTTTATTGAAAATACGATTTCGTAGGAAATAACAATTGCTTCTAAAATTCATCCGAACACGTATTTTAACAAATTCTTATAAGTGAAAATTTTAACCGAAACCGTCTATGAAGGTTTCATTGTCTGCTATCTTCAAATAAGGTCTGTGGTTTTCCATTTACGAGAACATGAATACTAGCCTGATTATCAGTATTTCGTTGGTTTTAATTGCGAAATAATTCTTGGTCTACCGTATCAGCTTCCATCCCTGTAACGTCTGCCGTTACATGCCCGTTGTTCTTGATTTATTTTTTCATCTTCTGGTTATACACGATATATTCGACATTTGCATTTATATTAAAGCCCGAACGTATCGTGCTTCGTCAGTTCACAAAAGCTTTCAACTCCAAGCGCCGTGGAATGGGCTCTCATGAACTTGTTAGAATAATAAAGCTTATCGAAATGATTTTTCGATCACGGCAAACTACCGACCCAATTGCAATCGATCCGGCGACAAACAAACTCGTTCGGGGAAGAATTGTATCTCGCGTGACACGAAATTTCTACCGCTAAAAGCCAGAAGTTTGACAAAATTTGCGATATCAGCGTGAAAAATAAACAAAACAGATTCGAATATACTGTTATCGCGAAGTACAGAACATTTGCGCATTGCTGTTTCGTAAACAAAGTAAGAATCGACCGGTCGGCCAATGCCAACACCACGCTCAGCGGGTCCTGTCGCCGAGCCGGAATTCGTCTGCTGAAGCCGCGCTCTGATTGGTCCGTGTTTTTCGCGAATATCTCGAAAACAAAGCTGCGTAGAACATTATCGCAAAGGGAAAAGTTACTTCGAATTGCCCCAGGAATCACCCATTTCAACGAAGTACAACATTTTTTAGACATCCTGTATATACATTATTATTTCTTCTGTATGTATCGTGATAGCACCACATTGTAACCAATAGAGGAATAACGAATAACGATTGGAGAACTGTAGTCGGATAAAATCGCATTCTTCATTCGTTATTCGAATAAAAATTTATTCGAACGTTGCCCAACTCTGCTCAATTGGTTCAGTTGAAATCACTAGCTTCAGCGAGCAGCTTGGGTAACGGTAAGCTTACTTAGATAAGAGATCGATTGATGGGTGATTAATGGAAACGGTGTTGGGAACTTGCAGGAATCATGGAGCAACGCCCGACATGGGGATAGACGGTCGCGTGCCGGGTATCTTGCGGCCCGTGATGAAGCTCTCGGAATCCGGGATGCATTGTTACTCAAGGGGAGCGTCGCCGAGCCGGCCAGCGAGGCCTGGTTCCTGCGACAGGCTGGTGAAAGAGCCGAGCCCAAGGAAATCCGTGGAGTCGTTGTGCCTGCTGGAGGAGCCCGGATCGTTCAGGCTTGCAAGACGAGAAGAGGACTGGGGCAGCGAGCTGTCTACGTTGGAACTGAAGCCGCCGACAGGTTTCACGGACGCGCACGAGACCAGCGAGGCCGAGTGCGACATCGACATGAAGCTGAAGCTCCACAGGAAGAGGACGGGTTTTCCTTCGAACTCGCTCTCGAAATCGTCTAAAGACTTCACTATCACTGTCTAAGTGTTAATCAAATATCGAAAGCAAAAAAAAACGAACGAAAGCGAAAGATATATGTAAAACGAACAAACGGTATACACGCACGTAAACGAAAACGATAAACCAAAAAAAAAAACAATTTAACGAATATAAAGCTGCCAAGCATGATGAGTGTTAATTCAAAAGAAAAAAAAAATCGTATGAAACTCGAGATAAACTTCCTCGCCGTTGAGATTGTCGGGATCCCCCAACGCTTCTCTGTGGATGGATAACTGTCTTTCCGTGTAACTATCGTCGACGATCCATTTACAATAAAGAGGTATTTTTGTATTAAAATTAAATATCTCCGAGTACTGTTCTTGCCCCTTGTCTGCCCGAGTTGTCGCACGGTTGCTTTTGTTATTTCTTTTAGTTTTGTTTTTCGTACTATCAGCCGGACCTTGTGCCATTGGCCACATAAAATATGTTGTTACACAGTCCGAGGAAAAAATATTATGAAGTAAAAAAGGTGGGTTTTAACGATATATGTTCGAAATATACTTTCAATACATTTGTTCTTACATCTAGCATGTATTACATTCTAGTATACAATGTTAACGCAAATTCGAAGTGTGCAGCTATTAGCTCTATATTATCCAGTATTTGTAAGATACTAGAAGTTCTTCTAGAAGGTCTCACCACGGGGATGTTCCTGTACGAGAGACCCAGAAAGGGAGTCAGAACGAATGCAATATGACCATGGTCAGCCACTGGTTAGTCCCTGGTCATCCTCAGGTCCCCTGTCCTCCTGGGCCTGGAGTCCGACCGCTGCCGCCGGAGTCCGCGGCTCGTCTGACTGTCTGACTAGGAGTGCTCGTCTATACAGTTGTCGCGCACCTTCGCAGTTATGTGAAACTTTCCCCACTCCATCTAATTTCGGTTGATTTCGATCACCGTGATAGTAATTATTGATAAATTTATTATTTCTGACTGTTTAGTGTTTCTAACAATTCCTTTTGCCAAAGATGTCGACAAGCACTCCCTTGACCATCTTCCCATCTAATTTTTTACAGTAATGTCTTGATCTAACATTTTTCATCTTACTCTGTTTATCAATATATTTCTGTTCCCACAAATCGATTCTTGGAACAATTGGTCTTCTGTACCGACGAAATAGCGTTGCTGGTCTTCTGTCTGTTACTCCTGCCACAATATATCCTAGAGGGCGTAAGAAAACAGGAAAATTTTTGGGTAATAAAGATAATGTAGGTTCTGGTCCAGGCTACGGATGATATAGGTTCTGATCAAGGCTAAAGATGATGTAGGGTCTGATCCAAGCTAAAAAATTGTGCTACTGAGAATCATTGTATCGGGAATAATCTCGTTGAACAGACTAGGTTGCGAATTTTGTACATTTATAACAAGAATGAGTAGGTGAACTTGACATGTAGCAACAGCATGAAAAGATTTTGAAGATATAAGTATATTACTTTTAATCTATCAAAATTCTTACAAAAAAGAGGATTGTCTATTTCGTTTGTATATCTTTCAATTCATAATAAAATATTTTTATTTTGCATAAAAATCCGCGGTATATTCATAACAAATATTAGAAGATACGTAGTGCGGGAACTATTTCTAGGAATCATGAAAAAACGAAGCTTTTAGTTTCGATCATTTTTATTTCAATCTTTCGGAACATCTTTCCTTTGATAACAAAACATACTTTGCCGTGAATTACATCCAAAATTAATCAACACTTCTGTTATTATAAATCAATAATATTTTCTCAGGCCCAGCTTTATTGTAACGCGATTATAAAAAGACCTTAGACATACATTATATATCAATATCTACTTAAAAAATATCGTTGACATATATATCGTGGTATTACAATTCTACGACATCCACAATTTTTGATTTCCTATAATTCTCTATTCTCTTGCTGCTGGGACCATAAAGTTGATGACTCTCCTGGTTCGTGCTAAATATCTTCCGCTTCCATTTCTCAATTTCGGAACGTTCTTGGATAGAAAGATTTGTTAATTTGTCAAAAAAATATCGGAAACTCTTTTGCAGTATCTGATTTTCATCGTTGAGCTGCGCTCGAAGATAATTCACCATGATTACTCTGCTTCTGAGGTCGTACAATTGCAGCGTTAGCCTGTGCATCTCGGTTTCTGTTCTCGATCTTTCTTGTAGTTCTGCATCTACCAACGCTTTGTTATTCATTAACTGTCTCATTAGCTTCCTGTTAGAATCGATTATGTCCAATAATTGGCACTCGAGGCCGCGTAGATTCTTCTTTTCCATCTTCAACGCAGATTCTTTCTTCGTATTCTTCGTTTCCTTTAGTTGCTTCGGTTTCTCTTGGATTTTCGAAAACCTCTTGAGCGGACAACTCTTCAATGAATTTCGATGACATCTATCCTGAAAAAAGAAATAATGAAAATGCAATAAACATTGCGAACACAATGTTTCTTAAATGCATTGCAGACATTAGTGCAAATTGTCCTTTTAATACATTATTTAATAAATTATGATTCTTTTAAATGTCCATATAAAATACTAATTTTGCTAAATTACATTTATAAACTTGTTTGGTTGTCTAACTACTAAACTTTTTATATGGGGCAAAAATTTATTAAAAACCTGTTAAACTGAGAATTTATCTCTTCCGACTACAGATTTTATCAAGCCACAAAAAAATCTTTACCGAATCTCAACCATAAAATTTTCATTTTACACCTATGTATTTCGATTCCATAAAATCTACAGTTTAATAGTAAAGAGGAGAAAGAAACGTACTGTTCTTCTATTCAATCGTTGTTTTTCATTCTTAGATCCAGATCTCAATGAAGATTTCTTCCAGTTGACGAACAATCGTTTCTTCGTCGATTTGCTTGCCGTTGTGTCTTCTCTTCTTTTCAAAAGCTTTCGAATTGCCTTGTAGGTGTTCATAGGAATGCGATTATGAGCAATGTCTATCCTTCTCAAAACAGTATTCGATTTTAAAACATTGTTTATATCATCCGCGATTTGTTTCGTCAGCCCACAATGTTTCAAGCCCAATGATTTCAACCAACAATCGAATTGAACCGCGTACATTAATTGTCGTACGCCAGTGTCGCCGAGTTTTGGATTCTGGTTCAAAGTCAGCGTGTACAATCCTTGGACCTGAAATAAAAATGATTATTATCACATCGAAGTAGTCAATACATATGTGTATTTATCGAAAACGAGATTGAAGAAAAATATCTTTAGTTTAATATATCGAGTTGGTTAATTTCAAAGAAAAGAACAAATTCCAAGCTATTCTGACCTTCTCGGCAGAATAGCATTCGCGAGAGCGATCAGAAGTCTCCGTCCACACGTTCTGCAACAAATCAGCTCTCCTCCTCTTCAGGAACAGGTACAGACTCATGGCGCTTTTGCTGCTGAGACGACATCCCGACAGATCCAGCGCGCGGATGTTCGGGTTGTTCGCCAAGCTCTCCAGTAGCATCTTGCAGCCTAAATAAGAAAAAATATAATAACTAAACTTCGCGAAAATGAAATAACAGAGGATACTTCGAAAAATACCGGGAGAACGATATGAGAAAGTTATTTCTTGTAATTTTTGTATTGTATTGTATTTTCTACCATGTTGAAATAAATCTCATACGAGATTTTCTATAAAAAAAAAAATTAAGAGCCATGCGAACACGAGGTAAACTGAAGCAGAAGGGGAGAATATTTTCTGTATTGCGCAAAGGTGGAAAATAATACTAACCGATGTCGCCGATTTTGCATTTCGTCAACGATAGATAGGTGAGCCTTTGGTTGCTCTTCAGCCCGGCGCAAAGGATGTTCAGGTACTTGGAGGACAGCGGGATCCCGTCGATCGTAATCGATGCGATCCTCGTTGAATCCCTCGCGCAGACAGCAATGGAGTCGACCAGGCAGCGCAACAGGAAGTTCGTGTAAACGATCGGCCACAGTTCGTCCTTTCCGCATCGCCTGGACGATCGAAATTCTCGTCTTTGCCATCGCCGGTTCATTAGCCTTTCCCTCCACATCATCGTATTCTCCCTTCCTCAGTTCCATCACCATCCTCTTTGCCTCATTCCCTCTGGTCTCTCATCCTTCGCCGGACCACGCGATGCGACCTGCAAGCTTAAACTTTCTGCGAGTAGTATCCGAAAGACGAAACGACGAAATTTCTTTTTGCTTTTTCTTAGTTTGAGAGAGCTAGGTGTGGGAGAACCTCTCTGTGTAGCACTTTGATCGAATCAAAGAAATTGGGAATAATTTAGGAAGAGTTACGAAACTTTTTAATGGGTTCTGTTTGAAACATGGACCACAGAAGTTTTTTTCAAAAACGTTTTCATGCTATAAATTGCAAGGGAGACGGATAAAGGTGAATACTTGGGGGTAAAAGTTTTAGTTTGAACTTGGAATCTACAATACACGAATAAAGAAACGCTGACATTATTCAAGTGTTAGGTAAAATATGTTTGTGCTACACAAAAGGTTGTTGGCCGTAGGAACATTAAAATGTTGCACATGAAATGGTCGATTTTATTATAATGGTGACAATTAAGGCAGGTTGTGCTTTCGTTTGGAGATTAAAATATCCATGACGAATGAAAAGAACGATGAATTCAATTCGTAAAACTACTTATCTACATGTATGAAAATATAATTTTCAATTCGAACGCTTAATTATATGATAAAGGACAAAAGTATGCAATATAGAAACTATTACAAGATATTTCAAAAGATGGTAATTATGATACGCACTATGATATAGAGAACATTACAAGTTATTTCAAAATATTGTAATTAGAATACGCATATAATATAGAAATCTACAAATTATTTTAAAAGATTGTAATTATGATACGCATATAATATGGAAAACATTACAAGTTATTTTAAATGATAGTAATTATGGTACGTATATGGCATATGTAGAAAGCATTACAAGTTATTTTACAGGATAGTAATTATGATAAGTATATGATACAAAAAACATTACAAGTTATTTGAAAACACATACATATATATATAATATAGAAAAAATTACAAGTTATTAAAAAAAAATTCCTCAAAAGAGTAACATTTATAATAAGGTTCTTGTACATCTCAAATTTCGCAATCGGCCTTTCCACGTGCAACATATGAACCATTCAATGTAAGAGAAAGTCGTGGCAAGTTTAAGCTTGGGGAAGCGAAACATTCAAAAGTTCTCTCCTATCCATTTTCTACGACAGACCCGGACCACTTGTTTCTCACTGCCGCTTCGCGACTCCCACTACCAGCGTACCGGTTCCCCCACTATCCACAGGAACGTGGTGGGGAGGACCGAGGAGTAGGGAGAGCCTGTGGCTCGCGAGCCGCAAGTTGCTCAGGCCTGTTCTACGCAACTATAATATTTTCGTATAGTTAAAAAATATAATCTGCCAGTACCTCGATTCTATGTAACACTCACGCGATTTTGATGTTAACACGAAGTCGTAACGGTATAATACTCTCTTTTTAATGTCATGGTGTCTATTTGCTAGTCGATATTTGAAAATTCGAATATTATTTCAATAGCTTCGCTGCAATTACCATAATTTTTCGAGCTTCTCTTCCGTATTTACTTTCTCTCGTATTCTTCGGCAAATGCTCCGACTATACACGTTAATTTTCGATATACTTCGATTCTCGGCGATACTATTCAATATGGGCGACCAATGTTTCAAACCCACGCGGTCCACGCAGAATCGCAACCTTTTCCCTTTGAATCGAGCTTGTATGATGGGCAGCTGTTTCACCGATTTTTGCGCGCACGATACCTTGTTGGAAAACGCTTATCATAACTTTTTGGAACGCGCTAAATCTTTAGTATGCTAGAACCAGAAGCACTTTTGGAAACATTCAAAGTTAGGCTGTCTTCCTACTTTAGTGTCTTTGAAAGAAACAATTGTACTTCTCTGAATTGGCGAAATGTGCAAAGAGAATCTATAAAACAACAAATTTGTTCCAAAAACCTGGAATAAAATATTGCCAGAACTATAATTTAAAAATGAGCCGCTACGATACTTCGAATACTATTTAAAAATTTATAATTCAGGAAAATATATTTATGAAAGTATTTAATATTTTTATATGTTTCTTTGGTAAGCTGAAATTCTATATTGACTATATTTGGTTCCTTTCTAAAAACTGGCATGGTTCTTAGTAAATGGCTTCTTTTGTCACAGATTAGTTGCAAAAGTAAACGAAAGTTTTTGCTTCTTTAAAGAAAAATGTTGGTACAGGAAAAGTAGGAAGACTCTAAGATTCCAGAAAGTCATGCTACAATATCTTGCAGTTTTACTATAGAATTATAGGTTTCTGTCTAAAATTAGGAATATAATTATAATTAGTAGCTACACTAATATTGATTGTGATAAGTGCGATTTAAAAATCATTCAGAACTATGTTTACGTGTTACGAAGAATTGTTGCATTGTGATAATAATGAAATCGTGATAATTATGATACGATAAATACGTAGGATCGATGAAATTATAATCTAAGTTAGTTTAAGTAAAATTTTTGTTACTCCCTTGTCGACGAACCTTATATAACCAACCAAATTGTTTATGACACTTTTTCCTGGGCTCTTTGATATTTCGCATGATTTTTCAAGTTTCATGTACCGTGCTCATTGATCCTTCGACTTGTCACCGTCGGATTTCATCATTCGTTGAAACGTCCGTACATTATTTAAATAATACAGGTAAAAATTCAAAACGTCACGTAACATTAAAACACATCGAAAACTGACAATGTCAGATTATCAAGACAGAAAGGGAACATTTGACAACTATTTTCTCCTTGGTTGATACTTCATACTATACTGGAAAACTCGATTCGATACTACAGAAATTCCCACGAATTACTTCTGGAATGGCTAAAATGTTATCTGAAATTTATGACTTGATTAATAATGTATCGGTTGTGTGGACATCAATTTGACATGAAAATTATTGTTTTTACGTATAAACAAAGTTAAACTTATAAATAGATATCTTGGACTTACTGCTTGTTATTTTTTAGTCTCTGCTGTTTTTATCATTTTTGTGTAATAAAAAAATGTAGAGATATAGGCATTATTTTTCTACAATTCAAAGATTTATTGTAATTTTTTGTTACGTCTACGTCTTCGAGTATTCGCCAATACCTTCCGCATTCAAACATTTTTATTCACAACTTACTGATATATTTATCCACTTTTTGTCTTTTGTTTTTCTGTTGCAATTAAAATGCCTAAGAATCTTGAAATGTAATAAACCCTAATTACTGGAACAACTTAAAGTTTTTAAGGATAGGCAGAAGAAGTTGATATCAAATCTGAAATTATTATCTTAATTACGATGCTTATGTTAATTCTATTTAATGTTATTATACATTTTAGGCTAAAGCTATTTTAGTATATTTAAATGTATTTAAATGTTAAATAATCATTATATTGAAAAATTAGACAAAGGTTGACTTACTTTCAATTACTATTAGAATCTTACAGATAAATATTAGTGAGGGTAATCTATTTTTTTGATAATCTAATAATTCATAATATATAAATACCTAAAAATTTATATCCTTCACCATATTTCATTTTTAATACTACAGCTCTGAATTTTCTTCTTGTTACATCAACTTTCCTGAATACAGACTATAGTTAAATTATTACATAATTCTCCTGCGAAATCAGAATCATGGTTACGTACATACGTATTTACGAAGGTAAATCGTGAATAGTTTCAAAAACGTTAAACACAACTTACAATCGAAAATCGAGGCGTAAGCAGCAAATTTTGTTCATGCAAAGAGCTTACATATTTTTCTTCACGCTATTACGATCAACTAAGTATGTCTTTTCAGTCGTTGCAAGATTCAAGAATCATTTTTGTCTTTCCTGTTTGATTTCCAGTGGTACTGAACTGTTACGTCCTTTTGCAATGAATCCCAATTCCTCATAGATTAACAAAATAAACCTTTCTGTTCGAATGTGCTTCCAGAAACACATTTCCTAGTGATAGTCTCGTAGAAATAGTTTGACACATCATAATAATCGAAAATAAGAAATGAAATAATTTCTAATAGAATGTTGTGCAATAGAACAGTTAAATCAATCAATTTTATACCTTCGAATATGATGTCACATATCTTGTACGTAGTAAGGTAATAAAAAGAAATATTCTCGCTTTGTTTATCAGTTTTATTTTACGGCTGAGATCCAATTCACATTAAACATCTTAATGCTTCGAGTTCTCTTATCAACTTTAGCCCATGTTCTTCAAATGATGTCTTTAATATCTTCAAGTTGTTTACGAATAATAATATACTTTTTTCTCATTATTTTTAATAAGAACATTCATTTAAACACTGTCTCTTTGATCAAATTTTAATTGGATTCAATCAATACGAAATGTAGATTCTGTGAACGGAGCTTTCATTGTGTTTTAATGACATAGCCTTTGTGGCTGTGCATTATACAAAATTGTATCGTAATATAGTTAGTAGTAATAATTTTTTATAATACCAATACTTGCCGCTTTCAGTTGAAAATTTGTGATTCTTCAATTTAGACTTATTGACACAGTGCTGGGCACATTTGCCTAAATTGAGACAAAACCGTCCCCACCGTAGCGCTCACTGTCCCCGTACAGGTAGGGGCCGTTACCATGGCAACCGAAACGAAGGTGCGCGCCGGACGAAAGAAATGTTGGTGGGGGAAGCAAGCGTTCGAAGGGCCCCACCCGTGCCCAGCACTGACGTACACGGTGCATATTCTCATTGGAAAGTACAAGTGACTAAATATAAATTTTGAGTTTAAATATTTTAATTAAATTTTTTATCTCTCTGTCTGAGCTGTAAATGATTTTGTATATCATTTCCGATCCAACAAGCGTACGAGCATAATACTGCACATGCAATTTTATGATTTTCAGCAATCTGTCCATCTCCATGGGCCGCCATACGTTTATACACACATTCAGAATCATTGAAAATCCAAGTCTACGATAATCCCCAACCAAAATTCATGCGACAAGAGTTATTTCTAATATTAACCAGTTTCTTCAACCCTCGAGCACAAATCTGCCACCGCATTTACGCGTTCAAAGCTGTCCACTATTAAAAAGTTCAAAGTGTTCACTCTAAAAGAAAAAAAGCAATGTTTCTCGTAGGTTTTCGCTAGAGAAACAATTTCAAGCGCACGATAAGCTCTCTAAGGCAATAGTGATTTACGTCAAGGAAACAGAAGTGTGCCCGCTCAAACAGTCGCTTTGTATCACCGCGGTCTGTGTAAACTGGCAATTAAAATTGTTAGATCTTCTTCATATTTGCCACGCGTAAATTCTAGATACCCCCTATTCTCTTTGACTATCACCGAGTATACATTTCCGTTGTCACCGGTCACCTTTCATTAAGAACAAAATTACTCCCTTCTTGACATCCAATTACAATAATGCAATTATACAATTCCATTCTATACAGAAATTTTTATTTAATGAATTCTATATTCGTGATTAAATTAAATACTATGCCACTGTGATTATGGGTTGCTTTGTTTTGAAATGGTCCCCAGATTTTTTCAAATGATTCTGTACTCCGCAGAAACTTTTTTTTTCTTTCAATTTATATGAAAGATTACGAATTTCTGTAGAACTACGTATTTTGAGTCAACATAATTTCGTGTGACCTCGTATTTATTTGTCGAATTAGAATTAATAAAATAAAGTAATGAATCGAGACAATTGATTAAAGTGTGTCGCAAGAGTTTTCAAAATGGTATAAATTCGAAGTTAAATTATTTATACAGTATTATTATATAGTAATTATAATAATAGTAAAAATACTAGTAAAAATAAAACTAGAAATCTCTATACCAAAAGTTAGAAAATGGCAAATGACAGCTGGTTTATGATGGACGTATGAACATTTGATACTACGAATATTGAAATTTTTCAATTATTTGTTAAACTTTTGAATATTCGAGCAATCGTTATGTTGCATACGCGATGATTTACATTGCCGCATATTTATATTGCTTAATGTTGAATATTTGAATTTCCGAATACTAGAAAATTTAGATTTTCAAAATATCCAGCTTGATGCACTTCAATATTTCGTTAGATCGTGTGTTAGTTTAGACGTGTACGGTGCACTGTGTGCACAGAGTTTCTATTAGATAAGGGGTGGAGATTCGAGTTTAATTTCTGTCTCTACTTGGCGAATTCGTCGAAAACAACCGGGTCTGACGCGTGACCGAGCGCTGTTCGCAATTCAGAAAGCATACCGCGTTATTAGCCTTTCAAATCGAATGATACTTTCAAGGCAATTCTACTGAATGTTTCATAACGTGTTGTTCGGCATCGAGGTGCAAACTTATCACATGTCGTGGCGCATCGCCGGCGTCAGCGTGGTCTCAATTATAATACAATCATTCACCGAAAGTTTCGTTTCGCTGATACGCTACACCTACAACGAAACAACTCGTAATCGTAACTCGTTGCTCTGAACGTTATTTCTGTTTGTTCATTTATCACGTGAAACAGTCAACGTGCGTGTTCGAAGCACATTAGTTAAATTTTACGTTTCCGTCAAAAATTCTCTATCAACAGTGCTATGTAACAACGTTGAAATTTGTTCTCACCTGACGTAGATAGAATCTTAAAAAATTCCGAAAAGCTATTTTATTAAAATCATATTTTCACGTTGCATATTCATCATACTCTTTTCATCGAAAAATTACCACAAATTGAATGAAATTATGGAATATTTATGCATACGCACCATTTTGCCAATTTTCGAGTTGAATTATTCACTTTAATAACGAGGAATGAATCATATTTGTGTTTTAGTCCACCTCGGGATTTCTATTCATCTACGCCAGCAAGATACGATTTTTCCATAAACAAATAACTGAAACTGTGTTAAAAATTGTTCTGCAAGACGAAAGAATCAGTCAATTACAGCAGAAAATTACAATGTAGGACCTACTATCACTTTGGAAAAAATTCGTGGAAAATGTTAAATTTTGATATTGTTCAATTTTGCAATTGTTAAATTTTGATATTGTTCAATTTTGAAACTGTTAACCTTTGAAACGGTTAAATTTTGAAATGATTAAATTTTGTAATTGTTATATTTTGATATTCTTAAATTTTGAAAATGTTAAATTTTGATATTGTTAAATCTTACAATTGTTAAAGTTTGATATTGTACAATTTTGAAAATATTAAACTTTGAAACGGTTAAATTTTGAAATGGTTAAATTTTGTAATTGTTAAATTTTGATATTCTTAAATTTTGAAAATGTTAAATTTTGATATTGTTAAATCTTACAATTGTTAAAGTTTGATATTGTTCAATTTTGAAAATGTTAAACTTTGAAACGGTCAAATTTTGAAATGGTTAAATTTTGTAATTGTTAAATTTTGATATTGTTAAATCTTACAATTGTTAAAGTTTGATATTGTTAAACTTTGAAACGGTTATATTTTGAAATGATTAAATTTTGTAATTGTTAAATTTTGATACTTTAAATTTTGAAAATGTTAAATTTTGATATTGTTAAATCTTACAATTGTTAAAGTTTGATATTGTTCAATTTTGAAAATGTTAAATTTTGAAGTGGTTAAATTACGATCGCACAAGATTCGACAGCACCAAACATTGCGATTGTCCATCATCATCATTATCATCACCGACGCCCGTAATATCCGCGAGTTTGATCGTCGTCGCGCGTCAATCGAAGCGGCACGGCTCGGCGCGACACGGGAACGTGAATGTAATGAATATCGGTACCTTCGGCGAACAATCGGCGCTCTCTCGTGACAAATAAAATATTTGGCGAGGCGATCGCGAGGAAGAAGGGGGGAGTGGAGGTGGCACATCTCGATCCCCGTGGTCGCTGCACCCCGCGCCGTCCTTCTGCCACGAAATCGCAATCTTTAGTCAGTGGTTTCGAGGCCAGCATGCCATCTACAACTGGGTCTAGCTTTATTAAAACTTCGCGCACATCTCGGAGCACTGCGTCGCCTAACAATGGATTGACAGTCGCACTGGTGTTGATCGGTTCGTCGGCGAAAATATCGTCGGTTCGTCCTGTTCTCGCCGGATCGTGACCGTGTAACTATCTCGCGTAACCACGTCGCGTGGTACAGTGATCCAGCGACCATATACACCATTGGATCACGCAAGATTCCAGGCCGCTTGAACGGGTAACATCGTCTTCTAAGAGTACCGGGCAACACCACCAGATCGATTTATTATAATTAATACTGCAGCATTGTAATTAATACGAAACTTTCGCAAGATATTGTTAAACACGTTCGATGCGTGCAGCTTAATGAAAGTCGGCATAGCGAGCACCCTCGTGGCTTGTGGAAGAAAATGTGTCAGTCACATTGACTGTTTGGTAGCTCCAGTGCTAATGAAGGTGAGAGACATTGGTGCTATAAACTGCCGATCGCGAGTGTGCAATATCACCGGCGTTTATGGCTGATTGTGAGTTATATTAAGAAACGCTAAAGCCAGATATCCAACGCAACGCTACAGGTAATCGCTTTTTAGGCGCGAAAGAAGCAGTTGAAAAAAGTCGTTCGGAAATACAGACGATGTTGTTGAGACGTGATGTTTTTGCGTGAACGAACTAGATCTTGCATCGCACGGTTGAACTTGTGCGAGTTATGCGAACGAGTGTTTATTGGAATACTGTTCGCTATAGTCGGCCAGCATTCCATTGGTGAATTTTTATGTAATTCGTGCAATGTCAGTAATATCCCAGTAATGTCTGACTAATTAGGAAATTTAATGATGAAAATGTTCGAAATATTCAATTTAAAATTGCAGCGTCGAGTCCAATATTTTTATGCAAAGATAATGCATCCAATCGCGAATAAATTATGCATGTACACGTTATTATCCTTCATTAATTGCTACGACATTATGCGTTACTTTTTCCTTACTCCGAAACTAATGCTAAAAGCTCGGTTTAAACAATTTGTATTCTCTAAATTACTATAGTATTCTACTATAAGCTTGAGCCTCGTGAGCGCAATGGTCATTTTAAAAATTCGAGATTCGGATCTGATTATTTTCAAGATTTAGATTTGACGATAAATCTAATTACCACCGATTTCGAGTGAGAAGAAAATAATTTCATCTAATCAGAAGGTCCGGCGATTGTTCTACTATGAATGCAGATACAATCAGATCCGAAGGGAATCAATCAAACAGACATTCCGTCGGAGTAACCACTCTAACATGAACTACTACTTTACGCTCGTGAAGATTTAAATAACAATTAAGTGCAGTCGTTAGTTACATAAGCAATAAACTCTGAAATCACAGAAATTAAACATGTCATTAAAAATTTTCTCTGAATAATTAACAGTGAATTTATTTTGGTGAATAATAGGTGTACTAGAGATAAAGTTTTATGGACTCTCAATGCAAATTGTTCAAGAGCTATTACTGTGAGACGTATGTATCGAATAAAGCTATTCAATAATTCATTATTTTTCTTAGAGATATTGAACGTATAGGATTTTTTAAAAATATATGTAATATTTCGCATAGAATTTTTCTAGAGATAATAGAACCATTTCATATGGAATTTCGTAACGACACAAAATTTTTCTAAAGATATAAAATCTTTTAAAGACGTGTACAATTTATCTAAACATAGAATTTTTCAGAGACGTAAAATTTTGTGCAAGAATTGTAGTTTTTTCGTGGATGTTTGAGCGACTGATCGTCTCGTCAAAACAAATCATGTGTCTGATGTTGAAGTCGACCGTGATATTTCATTGATAGGTTCGTGTGTTTGTGCGATCGATTGATAGAGGTGTTTGTGCTCCTCTGCTCGTTTGCGCTGAGATCGCGGTTTCTACGATGCGTATAAGCAACAAAGAATGTTTACAGTCGAGTGTATGTAATCTGTTCTACGACACGTCGTTCAAAGTGAACGGAGAAATTCCGCGTGAAACGAGCACGTGCCGAGTTCGTTCTATCTAGAGATTTTATCTGAACTTGAGATCGCGAAGAAGTTCTCGGATCTTTGGGGAGAATTCTCAGCTTCAGATACGGCGTAAGATATTTTTAATTACGTGGAAGACACTCACGGCCGACGCGATAAGATAAAACGAATGACGGAGCGGCTCAGGTACATATGCACTATCTGATCATTTAGCAAATTACAGTACCAAATTTTCCCTGGACCCAAACATAATACTCGTTTACTATCTCGCCGATCATACGTGGATCACACGATAAATCCTTGATCTAAGAGAACGGAAACCATAGAATCTACGAGAAACGACTATCCTCTCCACTGCGCGGCATAGCCCGCGAGGAACCGAGAGTCTGCCTGTCACGTCAGGTCCGGACAGGTTCCCGCAGCGCGATAGTGGGGGTACTCGATTCTACGTCATCGACTCTCGGACCGCTAGTTGCTCAGGTCTAATTTAATTGACGGTTGCTTATGGTGGGGACGGTTTTACCTCGATCGAGACATAAATGCCTGTCTCAGATCAAGGATTTACTGTAACTATAACACTTTGAAATAGATAATGTTTTAATCTGTTACTACCATTTTCATTAGAATTCTATTAATGAAATCCCTGTCTATCACTGTTTCAAGTTTGTTGTTACGAAAAATAATAATATTGTTACGGTACCTTGAACTTGTAAAGTCGTCAATAATTAACACTTTCTCTTCTTTCGCTTTTTAAATCACTGATACTATCTCTTCGAATTAAAAGCTAGTATGTTTCAATTAACTATTAATATTCTTAGTTACAATCTCTTATAAATTAATTCAATTACGTCTATTTATTCGAGATGTTCATTTATCTTAACTAAATATTATGTTTCCTAACTTTTAGTCGATGGTGTAGACTATGCGATTGAGACCCTGCAGGTGTTAAACTTTTGCATTGTACATGCTGAGGTTGACAGAAGTAATTTTTATTAGTTCAGGTTGTTTCACGTTTGTTCTCAAGTTAGATTTATTTTATTAGGTTCCGCTAAGGCCTGTGCTAAATGACAGTTACTAAATGAGATACTTTCGCAATTAGTTGGGCGCCCGAAGTAACATTTATTGCTAGATGATTCGATAAGTAATCATTCAAGTATTTTTGCAAGTTACAAGAATTTTGCCTACGCGTTCAACTAATTAGATGATATGTTCAGAATAATTTTTTGAAGTAGGTGACGTATATTTCCTGAAATACTTTTCCAACTAAGAAAAGTGAAAGTATGTAATTTATAAAAATCTCTTAGAGCTACAATCTCCGAAGACCCGTGTTTGAATTTGTTCTAATTAAAACCAGAGTCGTGTTCTATGTTTAGTCAACTATTCCGTTTTAATGTAGTTGCAGCGACGCGATGAGTGGCGATAATTATTGGAATACAAGGGCACACGAATCTACCAGTCTCCGTCCGATCCTTTCGAGTCGATAATTCCTGAAGGTACACTAAATTATTATGAAACATCTCCCGAGTATCTTGGAATGGTCAATGTAAAAGGGCACCCGCTTTGAATCGTGGACGTTGAAATTTCTGCGAAAACAAGAGCTTTCGACTATGTGGAAAAACACTCAAGGACTTTGTGCGAAGTGAAACCTCGTTTCGAGGATGGGATGCAAGCAAAGTATGCTCGAGTGCTTAAAAGACAAAGGGGATGCAGAAAAGAGCAAATCGCTGGAAACTTTGGCCGAGGGACATCGCGTTACTGGAGGTGAGTTTTTCAAGAGTAATTACTTTGCTTTTGTCCAAAAAGTTTTCTGAGCGTGTTTCGATTTTATTATTATTATGTCTTTCTAACTCAGAAATGAATTATGCTTCAATGGCTTCAAATTTTCAAATTATTTGTTAAGTTCTATCACATTTCCTTTGTCCTTCCTCATTTTACAACCGAATATAATTCACGAATAATTGTAGAAAATACTTTCCGTTGTTTCAATACATTGTTCGTGACATGTCTGAATTCCATGACGATATTTGAAAGCTGGAAATACTTTTAAAATCATTAGAAGACCTTTAGAAAAATATGATTTTCCAATTTTGATTTCCCCCTTTTTCATTGCGGTAACCAACTCCACATTCATCGAAAACCCTTTCATTCTGTCACTCTTGCTCTACGTAATTTTAACCGTACACCTTACGAAGTAATTTTATATATTGTATTTTATGTATCGAACTACTGCTTATTAATTTCTTGTGATATCTCTCCGTCCAGTGCCATCAATCGTCATTCACTGTCGTCTTCCCACAATCTACACGCATCTCAATTACCACGTCTCAATTTACAATTTCAATCGTTCCCACATACCATTTAAAACAAACAGATCAAAGGACACGTGTTCACTCGAGCAAATTTTACATTCGAATTTTACGTCGCCGCTCTGTCAGTAATCCTTTAAACGATTTGCAAGCATCAGATCGAATCAGTTCGCACAACAAGACTTTCGTAAGCATACGCGTGTATATTCAAGAACACAGCCAATTAACACCTACACACTGCACACAGATTTTATTATCACGTTTTATTATCAATTTTAAGGGTAACATTCTTTTCCAGAAAAGTTCCACAGATGTTTTCTTCAATAAAACTTTTAAGACTGAACAGAATTATTTAAAAAAAAAAAACGAGATTCTAAGAAAATTTAGACTATAGATGGACATACTTGCGAGTATTTCGGGAACAGTTGATAGGAATTGTTGGGAATCTGTCGATAGACATTCGTTGTTTTCTAACAAATATTGATTCCAGATTTTTAGATAAAAATTTTTGTGGGAAAAACTGTTATTTTTCGTACCTGATGTTATCAGCATTACGCGCAGCTCCGAACGTGTTCAAAGAGGTCCGAGGGCGCTACACGCGCCATTCTCGTCGAGTGGGAAAGCGGATTCGTCGGATTTCACCCGACGGGTATTAATCGAGCAATAGAAATAAATTGCAGCCGGCCTGGGGCGTTGCTGCGTCACTGGTGCGTGCGTTTCGCAAAGGAGAGTACACTTCGGGCAAACACTGATTCTCCTTGACCTAGTCTACGCCTCTGACCGCGACGTGTAATCTTGACTCGAGTGAACCGCGACATGAATTAATTGGACGTGTGTGAGAGTGCCTTTAAAAACCCAACAGCCGGTTCTATCGGTTCTGGATCGACGGGCCCTGCCGAAACGTCACGAATCTACGTTTTTGTGTCTACGACGTATCCTTCTCGCCAAGGACCAATAGAAGTAACCGTAGCCCGCGGCAATTTTTCAACAAGGCTGCACATGTCCACTCGAAAATACTTCCATTACTTTCCATAATCTAGAGCACCATTTTTCAAATTTTTTCAAATTTTTTCAAATATTATATTCTTCCCTAACCCCTTTAGAATTTTCAACATGATCACCGAAAACAAACTCGAAGATGCTTTTATTTTCTATCAACTAGATCACCATGTTGCAAAATTTTTCAAATATTATATTCTCCCCTAACCCTTTTGGAATTCTCAACATTATCACAGAAAACCGACTCGAAAATGCTTTACTTTCTATCAACTAGATCACCGTTTTCCAAATTTTTTCAAATACTACATTCTCCGTTCTAACCCCTTTGGAATTTTCAACATGATCGCAGAAAACCCACTCAAAAATACTTTCCATGTTTTCCCCTAATACCTATGGAGTTCTCAACAAGATCGTAGAAAATCCTCTCGAAAATACTTCTTTCATCTTTTATCATCTAGAATGCCCACTAGAAATTTTTTAAAAATATTGTATTTCTATTTTATAATATCTTGAGGTATGATTTTTTTCGCAGGTACAATTATTAAAATTTGTTTGTCCCGAATAATTTCATATATACGAAGGAAAACTTCGGAGTAACTGAGTAATTGATTTCCCTTTTTACGTTAAGAGAACACTGACACTAAAATCTCATACATACATTCTTCCACTTTGTTAACACCATAGTTTTCAGATAAATCTAAACTTCCTCATACACGATTTCAATCTTCAATCACATTTGCATTACACACATTTAAATTTCATTTACACACACGAATGCGGATTAATTAATTCCGTGTACACATTGATTAATTCTGAGAACGTCTATACTATATTACGTTAATTTTACCACAACAGTCCATCTAATCACAATCTGCGGAATCAATCGGAGAGCAAGAATTATTTAATTCGTTTGAAATTATTGCTTCACTCTCCTTATTAACTATTTAGATGACGGAGCTATCTGTTTTGTTCTTGATTGTACTAAATCTCCTACAATAACAATATACGGTCCGGCATTTCTAAAAGTCTTCCAAATATTTTATATCAATATGACTACCGTTATATTAATATAGAATTATTAGGAGTAAAAAGTTTAATATTAAGAATTATCTTCAATCATGGTGGACCATTGTTGTGAGTGTCGAAAAATCTTTCAAATACTTTTCACATGATTTTACTACACCAATCTTTCCAATAGCGTCTGAGTTATAGTTTTCAGTGTTCTAAATACTTTTCATTCGTATCAATCTATTATATCAGTCTCTCAAATAGCGATAGCAATGTCCCACAATAATCGGAAGGATTCGTTCAACTCAATTGGAGTTACCGGTTCACTCTCCTCATCAACTTATAAATTTCGCAACGTTCCGTTTTATTTTACTGCGAATTAAATGGAATGCAGTCGAACATTTCGAAAATCCTTCATACATTTTATGGATTTATATTAAAATACTGCAACAATAATCGAGAGGGATCTTTCAATGAAATCGGAATTATTGCTTGACTTTCTGTTTTGATTGAACAGGAATTAGAAAAAAAAAATTCACTCTCATTTCACACGATCAAATTTGACTAAAAATTTTTTTCATATACACTTCTCAGTACTCCACAATCATTTCACACTAAAAATTTTTTATCTGAAATCGTTAATCACGTAAATTTTTATGTTCATATAATAATATTTTTCTTTCATTTTAAATCATAATTTACTTTATTACTTTATTATAAATAAAATGTGCAAGCAACGTTAGCCAATTTCATAGCCAAAATGAAATTTTCTAAATTTGGGTACAGGTTCTCTCAACTTTCGACCAATCGAATTTTTACAAAATTTCTTTTTCGCGTCGCACAGGAACTTCTAACTCTTGAAATAAAAAAAAGCCAGAACGTACGATTCACTCTGGAAGAAGTGGTTCTCTTTCGACGAGCGAACGAATACCTGTGCGACTCATTGTATCTCTGGGGCCAGTCGCTCGCGAGTAGAATTTTAACATGCACAATTCGGTTCTCCAGTCCAGTTGCTGCCTTTGAGCCTCTCACGACGCATCGTGCGCCGTGCGTGTCCGATCTATCGGTACACTTTCGCGCTCACGATTTTAATATTTAACGTGCACCGTCACTCGCTCGCCACCGATAAGTGTATACCTGATACTGTTACTTCCGACGAGAGAACGTGTTTCACGAAACAATCCACAGTGATCGTCAAAAATATTCTTTTTCAAATGCATCGGCTACAGTGTACACTGACGTCTTCAATTGTGAACATTCCACACAACGAACCAATAACTTGTCACGTACACAACTATGACCAACTAATATCGTATTGTGAACGAAAGAAAAATCGAATACACTCCACGATTTGTCTTTTAGCGTGAAATTATTTATTTGGTATTTCGAAAAGAATGCACCGAGGTTAATTGTTTGTTTTTTTTTTTGTTCCGACGTTGCAACAGTGTGCTCATGTTATCGTTTGTAAGTTCATCCGCTAGTAAATGTTCCGATGTGTTGTTCGCCGATCGAAAAATTATTTCTCGTGTGATCGGGGCGATATGTGGAAACGCTTGACAAGAAACCGGTGCGCGTTGCTGCTTTGAAGATCTTTCCCGTGTTTCTATATGGCATCCCCTCCGAACAAGTATTTCTTTCCCAGCGAGGATGAGGAGACTTTGCAGGACATGCTCTTCAGCAACGGTAGGTGGAAAGAAGGGTGGCTCCGACGTTTCACTAAATTTAATATTTCTGACTCACTTCCGTTCCACTTTGCGCCGGAAAAGCGATGTTGTTGCGCCTTGGATTGGTCTCGCGACGGCCGTAAAATCTGAAGGATCTCCTCTCGGCAAATGCCAGCTCTTGAGCGTTAAATTTATATCTGTACGAAGTACATCTTTTTAAAATATAATCATAGACTGCTCGATAGTTTTATTACGCGACGATACGTGAGTTTGGAACTGGACAAGCAGGGGGGGCTCGTGTATTCGATCGTAAACGCGAAAGGCCGTACAGAGAGGCAGGCGCAGGCAGATCTTTGAAAGGTATTTTTTGCTCTGTTGTCCCTACGGTGATCGGAATGTCCAATTAAGGTGCCCTACTTTCGGTCAATTATCTTTAAATTCAAATCGAACGATGAACGTTGAGTGATACTGCCGTAAAAGGTAGAGATACGGACTCGATCTCTTGGGAGTTAATAATTTTATAAATTCAAATCGGATTTATTAACTGTGCGCTTGAAACGATGAAAGCATTTTGTTCGGTGGAATCGATGTTTTTCAGAAAAGATTGCTTTCTTGATACTCCAAATCCGTGCCATTAGCTGTGAGCCATCAAATAAATAATTTAGTTAATGGACTGTAACCTTCACGAGTCCAGATATCGTAATGGAATTTCATTTTTTTAGTAGAACTCTGTCAATTCGTTTTCTGAAGTGAATTTCGTCGTTCAATTTAATTTGTATCTGAAAATTTTCATAAAATATCAGAACATTTTCATAAATATCTCATTATTCCGTGAGTCGAATGTTGATTTAATTTGAAGAAAATTTTTGCAATCACCCCTTTCGAGGAGGTCCAACATTTTTGGGACACACTGTATGTTCTCCTCGAAAGAACGATCCACTTGGATACATTGATCGATTCAATTTAAGAATGCATCGACGAACCTCATCGATTGCATAAGGAGGAATAGAGTATCTATCTTCGTTCAAGATTAAAAGTTAAGTTCTACGGTAATTAATCCTGTAAACGAGTTTTAATTGACAGTTCGGTAAGTCTTGATCCGTTGACCCATATTTCTTGATAACGATCTGGGCCCCAGGCTATTCGATTCTTAACGAGCCTGCCTTTCGTTATTGTCAAGATGTTGGCTAATTGCTTGTATAATGAAAACCTATGAGATTAATCAAGCTTCTCAATGGAACAATGACTGTGCTGCTTCGAAGAACATCGACTGCGTGATGTTATCTACCACTGTTACTTAATCACGATTACTATTGATCCTCGAGAAATTGAAAAAAAAATTTGATTCGCGTTTCTTTCGCTGTTCAAGGAAAAACGGAGTACGATAGCTTGGAAGAAAAGTCGCCGTTCGATGAAACTTCGGGTGTGGACGATGACTTGGATTATACGACAGCGGTATGTGAATTTTTAATCCTATTTTAATAGTTACCAATTATTCTCTGAATCATTGAGAATTTTCATTGGAACGATTGGATCATTGCTAGATCGTTATGCAAAATTAAAATTTGGTATTAATTACAAGAAGCAGAGATCAAATAGAAGTTTCTTCGTCTTTTCAATAATTTTGATACCTAAGCGGATTACTGGTTTAAATTTTATTTATTCGCTTTTGCCTAATTTTATAAAATTATTACTTTATCTATTCGATAACTCGCGTGTTATGGAACGTACCGGGAAAGTTCAAATGGATAACTGTGGGACACCTTGTATATTCCTTTCTCCTCGTCTCTTTTCGGTCCATGGATACAGCAATTCAGTAAATAGTCATTATCATCCTTCTGAAAGAAGGCCTGCATTAACAGAGCCAAAATAAAAGGTGACCTATTTACAGTGTTCTCTCTTTCGGCGAAGAGTATATGAAAAGAAGTCGAAAGTGCACATTGATGGATTTTTAACGGGGACTACATTGAAGCAGTTGACAATGGAACATGAAAATTGAAATGTTTTTTGAAGAAGGACAGTTCACTCTAGTATAAAATATCCGCGATTCCAACCAATTTTCTGTTAGCACCATAATACGGTTTTAAGAAATGAAATCGCCACTAGAGGGGAAGTTTCTCTTCTGCGTGTAACGCCGGTACCTTTCACAACCTCATAACCATCTAATGATGCGACACGACGATAAATTTAATCTAATCTAATAGTAGTAGTAGGTGCAACGTTTTAAAGATAAACAATGTGAAAATATTGTGTTCATATCGTTATCGTGATTCTTGCTAGCTGCAATCAAAGATAACACCCTGGAAACAGCGTTTCACTTCGCACTTTTCAAGACGAAACAAGAGACAATACACGTTTAAGCGCCTCAAGACATTTTAAAAGCGATTATTTCAGAAAAATGTTCCGACACAATTTATTATTACTTGCAAGATCATTTCCGTATTATCAACATCTGATGTCTTTCCCAATTTTGTTCCTCTATACGTTATATTTAATATTTATTAATGCCGAGCCATTTGCATTCTTTTATTACGATTTCCAATTGGTAATCAAATGTTATTTAATATACTATTTCAGACAACAATATTTTTTATCAGATCGACTATATTCAACGTTTTCTCAGATATTCTTTTTCTTACGTTTAATTCACATTTCATGCACAATTGCTTTGAATATGCTCGTTGTCTCCTTGTTCTTTCTATCGTGTCTTCATTTATTAAACATCTCTGCTGGATCACTTTAATTATTGCTCCTTTAACACGTTTTTATATCGCCTATTAATTTCTTTATTGTCTTCCCGCCTCATCAATTACAGCACCATTACATGAACTTGTGTCAAACGCGATCCAAACCTAGTTTCTGACATATTTTACTTATCGAAAAGATTCGAAGATTTTAAATTTTTTAAAGATTTCATCTTTTAACGGGACCAATTGTTTCTCTAAAAACAGAAGATCGACCATGTGCAAGACGCGGTGCACCGCTCTCATTCTCAAGAAGTTCATATTATTGAACGAAGAGGTACATTGCCTAACCCAGACCTAACCCCCAATTAACCTTCTCCGCGCTAATAGAAAACACGTGCGTCGTTCCCTAGATCACGGCAAAGTCTCGTGAAAAATTGATCGACTGTTTTGATTGGAGTTTCCAGAGGGGAGAGAAGCGACGAAAGATTCTAGCGAACTATGGTGGTGTCGAAGACCATACGGAGTTATTCATGATCGTGAACTGTTTTTGCTCGTTCGCACAGACACACCATGTCGGCCGTGCTTTTTTTACTGCCATTCTCGATACCGTCTACAGACAGGATATAAACTGCTGTCTATAGACGGTCTATAGACAAGACCGGGTCGCAGTCAGAAAAGCCGGAGGAGCGATGAAACGTTGCTACACGACAAAAAGTTCATTTGTAAATTAAAGTTCCGATACACCTGTTTATTATTATATTAAATTCAAACAATTCTCGATTCTACGATTTCGCAAACGAGACTCGTTGATCCTCGTTTCTACGTGATCCGAATGAAACAGAAGTGAAAGAAAAATGTACCTCTTCGTTCAATAATTTTAACGCATCCGATCATTATTTAAATAGGATCGACGTACGGGAACAATCTACCTTTGCCTAAACATTCTAAAATATAATTTTGCAATGAATTGATTTGTTGCTGATACTGAATTATTTTTTAATGGCAACAAACATTTATTCTTCTGAACTTGTTTACCTTTGCTTTGTAAGTTGGTACGTACAATTAGTTTCTCTATCTTGATACGGAACGCAGAAATTATACAACAGAACCTTCGTATATGTATTGTATGCGTCTATAACACCTCATTTAAAAATCATTCTGCCGAAAATAGAGTTTCAAACAATTTTATTTTTAGAATTCTGTCTCACTGTCTGTCGATTACGTTGGGACACGAATATGAGCTATGTTTTAAACTTCTCGACCGGTTTAATTTTGTAAGAGATCAACAAGTACGTATATAGGATCAGTCGGTTTATTCTTAGAGACATGGTATTCTCGGTTGATTTCGTGAAGATTTACGTTGTAGTCGTTTCTTATAAGGAAATTATGATACGTGGTACTCACGATTTCGTAAAAATACAGTACTCATCGTCTGAACCATATTTTTTAAATATATGCAATCTATTATTTCCTCTGTCGTGATTTAATAATTTGTGAATTATATTTTGAAATTTCCTGAACAGTTCGAATATTAATTTCTGCAAATTTTTGGATCTCGAACAATTTTCTGAATAGTACGTTTGCCAGCAATTTCTCTGAATCTACATTTAATGATAAATTAATTATGAAATATCTTGATACAGATTTGTTAAAAATTTCGAACGATTTATAAAATGAAATTTAAACTAAAATAGTTTAATGCTTCCCTCGTTACAAAGTTGTTTATCACTATCGCGATTCAAGATCGAATTGATTTTTTCCACGGTTTGTAATTGCATCGCTACAGGTATCTTCTGTTTGCTTTTTGACGAAAGTCAGATCACAGTATCTCTATCTCCCATAAGAAAAAAAAACCACCGATAACATGTATTTATAATCAATTTACCTGAGGTTTTATCGACTGTTTATAGAATTGCCAATATCAATAACTGTACGTCGACGAGTGAAGTTCCACAGAGTAGCTTCGTTATCGAGATTTTATAATAGTGAAAGGATAACATCGGCGCGTGACGACGACCGATCAGTATCGCGCGTCGGATATTCTCGAGCACGTCTTTCCCGGTTGCGTTCCGCGTATTTCCAACAGTGGTGAACATACAAATTCGAACAAACAATATCAAATCGTATTATAGAAATTAGCTGTCAATTGGAAAATTAATCGTGGCTAAAAAATTTAACAACGACAGTTCAGAATGTTTGACTCGGAGGCACGGGGATAATTGACAGAAATTAATCTCGGTGGCAAGAATCAATTGCGAATTGAACTCGGTGACTGTTTCTGTCAGAACAAATAATGCGGTACTGCACATCGAACGAGTGAATCGATTCGTCGACGCGTTCAGGGACAGTCGATTAATTATTAAGGATGGTGGACAAAAGGCAGTCGACTCAAGTGCGAATTTTCGTTTGCCATGACACCGAATTCACGGACGAGAAGATTCCCCGGTCAAGAACCTGCTACAACTGGATCGTCAACCTAATGTGCGGCTCTGTTCGCAAAAAATGGCACGCCAGTAAAAGCAGGACACACATGAAAGGGCCACCTCCCTCGGTTTTGTTAGCTTCACGGGTATGTGACGCGATTGCTCATCGAACTGATAGAGCTGAAAAAAGTCATTTATCCGATAACCGTTCTAATCACAGCTCGAAAACTGTTATTGACGCGCCGGTGATTATTTTAGAATTTTTTAATGTAGCTAATCATTTCGTAACCTGATGACGAGATGTGATCTAAATTTAAATTTAGCCAGGAATTCGTCGAATAAGAATACGAATGTTGATCTGTAAGAAATAGGTTGAAAAATGTGTAAGAAAAATTGATACGTACGACTTTGGATTTAGCCATAATAATTTCGTTTGGGATTTGTATTATCTAAAAATAGATCTTTGATCTTCCTTTTGGTACAGCTCAATTATTGAAAGTCTGTGCTCCTGAGGATTTTTTAATAGATCTTTCAACGTCTATAGTAACTTCAATCTATACTAATTTCAATCAGGTTTATGAGTATTATTGTTCTCTTGGTCGACAACATCCGCACTGTGCTCGATGCCGAGATTTCGTTGTGCATATCTTTTAGACTAAGTACTTATTTAATAACCACGCTCTCTTATAATTACAAAATCTGTTTTTACGAACTTTTCTGGGAACAGGAATAAAGCATCGATCGGAAATAATTGTCGTGTCACTGGGAAAATGAATTTTACCGTTTGTTATTTGAGAAAGTTGCATGCATCCTTACAGACCAGTAATTTGGGTTCATAAAAAATGTTTTTTTGGAAAGCGTGGCTTTTAGGAAATTCTTGGGCTAATTTTTTTTTCTGTAGTTTTCATGTAGTTTTTTATAATATAAACGAAACAAAGATTTATTAGCAGTTATTCAAACGTTCGGTCAGTTATTCTGAAAGTTGATATACTTTTGTTCGATCGTTTCGAACGATCATTCAGTAATCAGAAACATAATTTGAAAATAAAAATGGAAAAATTGTTTCATATCACGAAATTCTGTTCGTGATACTGTTCTACCATTTTTCAATTATTCACATTTTACGAATAACAAGTAGACTACAATATTCATTCATTTTCATACTAAGAAATAAAATGTCAAAACTCATAGTTCCTCAAATTTAAAATCAACATTGGAACTCGTTCGGTTCATTATATCTAGAATTATTTTATTCTAATTTTAAAAGGCTCAGTATCAAGTAGTGTATTACTCTACATAATTACTCTCGTGGTTGATCTTCTTCATACGGTGCTCTGCTCGTCCGATGATTCTAAGAAGTCTTCTTCGTTTCAGTCTGTACAAACAGTATGCATCTACTTGCAAACAATGTCCGAAACGACAAGAAAAATCTGGATTTGAATTAGTACACCAAAGAACAGTTACTGAAACGACGATTTTCGTTTTCACAGGTGATAATGAACTATGCATAGACGAAAAATAAATTTTATTTCAAATTCGGTAATACAGTGTTTACAGTTTAAAAATTTGCTTTTGTCTTCCAATGGAGAATCGAATGATTTGTTGAAATTTAAAGTTCCGACGAGGATACACGTCTGTGAAGTTAATTTATCATCATTGCACACGCATGTCCCGCGTTCGAGTTGCCGAGTTCGTAACCAACAACGACGATTATTACTCAAGATCATATCGTTGTTGTTTGAACAACGCCTCGTACTTGGAACGTTTCGTGCGCTCAGAAGAAGCAGTTCGATAAGTAGAGTGAAACAACGTCACTTTGTTAGTGCAATTCTGAGAAACGATCGGAACAATTTGAAAGTTGGTTCTGAACTTGGTTGACTGGAAAGGCCGAATGAATATAATCGAGACGGTGGTCGTAGTTTCCTGTTCTCTGGCGAACTTCGTATCTTATCGGATCCGTTAAGCCAGCATCCGATTCGTTTGTCTCTTTGACGTAACTTTAACATGAACAGGTTATACCGACAACCGCGCAGTTCCTCAAGTCGAGCACCGTAGTTAATACGAATGCAAAACGCGGGACCACAATATGATAAGAATAAAAGTGTGAAGCCATCTCCGCGTGCACGGCGACGAGCTAAAGTTTGTAAAACGACCATAAGAACGGACACAGCGAACAGTGACCGTTCGAAATTAGTAGGTTCCTCTCTCATAACCGCGTCGAAACCGGTAGAATTGAATTTAGAAAAGCATCTAATATCCGATTATATCATAATCTCTGCAATTATCTGAGAAACTTTCGAAAAAAATACTCTTCCACGATTATCGAAGAATATAATTATATTACTGTATCAATGTTTCAATTTCTTTGAATATTTCTTTATTATCTATGATTGAGATGTATCTAAGTACTATAATTAAATTTGAACATTTACAGTAAATAAATAGTGTTCTTATCTAATAATGTAATTCGTAAATATTAAATATTTTATTTAATGTCTTACTTTTATTACCTGCTTACTAGCTAGCAGATGTGAATTTATAGAAACATCTATACTTTCTGCGGATAGAGTGGGAGATTTTGAATAAGCTGTTTTATTTCACAGAAAGGGCCACAGGATATCGAAGCTTATCCGTTAACGAACAGTGTTCCTAGTCTCATAAAAGTAAGTAAACCTCGTTCTCCATGATCTATCGACTAGCAGTCGAACAAAGCCGATAGATAATTCTGTTGGCACACGTCGATTTATCGTGGCATTTATTATTTCTTTCGAATCGAACCCCTCGAACGTCAGATATTGTTGGTCTTCCCCAAAGATGATCAACAAATGGATATACTCGCTACCACTTCGAGGCGATTGGGGTGGAGCGTGTCGGTGGCGAAAGACAGGGAAAAAGCAGTGGAGTTTTTCCAAAGTCGTGGTCATGAGCTAATAATCATCGATCATCGGGGACAACGCGCCGCAGAGGCTGATTCAATTTGTAGGTATGGCCGAAAATCATTATCTGAACGCGTCTACGATCGAATAAATTCATCCTAAAATTCATGCGTTCGTAGAAGCACCAGGCAACTCTGACAAATTTTATATTCTTTTCCCAATTGAGATTAGACGAAATGTTAGAGCAGGATGCTGAGTCACTCAAAATGGCGCACACACTCCGATCACATTTTTTTTTTGTATGAGCAAATATATATTATAGTATAGCTTACACATATATTGAGTAATCCCATAAAAGAGAGTCGAACATTTTTTCTAAATACTACGAATTATTATTGTAAAAAAAGACCCGAATCCCCCTATTTTAGGCAAACTTTTGAAACTATTTATCCCATTCCAACATTTACAACACAGCTTCTGAAATTTTCCTAATTTTTATTCCAGGGCAATTAGGTCTAGTCCCGTTTACCACAACTCCGTGCTTATAGCTCTAGTAAAGAAATCGTAAGTAAATTTGCTCGTTGAAATTCGTCTCGCACGTTGAATGATACGTATTGTTTTTATGTTTGTTCCCGTTTACCTCGACAGGTACTTCATGCATAGCGAGAGAGACAAAATCGTGGCACTGGATTTACTTGACACAGGCTTCAACAGGGTGAGTTTAACAATGGCACATCGTTTTTCCATGGTTGTTCTCTATTTTTCTGAATTTTTCGCGTCTCTGCAAATGTTTTTTTAAATCATGAACAATTTTTTTTCCCACATTCCAGGCATTGATGGAATGTTCACACGAGGGAATATTAATAAACGAATTAGTAGGGATTTATACGAGCGCGTTGCTACCAAGGACTCAACTCGCAGCTGCCAACGCACTGTATCTAGCACTTGACAGATGCCGTGACATGGTACATGTAACCAGTGATAAACACATTGTACAGGTAACGTGAGTAATAGTAAAAAGCTTTAAGTGTTTTAAGTACAAGTCTTAAGTTCGTCAATCGCGAGAAGTGTCATAATACGTGTGGACTAACTACTTCTTAATAAATTTTCACTTAGAATTAATTGTTCAGATAGAACGGCATAATCATTTCTGTTCTAGTTGTTTTTTTTTTTTTAGTAAGCACTTATACCTTTCTGGGTTTATTTCGCTTGTTTAGAAAAAAATTTTTTTTAAATTTTAGAAATAAAAATTTCATAGAAAAATTTAACAATATTAAAGTTTCTGTTGAAGTTAAATGTAATTTTAATTATATTCGCCTTTCTCAGTATTTTACAGTATTTCTTTAATTCGTCATATTCGTATTCCACGTTTGAATATTTCTTGCAAACTACAGTATTTCTTTTTATCAGTAACAAATGCAGTCCACATGCCAAACATGAACTACTCTCGACAATTTCATCATAATTTCCGGACGGCTTCGAGTAATAGAATGGACTTTCAATTAAATCTAGCAAGTCTATTTTCTTCTGTTTCTTGCAGTTTGTTAATAAAATCAGCGAAAAGCTACTAGGCTACAAAACCAGTGAAATGCTGGGGAAAAATATCGGGGAGTTGGTGCATTACGAGAACTTCGTGGTCATGGAACAGCAGATCAGCAAGGGCCGCGAGTTTGAAGGGAACATGAACTGCAGACGAAAGAACAATCAAATGATCACCATCAACTGCAGGGTGATACCTTTTTGCACAACGTTAAAGTGAGTCGATTCAATTTTCGCCGGATAATCAATTTACTCGATTTTTCGCAACACTTATTATTTTTTTTTTTGTCAGAAAACCGACTCATTATATATACATATACGACACGACATATTTATCGGAGAACATTGATCCACAAAGTCCAATGAGTCCACTTACCACACCTCTGCAGCCAGTGTACCCAAAAGCAGCGACCCCGAGTATAACGCCGAGGAGGTCCTCCGATATTAAGTCCGCTATCATGGATGGTGAGTTCATCTTCATTTGATTCCGAACTTTTTCGTAAAACAGCAAATCACTATTTTGATTATTAACACGTTAAGCGCCACGCCGGTCCCTAGGCACCGGCGCTACACTTTCCGTTCAGGCCGCGCCGGTCTGTAGCCTGAATGAAAAGGCAAGCAACACAGGCTTGGCGTTTAACGTGTTAAGCAATATCAAGTGTCTATTAGTATCATTATTCATATTTTCAATGCGGAAAATATTTCCACGAACGCTATCCCGGGCAAATGCAAATGTAATACTTGTTAGCGCCAACGTGTTTATCCACCGGCGATTATTTCATAATTTTTTATAGCCTGCGGTCCATAGCTGAGGATTTTTAAATAGATCTTTTAAGAGCAACAGTAATTTCATTCGTCTAATTATTTCATTTGGGGTTGTTATGTGAAAGAGAGGCTGATGGGTGAAAATTGGAAATACTAATCGATATATATATATATTATTAGACAGCGGATCGTTATATGCAAAATAAAAATTTGCTACCTTTTCTGCAGCAAATTCGAGTGAAATAGAAATGTATATTCTTTCTTAATATCCTTAATAGGCTAAAGCTAACATAACAGTATTTTTAAATTCTTCCAACGTTTTTACTATTTTAAATTACACCTACTAATTTTTGTAATGAATTGGGACGAGAGGACTGTGTTTGACCGCTCAGCACGTACCCCAGAATCATATAAGGATTAAGTTCTCATTAGCCGGATTAACCTATGGAAAATTTCGAACGTGCTCGTATAGCGAAAAATTTACGATCATTGAGACTCTAAAGTTGCATCAGTTATTAAAAAAATTTCTTTGAGTATTTATTACAATAAAATTGTTAAAAATTTGTATATTTATGGAATAATATAAAATCTTTAGTGCTCCGACATCTAGTGTTAGCTGTCAACGCGCATCGCGTTAGAAACTAGGCTATCAGAGGTGTACATCTTTTAAAGTTGTCTACGACGGTCACAGAACTGTCCGATCGGTAAACAGAAAACTGGGGCATTAATCACAACGCCGCCGATGCAATTTTTACACATCAATAACCAATTTCCTCGAAGCAACTGGATTGGAGGATTCGGTAATTACTTTGATTTCAGATCATAGGCGATCAAGCTTGCAGAAACTGCACTCAATGCAGTTGGAAGCGCCTATCACGAAGGTCATCATTCTCCTCTCAAATGCCATTACAGAATCCACGAATCCCGAGACAGCAGCGCAAATCGACAAGGTATAGTTGTCGCAGCTGAGCGCGATTTTCGAAATTAATTCTTTAAAAATCGATTATCGATTCATCGAAAATAATTCTTGAAAAAAAAAATTGGGTATGTTCGTCTCGTCCTCTTACGCGCAATATTACTGAACGGTAAAGACTGTTCGCTGGAAATAAACAATACGAGCAGACTTATATTTAATAATTTTCCAGGCAATAGAGATGCTCAAGGTCTCCGAGTTGTATGTACCGTATCTTAAAGAGGACAGACATTATACCGATCCCGTAGCGACGGATCTGGTTGGAGCCTTGCTTGCGGTATGAATCCAATAGATTCCTAATGTACGAGATTGCTTGCCAAGCGATCTGCCAATGCAACAATTTATAAACGGATTTTTATAGTCGCCAAGGCGACCATGGGAATCTAGGAGATCCTCGGCCGAATCGACGCGGTTGTCTACCATACGAACAATAACGACAGCGCCGAGCAGCTCGCGAATGCAAATCAAGGGGTTCAGGGGGCCTCAAGAAATCGCAGAAATACTCGACAGGTGTTTAGAATGGAATTTCGACATATTCAAGCTCGAGGTTTTGACGGAGAGGAGGTATGCGGAAAAAGAGATATTTACAATAGCAAACTTACATTTACTTGGTTTTCTATAAAATTTGAAACCTACTTAACACCAAAAATGACTGGCACGCGTTGAATCACAAAAATCACAAGATCTAATTTACTCAGTAGAAATCTGTTCTTGAATGATTATCAAAATTCAACATTTATTACATATTTGTAAATCTATTTTGAGGCCAACGTTAATCTTTCTACGAGATACAAAGCTGATTTATACAATTAGAATTTTGTTGGAACGTCAGAATTGGTAAAAATAGACGCTAAGACCTGTCACTGAAGTGTTGAGCTACTGAACCTACCGAGCACTAAAAGTGATCAAAATTTTTTAGCTGATAAAAATTACAAGGATTTATTTATATAGAATTTTTGCAATTTTTATTTCAATATATGCTTGGATTAAAAAAGTTCCATGCAAGGAACTTCATTATTTCAATAATTGGAAAATGAAGAATATGAAAGGTGTAGGCTTATTGTTAAAATGAATCTCGTCGAACCGAAAAAAAAGATGAAAACGTTATCAGACTTTAGTCAAACAGATATCTCTCTCGAAGTTCTTTTTCAGACTATCTAATCTCTTGGTTTCAGACCGCTGCTCTTCCTAGGAATGACTATCATGAACCTATACCAGGTGCCAGCAAGATTGAACTGCGACGAGAAAATTATACAGAACTGGTTGGCCGTGCTCGAAATGAATTACAGATCTCAAAACTGTTATCACAATTCGACTCATGCTGCGGATGTCCTTCAAGCTACCGCCAGATTCATGCAATCCGAGAGACTCAAACAGGTCCTTGAACCTTTGGACGAGGTCTCGGCCCTAATTGCGTCTGCTGCTCACGACGTAGACCATCCGGGAAAGTCGAGGTAAACTCGATTTCCTTTAAAATCTGCTAGCACCAAAACTGTAGGTTCTACTCGAATTGTGGATCGTAAAATATTTTTGAAAAATGCTCTTACGTTTTAAGATGGGAATAGATAAAGAAAATTTAGTTTTGGCTCGAAAATGTAAAAAGAAAAATTTTTCTGTGCCTAATATTTTATCCGCCAATACTAAAAATGCTGTCGATCATTGCAGCAAACGTTGAAAAGTCATTTATTCCTGTCTAACTCCTATTGTATTGTTAAAGAGATTCCTAAAGATAATTTAAAAAATTTTATTCAATTCATATCTTATAGTCAAAGAAGCTAATATTTTTAGAAGCGAATTCGTACAAGTTCAAAATAAAATTCTTTCTCCGTTCATTTGAATTCTTTCCTTGAAAACGGATTACAATAAAAAAAATGTGACAAAATTGACAAATCTCTTATCCTTGGCAGGAAGTATTAAAAAAATGTTGTAAAATATTTTGCATTTATCTTCCACCTAGGAAAAGGGACTCTGAACTGTATTCATCGTTAAACCGTTTTTCAGTAATGACCCAATTAATGATTTCTGCTTTTCCTTTAAACTCATTTCAGCCAGTTCCTCTGCAACGCTGACAACAAATTGGCAATCCTTTACAACGATATATCTGTGCTTGAGTCACACCATGCTGCTCTGACGTTCAAGTTAACATTATCGGATGACAGCGTAAATATCTTTAAGGTAAAACCAGCAAAGGTGGAACTTTAGATTCAGAAGCGAAATCGTTTGAAAATGGAGATCGAACCGTGAAATTGTACGTTTGTTCTAGAATTTGGAACGAGATACGTATAAACATGTTCGTCAAACTGTGGTGGATATGATTCTAGCAACAGAAATGACGAAACACTTCGAACATTTGGCCAGATTTATGAACTTGTGCAGCTTGAAGGTTGGAGACCAAGCAAATGTACGTGTCACTATATATTGTTTAACAATTTCACGCGATTCTAGTTTTACAATTGGCAAGGCTTTAAGTTCTATCAAATAGTTTTTGCACGTCGTACAAATATTTCTCTTTTCAATAATTACATTGAAATCACGTTGAAAATTTCAATCGGTCACTCGTAGCAACACTTTATTTCTATTAATCAATCGTAATACGAGATGTTGAACCTTATGAGACGTTCAGTTAGTGTTTAAAGCTGAAATACTTGTTGATTAACAATTTTCTTAACTCGACTTAAATATTTTTATTGCTAGCTCTTTGGAGTAGTTTAACCTACCTAATCAATTGTATTAGAAAATACTTATTCGAAACTTTATTTGTCGTGCTGAAAATTCAAGTAGAAGCAGATTAATCATTTTGTCCGTTAGGCTAAAAAGAATTTATAAAAAATTTGTATTTAAAAACAGGGCTACGTAGACTCCGTGGACATGACCGTTGTGTTACAACCGGAGAATGTAGCACTGGTCAAACGAATGATGATCAAATGCGCGGACGTATCGAATCCGACCAGACCGATGAAAAGTTGCATCGAATGGACCAGGCGAATAGCTGAAGAATACTTTACTCAGGTAAGGTTCACTTACTTAGGATGATTGTCGTATCCGGATCTGCCCCTTCCGTCAGCTCACAAACTCTTCTTTCATTCAACGGTCCTCGCGTGCATATAATTTTTCACGCGGAAATCTAAAGTTTGATACCCTGTTCACGTAGAGAATGAAAATATCGGAAAATAAATAAAACTTTCGATTGCCTCCATAGACCGACGAGGAGAAACAATTGAAACTGCCTGTGCTGATGCCGATGTTCGACAGGCTAACGTGCTCGATACCGAAATCGCAAATCGGTTTCATCGATTTCATCATCAACGACATGATCGAGGCGTGGGATGGTTGGTAGCACTTTCTACGATTCTGATAATTATTATAAACGCCACGCAGTCACAAAGAAAATTTCTTCTGTTTTCAGCATTTATCGACATGCCAGAAATGGTTGGTTACATGAGACAAAATTACGATAAATGGAAAGAATACAATGTAAGACTAATTTTATTTGATTTTGCTCGTTTATATTTCGCTTCTCTTTCTCTAATTTCGTTTCACGAATTTTTTTTACAGGAGAAGGGTATAACAACCCTGCAAGATATCGAGAAAATACAACTGGTTCCTGAAATGCACATATACCGATTCACGTGACCCATGGAGAACTGTCGGAAGTAGTCTTTCGCGGTTTTTCCGAAATCCTCACATCTGGTCCGTCCCAACGAAGTTGAACGCTGCGAGTTGTGCAGCGATTTGTAAAATATTTGTAATAATTTAAGAATAGAGTAATATGACACGCCGTACGCTTGTAAGCCCTCTTTTTTTAGAAAATATATTAACGTAATTCATTCACGTTCGCCTGTTACTCCAAACCTCGCCCACCCCATTCTTCGTGGTCTAATTTCGAATTCGTGACAGAACGCGAAGCGAAACGATGCGTTTTATAAATACACCGATTAGTCACCCTATTCGTGAATGTCAAGTAGAAATCTGTTCTTTCCAAATATACCCGTTTCACGCAGGTAGCTTCATCAATTTTATGAATTTCCGATCCCGAGTTTAATCGCAGTTTATCAAATTGAAGCACATTAAAGTTCATTTCGAACAATCATGTAAAATACATAAATTTAATTGCTCTCGTTATATGTAATTTGCTTCGCGAAAATGCCTGTAATAATCTTCAAGCTATTAATTTTCTAGAATTTAATAAACTCCTTGCGATATAATGCCATGACATACGAAAATGTGTAGCTCTGTAAAAAAAAAAAATTCAATCCTTCTCTAATCAATACAAAATTCGGTCAAAGAACGTTCGTTGTTCTTGTATTTTCATTAACTGAATCCGAACATACAAAAACATTCTCCTCTCTCACTCTCTTTTTCTCTCTCTCTCGAACTTGCATTCTCTACTAAGAGAATGCCTCCGCGACTTTCGCGATTTCACACGACATACACACACAGATCGTGTGTACTGTCAAAGTAGAATTGTCAAACGGTACTCGCATGCAACAGTCTAGAAGGTACTGGTTTGTCAGTCGAATGGAAAAGAACTAATTCGATTGTGGTCATAATTTCATTTCAGTTTATTGTTTCTCAGCCAAAAAGTGATGTATACGAGCCTATCGCTTGGCGTTGCAGAAATGTTACACAGAATATGGAACAAGATGTATATATATAGGAATATATACATACATATATATATATATACATATATATGTGTGTGTGTATATATATATAATATAGAATGCAATCTTTGGATCGGTAAGAATTTTGTTGTATAATTTTTTTTTTTATATAATTCTCTCTTTTAAATGAAGAACACACGCCTCTTCTGTGGTTACACAGTTGTTTTCCTCAACACACAACTTGGCTACTCGAGCAACCTAAGAAAAAAGACATTCAAAGACGTTCTTCTCTCTCTCGCTCTCTCACGATCTCTCTCTCTCTCTCTCTCTCTCTCTCTCTCTCTCTCTCTCTCTCTCTCTCATTGGTTGTTGTACAAACGTAATGTTGATTTTATTATTTCGAAGCAAAAAATATAGTAGAAGTGCAATCGATCGTTATTATAACCCACTTCACTTTACGGATGGATATAAGAATCGATACAAACTCGTTACTAAGTCACAGATTATAAGTGTGATTTTACAAACGCTAAACGTTTAGAGAGTAAATATACCATTGTTTTGTCGTTTTTATGTGAACAGCACACGCAGAGATTTTAAAGACACGTGAGAAGTGTTAATCTTGCTATCGCTCTAATAAAATCGAAGTCGTTTTATTCAGTATCAAAGAGACACGTGGAAGCATAATATAGTAAAATGTGTGCAATAATTTCCGAAGCCTAGCAGACGACAGAGACGGACTTTTAACGCATTTATGTACCTTGGTTTCATAGCAATGGATTGATTTCCTTCGAGTGAGAAGGTGCCTGACGTAACATTTAAAACACGGGAAGAAACATAATACAGATTATATTTCACGTTCAACGATTATCGTAAATATTTAGACGAATCACGCGTTACCTAAATAGTTTGATTAAACATTAAGTCTACGATTCATAATGCCGCACAATATTCATATACTTCGATGTGTGTTTAGTAAATAACATAAGCGTAGAAATTATACAACCCGAATATGCACACTCCCGGACAGAGAGAATGCACGCGAATATTATAAAAACAGTCCGCTAAATGTAATATACTTATAAACTAGCTTTAGACATACAAGTAAGTAAATGAGTATGTTTAAAATGTAAAACGTAAAATACAAAAATATTATACGCGTGCTAAGAGATTTTCGCTTGATCCGTGCACACCCTTAATTATATTACCAGGGAACCTCTGTCTCATCCGGTATAAAATCTCCAAATAGAGATACAAATAATTTTCCAGGAAAATATTCTTCGTGTTGTGCCCGTGACAGTAATTTCGTTTCTCTCGATTTCTTAAATAGTATTGCTGGTGAAATTTTTATAGAAAGTATTTAGGCTGAGTCATAATGAGCAATAATGCTGATTCATATTATTATTTTAATGATTTAATATTATTCAAGGTGCTGCAGAAAAAAGCAAAAATCGTCGGCGATAGAAGAGATACCGACACATTCATTCAACTATGATTGAAGCTTTTCTGGATTTGTGCGAGTTAAGTCATTAACACCCGATCCTTATAAGTTATATATCTATTACTATATTTTTCCTATAATTAAACTTGATGATAATATAGTGATTTGTCATGCGAACAGGGACTGGAATAGAGAAGAAACAGATTTCGAGAAAGATGAGCTTGAAGTTACACCAACAAGTATGAATTAATTTGCAAACTAGTTCTACACGTTCGCTCGAAATCTGCTTTTTCCCCTTCCAGTCCCTTTTCGCATGACCGATCACACATGAATATTTGATTTTACTTGCATTATCAATTATGATCATTTGAGAAGTCTTAGGAGACGTAATTCTGTTAATTGGGAATACTTCTAAAGAAAAAACTAAAAGAAAAAGTAATAACTAAAAATCGTGCTATCTCTCTGTCCGGGCGTGTACATATTAAACGTATACCCTGCTACTAACAAGTGCTCTCCCTGCTTCTTGTAACGAAAACGTTGGATCGTGGAATTTTTCATCGAGAATTTTCTCGTTATGTTAATCTTTACAACCAAGTACGCGAAGTTATTGTCGAGCAACAGAATAATTGTCGGATACAACTTGTAATTTGCCGCTAAACAGGAAGTAAAGCTCGCCAAGTAAACGCATAGTCTATTAAGAATAAATACCATACGCTACTACATATAATAGGGTGCTCTGTAATTAGCAGCTGTAAATCCACTAAGAAACAGAGATTTCACTTTGCATCTTTGCATTTATCGTTTCTTATTATTTTTTTTTTTTGTTTTTTTTTTTTTGTGTGACGAGACACGAGCGTGAGACCAGTGTGCTCGTCGAGTTTTTTGTTCTTTTTTTAACGTTCCTGTCAAGGAGATCAACGTACCTCTGTGTACGGATGTGACGTTACTCGACCGTACCCCGATACACGTGACTCGTCATCGCAATGCAGCATACGTGCGTGTCCGGGATGTTCGTGGAGAGACTTCTTTGGGGCAGAAGTACGGACAACGCGTTTCGACTCTGCGCACGATTCTGTTTCGTATCGAGCGCGATCGCGTGCGAAGATGTTAACCGGTACACGTTGATATCGTATCCTCGGAGGATCGAAAGGGTATTGCTGGAAGTTTGATCGAGAAACCTCGAATAGACGCGCAAACGGCGATGTTAATTGGTCGCGCGATTCGAAAGATTATTAAACCTGCTAATGCTGCTGCTGTTAAAAAGCAGTGAAAAAGCGAATCGCAATTTGGGCGTGTGCTGCGTGATTCGAGGAACATCGGTGCGATTAAGGTTGGTTGGTCTCTTCTCACAAGGTAGCGTGCGTTCCGGACTGTCTCTGGTGTTTCAGCCACAGCGAAACAGCCGGCGTTGATACTTCTACACGCGACAGGATCGTCAGTATCCCAGATTGCGTCTGTTACCTCCCGTTCACTTTTTCAAAAGTGAAAGAACGACCGAAATGATACAGAGCTCAATACGCATCTGTTTGCGTCCGGTAGGATTGAATCCCGGCGGCTCGCTCAACATCCCTGGTCACCTCTCTCGTATGCTCTCGAGGGACCTTAGCCTTAGAAGGTGTTTTCCTAGCGCGCCCAAAATTACCGGAACACCGCATCGCGTGAAAAATCAGCCCCCCTCCCTGCTTGCGGCCCGTTCGTTCGCGTTCCGTTCTGCCGGGGGTTGCGTATTTTTAGACGGTAAAGTCAGCGTACACGTGACGGGGTGCATGATTCGGTGGGAGCAGCGTGCGGTGTAACGCTCGAGTCCAGGACGCCGCGTGGGCGTCGCCGATCATTTCTCCGAGGCAACTATTTAAGCTTCTCTCGTTTCCGCGACTGATTCAGACAGTCGAATTCCTCTACGCGGTGTATCGCGCGCGGTTCACTCGAATCCAACTGATCAGTAATAATACCGGAGTGCGTCTCGCATCAGCTCGATTCCTTGCAACGGTCAACAACGTTCCCGAAGAGTCTCACGGTAGTTGTGTGTGCGCGCGTGTGCCTTGGGTTTGCACGTTTTGGTCAGTTTTTGTGTATGATCCTGATGAAAGACCGATGCCTCGATCGGTCGTCGCATTCTCGTCGGGTGATCGAACGAACGCGGAAACAAAAAACCCAGTAAACCTAACATAGTGGAGAGGATCCTAAGCGACACTTAAAGTCTAGTACATCTAACGTCTTCTTAATTATACCCGAAGTGTGCGTGCGTATAACCTAACCCCGAAGGAATCGAATCCTTAAGCCTAGAGACGGTGTTCACCCTCTTCGCGCTTCTACGTCCCTCAACCTCGATATCCAACTTCCAAAGAGCAAAGTTTCTTTCCCAGCGCGAAATCGATGGCGCGAACGCGCTATCATTTGCGGGAGGACGCAGCGGAGTTACCTCCGTATCCTTCATCAAAGATGCACGTTGCGATTTGGTCACCCTTGACCCACCAGTGCAAATAACGTACCGCGCGAAGATTTTTTATGCGATGCGATCCACGGTACAACGCCCCTCGTCAGAAACTCGAATCCGTAGTTTTGCAACACGTCCGAAGAGAACTTAGCAAACTAACTTATTGTAAGAGTCTTAATGCCCTGATTTCAATTCTCGTCACTGAACGATCAAGGATGGTGTGTCCGCTGATCTCCCCCCCCCCCCCCCTCATTCGTCAAAGTAAATTGATGTACACCTGGTATTTTATATTACTATACTCGAGACCCATTAACAACAACGCGATTGGAATTATTATAGCTCTCGGTTACCACCCCTATATCCCTAACGATTACTAGAGTAGGTGCTGAAGATCGTGTGATCCATTCCCTAAACCTAACTAGCTCTTAAACCTAAAGCTAGCGCGAGATAATTGTGCGTATTCGATGGAAAATGCAACGCGCGTCCGTAGCACGCAGAAACTCACTCGTGCCCTCTCAAAATCAGCGCGTATCCCCGGTGTTGTATTTTTTTTTGTTTTTTTTTTGTTTTTTCTTCCTGCTTTCACGAATCGCTTTCGAATCTTACAAGTCACTTAGACACACTCCGTGATCCTAGATTACGAAGTTTTGGTGGAGTCGAACGAGTACGGCGATAAGCCTTCGAAGGATTTTTTGTACGAGGTGGTCTTTGGTTGCGTGCGGCCTTGAACCTCTGGGCGCTTGCGCTCTGATCATCGTTTTGGATGCAGGTTCAACGATAGGTGTGTTAGAATCAGGAGCATTCGTATTGTCTTCGAAGTGGGGAGTCGCGATCGGTAACGCATAGGATTTGGTCGAGAGAAGCGTTTTCGGGAAGCACGATTGTCGGATCGATGAGGAGCCAAGCCCAGCCATGAACGGCCTGACCGGATGATTCATCGCGGCGTCCAAGCTGACCTTGGCAACGGAGACGAAATTAGATTTAGATCGAGGGGGCGGAAGTGCGAGGAGGAGGAAGAAGAGTAATGAATCGTTGGCAGACCCTAGGCTCTGAAGAAGCTTACGTCGCCGGAGGATCAACCTCGGCTAACTACATCGCACGCGTAACAAGTATTGAAACGGAGGACAACACCAACGACGTTAGAAACATCGTGGTGTGCCGCTTTGTTTTTATTAAGTATGCCAATTGCAGACGGGATCGGAGTTTACCAATGTCTGAATTTGTCAAGCGGCTGGTGAGTATCAACAGTCATGCCGCATGACAAACGCCTCGGGTCTGAATTATCTGCGGAGATCTTGGAAAAGCACTGTGTCAACAAGACCGCACGCCGTTTAGCCACAACTTCATATAAATGCAAGCCTGTTGCTGGTTTCCACAACCACTAAAAGCGCTAGTACGAGATTGTGATGTCTCGCTTTGATTAATCTGCGTTTGCAAGGAAGAACGCCGCGTGTCACGTACTTTCGAGATATTGCCGTTTAAAGACTCGATCACTTCGTATAGGACCATTGATTAAATTACATTATATTTTTTGAACCTTTCGAATTTATTTTTATGACTTTTTCCTAAAGCTCAATTAATGCATAAACTGAAATTTTTTTAAATTGTGACATGTGGCGCTTCACCTTACAGTCACAGAGATGTCCGTTCTGTATCGTGTCAAATTACGACAGGTGGTGCGTAACGTTCGTGTTCGTTACCGATCGAAGTATCGCGTTAACGAGCAACGATCGCTTAGTAACCACGCTGGATGATGATTTGGATATCTCCCTTCGACATCCTCACTGCCTCGAAACGTGTGGTATTGTCTCTCATAGAAACCGCGTACATATTAGAAGTAACCTTTTCAAGTATACTATTATGTCCTATGATACACGACCTATGTAATTACAGCGAAAACTCTTACGATGTCTCGGCGATTAGTAGAGTATCGATAGTGATTAGTGTTCTCGCGCGAACCCCCCCGTAAAAGAACTGCCGCGACGCATCGTTCGCCCTGCGAACCTGCCGAGGACCGTGAGTAAGGCTGAAGAGAATTCGCCTAGTATCCCGGCCGATATTTCTCTTCGCGAGGGTTGCTTCGAGATAGATTTGCAAGATTTCACGTTTTCTACTTGTGGCCCCGAATGGGGCTACAGCGTTAATAGAATAAAAAGAGAGTGGAGATTTTCGTGCCCCTATAAGTAACGCGAAGAAGAAGCGCGCGATTAAACGCGCACGGGTTAAGCTCAAGAGAAACGTTTCACGATCTTAGCCCTCTCTAAACACTTAGACCCTAACTATAAGCGAAGAGACCTTAACTTTAACTAAAATCATTCAAATAAACAGTACGAATCGAAGAACAGGATATGTTGAACAACAATTACGGTCATTCAAGAAGAACTGAAAAGGAGCTTACAAAGAAGAAAGGAAACTCCGAAGAAGTTACAAATCGAGAACAGAAGCGTCACCGATGCCGAATTTCATAAATATTTGGCTGGCATTGGAATGACAAAACAGTCTGAAAGAAGGAATCAAGCGTTCCTCAAAGAATTTCAACAGAAGAAAAAGTATCGTGCACAACGTTATTAAACTGTATACGTTTTCGGAAGAGGCACTTGGATCGATTACTCGATGTTTACAAAAGCTTCACACAGCAGGTGTATCGTTATTATTGCCGATTGTGATTGTTCGTACAGCTACAGTACCCGCAGACGACAACGGAGAAATTTTGCGACGCATCTCGTGCGCGGTGGAAGAAAAGTTATGCACTTTCGAATTGACGGGCGCGAACCGAAATTAAAGCTAGATAGAGACATCTTCCCGGAGAGTTGCGAATCTGGACCCCGAACAGTTGGAAGCTTGCGACGACGCGATCGACATTAGTGACTTCTTCATCCACCGTGAATATACAGGAGAGAGAGCTGTACAGATTCTAGACGAAGGGATCAGAGATGATTAAACGTCCCGATTCGTCGAATATACACACACACACCCTCGCTCACGCATGCTTTTAATTACGATCACTCATCACACAACCGCTTCGCATAATCACGATCGTCTCCTTTATCCAACGATCCTACTTCGCTATACTCTTTGTCTACGTCTCTACCCGAGCGAGAAGCAAGAACTGACCAAGACGCGTATATTCGATACCGATTTAATTTTGTCGTGTTGCACAGATGTCCATGGTGCCTCTGATGTTTCGCGATTGGTGGGACGATTTCGACCGGCCGGTGTCCAGGATCATGGACCAACACTTCGGCAGGGTCCTGAACCGGGACGATCTAATCTCGCGGTTCTCAGATCTCGGCTTCGACAGACCTGCCCGTTCGATGTTCAGCGGCAGGTATTTGAGACCGTGGCGGACCGTGTCGACTCGTCAGCCCTCGACCGGATCCAGCACTATTCAGTTGGACAACAAGGACAATTTCCAGGTTGGTGGGCTCGATTGTTTATTGCTCGCAACACGTGAGCGCGATATCGCATTTCTCTCGCAGCTTGGGTTGCGGCCGGCTCAAGACTCGGACTCTCGCTGTGCCCGCAGGACGCGTTTAGAGTAACTTCGAAGCATGAGCAGGGATATTCTTGGTGAGAATGGCGTTGGTACAATTGTCGCAAGATTAAAAGCGCGGATGATCGTGGTCCTAATACCTTGTTCCCAGACTACATTCAGAGGTGCGCAAACCGTATATCCATAGTTACCACTCGATGGGACCGAGGAAAGGTCAATTGCATTATTTAAAAAATTTTTCAATTTTGTTCTTCAATTAGTAAACTACTTGTCAATATGGACCCTTTAGTTCCTGAAATTACACTAGAGGAATTGGAAGAATTTAGGCAATCGAAGTCAAAAAGAGAATACTATCATGACAATAAATACCAAGAGTCTGTCTCAATTATTATACACAAAGCATCCTACAATATTTCCTTTATCAGAAGAAAATACTATGTTTCTTGACAGAACGGGAATCGAATCTTGCAAATCTGCACGGAATTTCTTCCTTTACGAATTAAGTTTATCCTCGTAAATGAAATTCAGTTAAATAACTCGCCAGAAATCAAATATAATTGGTTAACTCTTTTTACTATTTACCAGCGTGACTTCGTGTCTGTTATTAACAGGTATGAACAATTCCCTGATACTTCTGTAAATTTTGTAGAATTTAACGGTCACCTTTGGGTCGAGTGATAACTACGGATACAGGCCAAGAATGTATTCTACTCGTAGACTACACTTGTGACCGGATCACGACTACTCGAATTGATCGAATTCCAAAATGGTCTGACGTCTATAACGTCAGATGTATATCTGAATCGGACACCGTTTGCTCTAGATTCTCAACGGCTGAGGATTTCAATGGTCCGCGCGTCCTTGCGTGTCTGTTTTTCTTTTTTTGTTATCGTGTTGTCGCTTTTCGTGAGTATTTCGTGGGTGCACTTGTTGTAGGGATGAGAATGTACGCTTCCGGTGTAGTTGACGTTCGAGGGCTAAAGCAAGCGATCGAAATATGTATTTTCTTTGTTAATTCGACGCTGTTTCAAGCGATTGTTTTATCTCTTTCGATGTGGTTTGTCGATCGTTCTTTGATGACGTGGATGGTAACAGATCAGGGCAATTATCGTTGGGCCTGTTTGAAAGCCTTGTATTCGAGCTAGCTGAAGCTCGTGTTATCGTGAGCAAACTTCGTGATGATCGTCCAAGTTTCTCACATTCAGACGTGTTCTCTCGTCCCTCCACAATTATCGCTGGACGTTCAAAGTTTCTCGTTAAAAGACTGAATATTATTGCGAAGCAAGCGAATTTCGTCTCCTGTGAGATCCCACCATTTCTATAGCGAGAGCAAGCGAGTATGTCACTCGTCAGAGTACCTCGAGCTTCTTCGGCCTACAACTCCGGACCAGTGTCGCCAGATTGAAGAAATACAGGTTCCCCCTCGTAATATATGAAACACGTTGCGCGTGCGCGACGGGTATTCAGTGGTCTGAACAATGATTAGGTTAGTGGAAGGGGAAAAGGAGGAGAGTACATGACGCCCATTTGGGCATCATCTGACGACACTGCTCCGGACTCGCTTGGAATCGGTGGGATCCCACCGGAGGGAATTTAAGGGGAAAACTGTATCACAGAGCTGAACAGGAGGATCTACGAGTAAGAACAAACAACGAAGTGTTAATTTTTTATCGCCATCATCATGCAAAGCTATAATTCGGATAAGCTCGTACGATGAGTACTAAATGTTCTTAACAGCGAGCGACTTCGAACTTCCAGGCTTACTTCTACGTTCAATCTTTCAAACTTTTCCACGTGTATCTGTGCGACGACTGTCCCACAACTTTCCGAAACGGAAAGTCATGGGATAGTCGCCGCTTCGACTGGACGTTTATGAGAAAAAAAAGAGCTAAGACGAAGAAGAAGTTGTTTGGTTGTGGATCAAAACGATAGCGTAAAATTTCCTTATCTACTAAATAATTATTGCTAAAGGAAATACTATTAGTACCAGATGTGTGCTCAACGCCTATATGCAAGGAGGTTCGTTTGAACGATTAGTGGTTTCGAGTGTAAAAAAAAAGAAAAGAAAAAAGCGCAAACGAACCGACTAACTTTGATCCCAAAGAAGAGGAAGGACCCCCAGAGCGGGGGTCCTTCCGGTGAGATTTACCGCGAAATGTAGCTCTAGAAAATGAAATGTGAAAGGCACTCTTCTACATATATCCTGACTAATGAAAAATTATTTGAAAGCCTGTCTCTTTGATTACACGTGATACGAACTGAATAAAACGCTTTGAATATATTGTTATATTATACTTGGTATATCCCTCTTATATGCGGAATCGTGAACGCACACACCAACGGTTACACAAAGTGCGCCTGTAAACGCCTAATGTAACTTAGTAACTCGATGTTAATTTCGGTTTGTCGCTAACATATGCATATACGCCGTTATGACACAGAGCTAATTTGTTCTTTACAATATTCGGAGAGCTGTCACGTATACTGGCCTATATGAGCGCGGTCTAATGACGTTAGCTTTTGTAGTATGCAGTACGAGAATGTGCTTTTTGGTTCCACTGTTTCCCCACTTTCGGCTAACAGATTTGTCCAAATCGAGTAGCTTGCGTATAGATTTCGAGATTAATAGTTTCGTGGAAGCATAATTTGCGCGGGTAAGATTACGCGAATACGTTGATGCGAAAGCAATTTATCAAAGAGTCCCGAACTCAACGGACTGATACAATCCAGAAACGTAATTTCTTTTCCGAAGCGAACTAAAAAGAAAAAATAACAAAAAGAAACCGAACTACATGGACCGAGAAGCGTGAATCATAAAAGACGGACAATTAATTTCGACCGAGCCGAACGGATGGATAAAACGACAAATGTTCGCGAACCAGTGAGAACTAAGGAAAGTTACCGAGGAACTGGAACACCAGAAGGCCCGAGAACCAATTTCTGTTTTCACCACTACTGCTACTACTGCTACTGCTTTTCGCAGTCATTTTCTCTGTAGGTTGCATCACCAAATATTTGAGGAACGTGACGTGAGGAAACTGCGTTTCATCTAAAAACTGCCTTCCCCTCCGCTCTCTTTACGAATGGTTCACAGCACCGCTGTTATAGCGTTTCGAGAAAAGATCAAAGATAAAACAAAAATATATCGTCGGAGACGTTTCGGGGACTAGGCGTTCACCCCCCGCGTGGGGGTGACGACGTCGATCTTCAGCGGAGAATAGTAGTACAGAATCAGGTCTCGAAAACAACTACTCCGTAGTCAGCGACACGATTATCGAAGGAAAATATTCTCCACGAATCGAAAAGAAGGTGCTCCCTGATCGCGGCAACGTAGTACAACATAGTTTCTATCGTCGAATCACGCTTTTACGCCGGAAGTACGTTCGTAAAAAATCACAGTTTAACCGGCTTTTGCCTCGTTTGTTCTATTTTTATTCGTTTTTATTTTCTTTCTTTTTCTCTCTATTTCTTTTTTTCTTTTGTTTTCTTTTTATGTTCCGTTTAAAAACGACTCAAAAAGTCCGCGACGCTCTCTCCCCGTCTCTTTTCGTCTGCTACCCTTTTTCGGTGAAACGAAAACTTTTGTAAGTTTCTTTTTTTTGTGTTTTATCGTAGGTACAAACGACGATCGTGTTAACAGTATTCGGTAGTCGAAAAAACGGATCGTGTCGCAAAGTGTCAGTCTTCTTTTACAGAAAGAACCGAAAATTGTGTGGGATCTGGATGTTTTTTTTAGTTCGCGGCGGAGCACCCTCCCCGCCCCCGCGTGACCGGGGGCGCCTGCCAACTCCCGAGGGATGAACGGCTCTTGAATCTTTCGGATCTCTCTTTCTCCTTTCTGTTCTCGCTACAATATATTAATTTCTATATAAAAATAAATGCTTCTCGAATTCTTTAACCATAAAGATCATAAAAAACGATGCAGATACGAAATCTCTATGTACAAAAATTTCAGACGCGGCTGTCCTCCTTTCTCTCTATCTCTCTCTCTCTGTCTCTCTGTGTATGCAGCGGTACTCGTTGCGTACCAGAAAATCTTTCACTGTTTTGTTTCCGTTGGTCTACGGTTCGAGATACGAAAGTAAAAAGATCGATTTTTTTTTTCTTTTTTTAATCCTGTTCCCGGACTCTACGGTCGTATTAATTTCGAGATCACTCGCCGGGCCCCTCAGGATTTCGCCCGAAGAACCGCGGCTCGTTCTCTCGCTCTTTCGTACGCTGTTCCTTTCCCTAGTTTGCCGGGTGTTTCTGTCAGAGTGAAGCTGCTAACCACGAGATCGACAGATCGGTCATTATCGAAAAATCGATCGCACAACCGTTGCGAACGAACGGTGTCGTTCGTGTCAGTCGCGCGAATGATGCGTGTAGTAGTATAATTGGCCTTGCCCGTGAGTGTGTTTTGTACGATGCGTGGTGTATATCTCACCTACTTGTATGTAATGCTCGCGTCTTTTCTCGTTTGCGGAAAAAATGGGAACAACGTCACACAAGTAGGCGCGCCTGACAGCTACATCTTTCCGGTTTGGTTTCCTTTCGCGGCCGCTACGTAGGCCGAAAGCGCGCGGAGACGTTACATCAACTGCGGTAAACGGGATCGAGAATGCTTAAGCGAAGCTTGTACACGATCTTTTACATTATTGTTTCAATTCTATTTGGTCTGGCGACTCCGGACGTGATATTCTCGTGATTCGTAGGAGCACAAGGCTGCGTAGATAATTTCTATAGCGATGCAGATATCGCGCGGTATCGGTTGTTCAGCCTCGAAGCAATTTTGATAATGCCAAGTAAACGGTTGTAATGCGCGTGCGCTAGCCAAGAAACTCTACACGTGATCTTCGCCCAGATGCGATCTTCCGGATGAACCTGCTGTTGGAAATACTTTTTTGTAAACAGTGTGGGCCTAGTTATGCGTTTTCTCTCGAAAGCAGGCGAAGTCGCCTTCGCCCGCCAGAGCGGGCTGATTTTGTTGCGGAAGCTTGTCTCGATGATGGTCAATATTGTATTGCCTATTGTACTTCGTTATAATTCACGAGAAGAAATTTGTACGCAGAATGTCGGTAATTTGAAGTGCGAAGCCAGAAGCGATAATCGATGGTGGACTTCCACTGCTCGGTTTTTTAAAAATACTAGGTCTCCTCGGTCAGACTAGTAGGCATCGTGTCGGTCAGAATATTGCGTTTGCGTTTATCCAGATACTAATGATTTTTTTGTTGTCCTATATGCTTCGCTCTGCAGGTTATACTGGATGTTCAACAATTTTCACCCGAAGAGATCACGGTGAAGACGGTCGGCAATAACATAATCATAGAGGCCAAACACGAGGAGAGGCAAGACGAGCACGGCTATGTCAGCAGACAATTTCTACGCAGATACGTCTTGCCCCCATCTCACGATGTGATCAACATTACCTCGAGCCTTTCTTCCGATGGTGTGTTAACTATCACGGCACCCAAAAAGGTAAGCAACGAAGAGGAGAAGAAGCAGCGGTGGCCCCGGCGAATCCGAAGATTCGTCCGTCGTGCCGTCGATCAACCGACCCTCTCCCGACTTTTCCTCTTTTTTTCTATTGTTTTTGGTTTTTGGATTAATTTTTTTTGTCTGTGCGGCTTAAGAGACTCTTTCAATTCCAATCATCCGATTCTGCCGTTGTAGTAGTATTAGAGAAGATGGAGTGCCGACCATTTATCTCGATCATAATACGAGTCTGCTCTAAACTATAAAAAGAACGTTCTGGCTGTATTAAAACATTATCACGTCGATGAGGTACATTCGTGTTGCAAAGACGCGTTCATCGACTCGAACTCGATTATTCGATTGTACATTTTTTGATAGTTTAAACATTATTTTCAGACTATTAAAGTTATTACTGTACGAAATAGTATTTGAATTTCAGAGTTTCTCGACATTTTTCTTTTGCACAGATGGAAATTGTACTCTCTTCAATGTGTGCAAACAATAATAGAAACAGATACAGTGGTGAAAGTAGGAATTCGGGGTTAGAGTCGAAGAACTGCGACTACTGAGTGTTCCTCATCAGAATGTCAACGGGTCGGTACTTTCAGATTCTCTCAATATCGAGCGGACATCGTGAAAATACACGGGTTGAACCTAACTTAAAGGGCGCAAGGACTAACACAGACATCTACGCTTGATCTAGCCAAAGTGACGCTACGTATTTCTCATCTCGATATCACATACGACGCATGTCATGCGTTTTCAATTCGTATCTTATAGAAATTTAGGAGAATTCAAACGATTCAAATTTTATAGACCGATCTTCACCTTGGGTGCAAGTTCGAGTGCAAGGTTAAGTAGCGACACCGCGAGCAGTGATCTCTGAACGAAGGAAAGGTCACGACATTTTTTAGCATCTTTCAAAAGAAATTCGACCTTCAACGTCAGAATCGATCGATATGAACAAACATTACAATTGGGCGCAATGATTGTTACAAAAAATGGCTTTAAAACGTTAGACAACTCGGATCCATGAAACTAGTACTTATTTTAAATTACAAGCTATCGAGTTTTGCCATAAAACATCCGCAGTCTACTTAGAACGTTCAAAGCTATTTCTCGCGAAACAATTGGCCATTATTTGTTATTCTGGTGTTTGTTTATACTCGCCGATCTTGGCACATTTCGACGACGATTTCCACCAAAAGAGGCTGTCCCAAAAATCGTCACCTTCCCTTGCTCGTATCTTTGTGCTTTCGTCAAAGTTTTCTTACATTAGGACACGTAACAAGATAATTTAAATGCGTCGGTACATCGACCGCTTACCTAATGCACGTATCTCGAAGTGCTCTTCTCAAATTGTTCGAAATGCGAGGAAATTTCAAACACTAGTCAGACCAAATTATCGTTGCGTACGGACTGTTCAAGCACCGACCCCGTAGGGTGCACTATAAAAACACAAATATAATAAAAGCCTCGTTGCATTTCACTCCCTTATTTTTGACATTAACTTAAAAATAAAGTAATAAATTCTTTCTCTTTTCAGGGCGAAATATCTAGCGGAGGCGAACGTCTCATCGATATCGTGAAAACTGGCGAACCAGCCAGCAAACCGATCAAAGTGGAAACTACTGCCGAATAAACAAAAATGAGATAGTTCATAACCCCTCTCCCACCCCCCACAACAATTTATAGTCTACCATTTGCGTTTATTTTTTATATACAAATTTTTACGCTTGAGTATAGAATAATGTTTTGATAAATTACCATTTGATAAATTTTGTAATACGGTAACGTGTAAAAGCGGAAATATTAAATTGTTCGTGAGATTCAACAAAATTGTAACCAGTAATTTCCTGGATCTTCTAGAAATATACAATATAAATATACATTTCCAATACAATATGTATAATTACAGGATACAAGCCTGGATGTCACTTCTGAATAGCAAGAAATTTCGGAAAAAACGTTCACTCGAAATTGTAACCGCTGTTCATGTAGAATTATTTACAGCCAGTAAATGTCTAAACACAGATTCCTAGAACCTCGGACCACATTTGAACGAAAGTGAAAAACTCGACAACACATTTTGTTCGTTATCTTTATTTATTATTAAATACACTCGAGCCTACTATAACATGATGAATTCGTTTCGCGTCGTATCGGGATCGTATTAAGCGATAATTACAAATAATACTAACAAGGTAATATTACTTGCAAGTAGTGCCATACTGAAACCATATTGAAAACGCACCGTGTTATAGGAGGCTTGTCGCAACTTCAGAATTGTCTCGAAAGTCGAGTACATGTATTGAAAATGCTAAGCGATCGCTGTTGATGACCTCAACAACGCAAACTCCGCGACTGGCTTCGGGCCGGAACAAACTATCACAAGTGACATCCGGATACAAACTTCAAGGTCGTAATACGTGAGTAGAACCAAACAAGAAGGCACACCAAACGGAAAGAGAAAGAAGGAGAACGGTCGAAAGAAAATGGAAGAATAAAAAAAAAAAAAAGAGAAAAAGTGTTAAATAATACCCACGGTAAACTGTCGCGCTCCGCACCGGAACCTCCTCGTCTACATTTTCTCGTCCTGTTGTATCAGCAGTCTCATGGACCACGTAAAAGAAGCGGAGGTATGGTTCACTGGTTGGTGGGTCTTCGGGTGTTCTTCACGTCCGAACTAAACGAAGGTTGATTTACGAATGCACCGAGCGGTCGCGGCGAGCCGGTTTATATAGGCGCGCGCCGTCGCAGCGTGGAACCTTCTAGAAGCTCCGCGCCGGCAACCGGCACCCGACACCTAAATGCGCATTACCCTTATGCTCGCGATTTCGAGGTTTTTGCTAGGATTTACGCGATCGACAGTGGTCGCAACGTCCTCCCGGTGGCGAGAGCTACCGTTTGACAGCTTGTCGAACGGAATTATCAACGTTTTCGATGAAAATCAAAGAAAATACTAAGTATTGATCGGCCGAGCCCGGGGCATGCATTCTAGCACGTTCTCTCGCTCGGAGCCCCACCATAACCTAACCCACACGAGATCGCAGCTCCTCTCTCTCTCTGTCTCGACACGATAGAACGGCTGCGACCTATCCTGCCGTGTTTATACACAAACAGAGCCGGCCGTGTAAATTTTATTTGTTTTGATTGTTACACACCGGTGGAAAGGACCGCTCCCAGGGAGCACGGCGGCGTAGATTCTAGAATCGAGGGCGAATCGAGGTCGTCCTTAGCCGTGTACTTCTACGCAGAACCTACGGTACCCACCAGCATATATGTAGAACCTGCCGGTGGCCATTGTTTTCGTTTTGTTTCGACGGATAACCGGCGTTTTTCGATGGACCCGAGAGATTTATTTCGCTTGAACTGTCATTTTTATACATTTACTGCGGACGGTAACGCAACGAGATATCACAATATAAGGATATTGAGAACATTTTACAGTAAAGATGGAACTTAATATACATATGTAGCTGGGAGCTATTTTTAACTGAATAAATCCATTGACCCTTATCCTTCAACTATTCCCCGTTCCCTTATGTATGCATGTTGCGACAGCATAGATTCGTGAATGAACGCAAGTTTCTGTTTGTACGAGTGTGAAATTACAATAAACTTTTCTTTTTAATTGTCGTTATGTAAACCTGCGTTTACGTCTACAGTAAGAATATTGTCGTTCGCATTGAGGTAAATCGTTTTGTTTTGAAATTACCCCTCTCCTTTTGTCCGTCTGTCAAACATAATGGACGTAGAACTCGAAGATACGTTTTGATAATTGTTTCTATTTTCGGACTGGAGCTTATTAACGCGAGTAGCCGAGAATAGGATGCATTTATGCACACACGTGTATAGGTGTATTGACACCGTCAACACGACCATAAGAGCATAGCGGCGAATGTGATAATGTTGCGTAACACATCAGGATCACATTCGCTCGATAAGCCTGCGACGGAATTTTTCCAATGTAGCACGTGCTTCGGAAGCTACGCAGTATTCGGCCGGCCGGCGAGAACCCCGTAAACGACGACTCCTAACCGAATTCTGACGAGGCAAATTCATGGGAAAGGACGGCGCGGCGATGAGTTGAAGGTCATTCCGAGGCGTGCCCATGATACGAACGCGTGACGCAATAGCGTGGCTGCGTGTTTACAAACATAAGAGTCACGACCTCGGCCGGCGAGTGTGGTTAACGTTCCGCAATTAATCTAATTCGCTGACTGAAAGACGACCTCGTTAACCAGCCGAATGCAAGTTCAACTTTGTTACCTTGCCGAACGTTCGAGACGGCTTCGGACTCGTTCGCTGACAGTGCAGATTGTTTGCTACGGAAGTCAAAGTGTCCAATCTCGGATTACAGATTCCACTATTACGGAAGAAATTAAGACTGCTGTCACTTATTCAGTGGATCGAGTGCTGCGATAAAATCTGATTAACACGCGAGACAAACATGTTTTGTAATTTATAATACTATCAAATAGTTCGGAAATGAATCGACAGTTGACCTAATAGATTTTATAACTGTCTTATCGAACCGTATTTTTTATCCATCGATTACGATCTAAAGCACTCCGATACTTGAATTAATTACTTAAACCCTGTCGAGTATGATAATTGAATCAGATAATTAAAGAACAGAGTTCGCATTTCATTCGATGCGTGTCACGATCACAAAGTTTTCACTATTGACAAAATTTTATAATACAGTTTTTCATTAAAGTTATGTACACTAACGAGAAACAAATATGTGTTATCGGATTTATGGAAATCGATACGCCCAGCAGGGAAACATTTTCGAAATTTGTTGCGTAACATGATTAAACCAATTGCTGCCGCTCGCTGGTCCATCTCTTATTGATTTCGTACTACTTCTGCGAATAATAAAGATTGCACAAGCATGCTAATATCTATGCTACGTAATAAATTAAAGTCTGCCCGTTAATACGTGTCCATCAGTGTAATTGACTATGACATTTCTAAATGTAATTGCCACAGTGATATATCGTGATTCGTTTCTAAAGTACGAAGTTTGGAAAATTGTAATGTGTAATACATTATTGCGCAATACGTGCCGCTGCGTCGCGCCGGCAGCTGTTGCAGCGTTATCGAATTTTCTTTTTGCGCGTATAGACCAGTTCTGCGCTGCCGGAAGATGCGCAATTAATGCAATATTATTCAAGGAAACACGGGATCCTGAGAAAGGTGGTCCACGTCCCTTGGGAAAGGCTTTGTGTGTCGCTCGAACGCATAATGCCTCGCGCGACAAAACAGGATTCACCTTCCTTGGCGAGGGTAAGGATCAAGGTATCGGAGCTGCCTTGGTAGTACAATGATGAGAGCAGATGCTTCGATAAATTCGCCCGGCAGAAAAATGGAGAGGTACGGAACGATTGTTGCGTGCAGATGGGGACCGCTTGGTTCACGGTGCCCTGAATGCGTTTCCGTAGGTGCACGAGCGCGTGAAATCCCGGGGAACGGGATGCGACGCAAACAGTTTTTGGATCCGAAACGTCGATACGGACATGGACGCGCGTTACATCGAATAACGCAAATATAGGAACGCCGGTTTTGCAACCGCGAGGTCGACGGGTATATTTAGAATGTAGGATGCAGGCGTGCGATGGACATCTTTGCGTGACCCGACGCAACGTGACGTTATCGCAGCGTTCGTCCACCCCGCGACTCTTCAAATTACATTTCATCAGCTGATGTAATTCGCCGGCGCGCTTCGATCCGCCGACTCGGGGGACAGGGAAAAATTGGCGACGAGGTTACTTGACGGCAGAGTTGGGCAAACACTAGTCACAATTACGATTATTGACTAATAACTTCAGTCAACGACCATTGCCTAGCTGAAAATACCGGTTCTCGTTCGATTACCGAAGTTAAACGGCGTAGGACGGGGTCCGCACCTAGGATGGGTGACCGCTCGGTAAAAAGCCGGGAAGTGACCCTCTGGGTGCGTTTCACGTGTTGTTGGCAAAATAGGTGGTTCGGAACCCACCTTAATAAAAAGTAGGTCCCGCTGAAATTAGAAATTAGGCGATAGTTGAGGATTGGTAAAGGGAGAGGTGGTGGAATGGATTTGAAACCCTGAGGGGACCAAATATCATTACATACTAATAACTTCATACCCTCTACAAAAGTGACTAATGATTGATGCATAAGTAAATAGTTGAGTTGCTATGACTAACAATCAATCGGACTATTAGTCATTTTTAATTACTAGTTAATTCGTGCCCTACTCTGCCTGACGGACACGGAATTCTCTAAAAATTCTGTTAAGCCCCCTTGTCGGAAGATTTTCTTCGCGGATCGTTCAAATTTCATTTGACACGTGCACGACCAATTTTGTGTTTCATATAAGACTATTTCAAGTTTAACTACGTAATATGCGTGAGTTTTCCATAATTGAAATATCGTTTTGAAAATTGAACGCTGCGGGGGCGGGGGGTGGTGAATTTCTTCGTTTCTCTACCGTACAAATAATTACAGGGATTTGTTGCCAATCATTTTACTGGAAAGCAACAACTGACTACGTGCATTGGGAGTGCTCCGGTCCGTTGAGTTCCAGAATATTCCACAGATGGATGCAGCAGGTAATCGATAGTTGGAGCGGACGAGTTTTATACATAGTATATATGTATATATGTGTATGAATATTCGAGTCTAGGAAATGAAACTGACGCAGAACAAAATGATAAAAAGCGACCGTTGGTAAATATAGAAATATTTCTGATATAACGCATTTCATCTGGTTCGGCTTTTCGATTAAAATCGTTATCGAAACGTCTTATACATATATGCAAACATAAATATTATTCGCCTCGGTTCTGCACGTCGTAAACAGAGACATTAAGCTATATGTATATTAGATGCATAAATAACAACTTTGTGTTTATGCGAGGCAACGTGCTCCGGATCACGTACCCTCGAAACGGCTGCGCTAAATGCAAAAGTTCTTAACACGCGATCGTTCCTGACCTAGGTTCACTGAGATCCTTGTAAAATGTCAAAGCTATACTAAGCTCGATTAAATCTGAAGGCAATTATCCGCTTCCGTACTGCACTCTGGAAGAAAAAAAAATGTTCGTCCCTTTGCTACAAACTGATAGCGGTACGTTTACGTCCGTCATTTATAACACAGTACGGCGTTGGGTTGAAAAATCCTCTGAAAGTTTTTCTTGTTACTATTCAGATAACAACCCAGTAGTTGATGCGACATAAAACTATTTTAAAAAGATACAACATTGATTTTTTAATCTGAACGAATTTATCTCCCGTTGAACAAAGTGTTCTCAATTTCGTTCATTCAGTTCCATCGAGAAATGTGTTGGAAATCATTTTTAATGTAATCATAATATCATCTTCAATCGACGAGCGATTGAACGAAATGGGAATCCTGGAATGTTAAAAATAGAAGGAACGTACTACACGTAATTTCAATTTACGCTGACAGGAACAACATTTAACAGAGATTGAGCGGATAATGCAATTAGGTACGGAAATGTAATTTTAGCATCTTACTCCAGGTATCATCGTTTTCGCGGCTGAGTCTATTAAGCAAAATTACTTTGTCCCGCGATTACTGTGTTAGAATATTCGATGCACATTGATAATGAAAATACTGTTAACAGGTGTGACCCACTTTTTCTTGTGGCTAACGATTTTGCGTATCTCTGCGATAAGGATGATTACCTTGAAATTTAAAGAGCAGCGACCCATTCGTTGCCGTACATTCGGACCTTGCTCATCAATCATCTGATTAATTTCACATTCCCTAGACTCGTGTCGTTGGATAAAGTGTGTAAAATTTAATACTACTGTTTTTTAAAGACGATGCTTTCCTAAGAATTAAAGAGTTCGTCGCTTGCATTACTTTTGTTATGTCCGCACGGTGTGCAAACAATTTTTCCACAGCGGAATGTCGTGTCGAAAACAAATGCGAAAACGTTACTGCAGCTTTATATTCCAGATGCATCCATGGACCGTCTTACTATCGATTCTGCCCGTGACCGAGCTATACCTGTGATATCTGCGCAGTTTCCCCAGGACTGAAATAGTCACGACTATGTCTTTCGAATATCAGTTTCGTTGGAAACGCGATCCAATTATGGACTTTAGAGAAAAACGTACTAGAATGCGAAGAAAGCTACACAGGAGAGATCATACCTACACCGAGCATCGTTTAAATAGAGGCTCAGCGTGTGGTACAAAGGATCCAAATTGAAACAGTCTCCGGGGGACGTTAAGCTGCTATAAATGGTACACCCGACGCAGAGTTGGTCGTAGTTACCACGAAACTTAATATTCCACCCGATATTTTTAATAGCATGCGATCAATAAACTATGAGTGCTGTTCGTTTTATAACGTGCTCCATTGCGCAGCACACGACTAAATAAATCGTACGTAATCCGGAATATAATTGCTATTTTCATAAATTATAATTTTTTATACAGGTCCTCGGTCTGGGAGTCGGGCAGAAGGGACGGTAGATTACAAAGGAGATTTGTTTATTGACTAACATGATGATATAATCAAATAGTTATTCCGAGAGTTCATATTGCTAATGATAAATACTATAATAGGCAATGAAAATGTAACTTGTTTAGCCCGCGAAGCTGCGTATTGTAATGTAGTTATAATGAAAGTGAAATAAAGCGCGCCACTTTGCGGAGTACAGCGACGTCTCTGGCAGTTTCGCAAACCCTTTGCAGAGACACGTTGCAGTGCGGTTATATGTACTGGCAGATGATAAGTGATCGTAGATATTGCGTACCTGACGATACGCTACGAAGCTTCTTTGTAAAGTATTTGCAATCTTCGATTTTGCATTCCTTCCCTAGGTGAACCCGGCGTATCACGCTCTACCGCGACCGGCTCCAGAACGTTTATCGTTTTCATTTCGAGTACAGCCGGCTTTTCACCAGGATGGGTCAGCACTTCCGTGTACACATCCTCTTTCGCCGCGAAGAGAAGCTGATAGGTGTAGGTTCCGAGTAAAGCGCCGAAGCACGGTCCGATCCAGTAAATCTGAGGAAAAGTTCGTTCGAGAAATGATTATCGGATGCAATCTAATCTGTGCGATTCCAGGCTAAACGCTTGCACACTCAATAAGCCTGCGGAGAGAGAGCATCGTGTGTCGATAACGTTACCGTTAGAAAGCATGAGGCAACCGAGTTCGTGTTTTTTATCGAGAATATCGGAGATTAGATCATAAACTAATCAGATTTTGTAGTGCATAACGCAACAAGAAGCTATAAATCCTTGAACGAGCCAATAAATTAAGCAATTGAGATGATTTATCGACTTACCCACTGATCCTTCCAGTAGCCGTGAAAGAGGGCGGGAGCGAACGTACGGGCGGGATTCATACTGCAGCCAGTGTAGGGACTCTGTCAACAATATTATTTATTCGAACCATTCATGTTTACAAGAAAAATCCGAGCGTTCGAGATTGCGCTGAATTAATTTGTTAATGTTACTTTATCTTTTTTATTAGTTGTTAAAAAATGTTTTACCCATCGGTTCACCACTAATGAGTCTTTCAATGGTATAAAACGTATTTTTTTCGTTGAAATTAACGTCGTACTCGCTCTTATCAGATATTCAAACGTTATCCAAATGTATGTAACGAGCAAAAACGACGAAAAACTTGTTAATATAAAAACCATTTGCGTATCTCTGCGTGATTTATCGATTTATGAAGCTTTTTATCACGGTCTCAAGTATAATATCAGAAAAAGATCCAGTAGTTTCCGATAAGACTGTGGAAAATGTATTTCGAAGAAGAGATTCCTACGGGTATATTAGATTTAATAGAAAAGCCAGAAAATTTTACAGCAATGTACGATGATAGCGATTCATCAAAATGCTAATCTAATACATACACGTAACTATAAGATAAAGTTTCTATTTTATAAAGTAATTTCCAGTTAATAATGGTTATGCAAGTGACATTGTAAATTGAGAAATATATGCTTGCAACTTAAGGATATCATTGTAGTAGCAGTAGTATAGGAAACAGTTCTCCCCTACTGTTCGAGCGAGTTGGCGTGATAGTGGGGTCTGCGATTCAAGAGAATATAGCAATCGTGAGCCATTTCGTTCGGGCCTGATTTTAACCTTGCTCTATAAATTTTCGAAATGTTATCTTGGACACGAGAAAAGTTTTCGAAAACCATGTCCCCATCATTTTATTACATTTCTATATTATATAACAGATAATGTATAATCTATATTATAGAACATTCTGTGTTCTCTGTAGCTTCAAGTACGAATACGTAATTTTAAAATCGTATTAACACACTATCGACGGGTAACACCGAGCTTAACTCACACGTCTAGACGAAAATCTGCATAAAATGTATTAATACCCGACCCGCCGATCGGCGCCAGTCTACGGGAAAGGTATTAACACCCGATCCGCCGATAGTGTGTTAATAGTAATTTTGTGATCGTAGAAAATGTGAAGCTACCTATGCGAGCAAGATCATTTTGTTTTGGTCCGAACTAGTTACATTTTTAGCTTGGTTTCTCAGAGTAGCATGCATATATGAATTTCAATTGTTTACAACCACGAAATCCATAAGGATTCCGAAAGAGAGATATCGTAAAAAAATACTCACCGCTGCGAGCGAGATTCCGACAACGGAGAAACCGAATCTGATCGCCGTGGAGTCGGTGGTGTGAGCGCATCTAGGGTCCCAAGTTGCGCAGGCCGCGCAGAGAATGAAAGAGGTGCACAAGATTTCAATTAAGATTGCTTGAGCGGTACCGACGCCCTCGTGGACGACTGTGACGCAGAGGCCAACAGTCGAATTTGGGTTCCCGCCGTGGAAGAGCTCGGGTGGCGTTATCATCTGCTCTGATAGAATCACGCGTAAGTTGATGTCTCAGCTAATTAAGATTGAAGCTACACATGGACATCGTACCATCAGCACGCCGTAGCCGAGAGTTGCGCCTAGAAATTGACCTAGAACGTACATGATGCCCGTTGGGATGCTTTTTAGTCCTATGATGACAGACCCGATCGTCACTGCTGGATTCAGGTGAGCACCGCTCACGTGACCTAACATCTACGATAAAAATCGGGCGAATCGTGTTACTTTCATTAGGCACTGAAATTAACAGTTATTAAAATGTTACCCTTAGGCAGTGGCGGCTCGCTTATAGGCACCGTGGAACTGCCCCCTGTTGCCGCTTGATATTATCGATAACATTTAATATAACTACTCATTTTTTCTTTAATTCTTTCTTTATACTTGTACAATATACAGAATATCAAAAAAATTCCTTCAACTCCCGGAAATGGACGGTTCCCGAGGTGATTTGAAGCAACATTTTCCTTTGAAAAAATGGCCGGCGCGGCTTCGTTTGGGAGTTATTAACGAGAAACACGGACCAATCAGAGCGCGGCTACAGCGGACGGACTCTGGCTCGTTCAACGGGAACGCCACGCTCAGCGAGACCTGTCGGCGAGCCGGATCCGTTCGCTATAGCAGCGTTCCGATTGGTCCGTGGTTTTCATCAATAACTCCTAAACAAAGCTCCGGTGGACATTTTGCAAAAGGAAAATGTCGCTTCAAATCACCTCGGGAACCTCCCATTTCCGGGAGTTGAAAGAATTTTGGAACACGCTGTATAATCCTTAAGCTTAATGTCAGTAGCCAACCCCCTTTTACGCAATTTTAAAACAAAGGCTAAACATTTTCTGGAGCAGCACCCCCGCTAATTTCAGCCTCGAGCCGCCACTGCCCTTAGAAACCTCTACATAAAATATTTTTTTGGAAGAAACATTTTAGAATGTATACAATATATTAGGTTGGGGAAAAAGAAATCCATTATTTTTGCGCGAACTTCAAGATTTTCTTTAACATGTTTCGGAATGTCCGATTTGGGTGAAATATGCACCGTTTTCTTCTAGAATTGGTTCCCATTTTAAAGGTAGCTTCATAATGCCTCTCTCATAGAAATCTTGGTCCTTATTGGCGAAAAACTGTAAAATGTACCGAATTTTCTCTTTGTTGACTTCCGTTTTTAACACCCTGTAACTCACAACTGAATGGACCAAACAAAAAACAGCAAAAGAATTTTTTTAGTGTGAAATGTCACCTTCACAAAGAGCATAAATCTGAAATTGTTTGATCGATACTTTACGAGATATCGATCACTACAGCTATCTACCAAAAAAATAATGGATTTCTTTTTCCCCAACCTAATATAATAAGAGTTCCATAGGAACACATTATTTTGGAACACTTATTAAAAAGGATCTCTGATCAAGGAACAACGAGTGAGAATATCTGAAAGACTGTCGAAACTACAGCCTGAAAAACAACAGTTCTCCAGCTTGCATTTTTTCAACAGGGCTATTATTAGAAAGAAAACGATCCGGTCATTAAGCGGAATGTTCTTACCATGATCAGAAGATTAACTGTCATGCCGAACGCTATGGACGCTTGCAATGGCGGCGGTGGAACAGCGCTCATGGATCCAATGGAGCCCATGCATCCAATGAACAGGAGAATTCCCGTTCCGACCACTTCCGCGATGAACATCGTGGTCGTGCCTTTCTGCAGGGTCCATTTCGAGACTGCAAAAACAGGAAATATTATTCGTGTCCCCGTTTGTTTCTCAACTAGCGCGCCTCGAGACCCACTTTCTGCGGTGTCCCCCATGTTAAACGAGCGATCCTCCCGGCCGAACTAAACAGGAACGGTTGCTCTGACAGTGAACGCCGTAATCAGCACTCGAATTGCTTTAACAATACTAATCAACGGCTATCGTGTTTCTCCAATTCGCTTAAAAAGAAGACGCCTTATCGATCAGCGATACGTTACGGTTGTTCGTCGAATCAGTGCTTGATCGCGAGGCTCAAGAGGACTTACAAGAAATTTCATTCTACCGGCGCGTCATCTCGACGTTGTCGACGGCGAACAATATCGCGCGGCATCATACGATTCCGAATCATCTTGAAATCACGACGTGCCTCGTGCTCTTTCCGACATTCTTACAAAACACACGGCGCGGCGCCCTGATAGCACGTAGGACAATTCCCAGTCGTCGCAACGCTATCATCACGGTGTAATCATAGAAAATCACGAAATAAGGGAAGGCAGAGCCCTGTACCATAAACGATCGGTTTATACATGCAAAACCGCCGTTTATTCGTGGTAAATCGGTCGGCGAAGACTTCCGCTTCGCCGTGTATGTACCTCGTGTACATAGTACGCCCGCGGATAGGAGATATAACCAAGTATAATCGCGACGATTTCAGCTAAATTCACTTCGAATTCTTACCGTGCGCCGAAACTTTGTTAAAATTGCACCGAATCGCACACGGCAAATTGTTCCGTGGGAGATTTCACGCAAGCGCCGCACCGGCTAAACATGAATCCCATGGATACTGCGCGGTACGACCGGTCTCAGTCGTCGAAAAGATTTCACCGGCGATCATTCACCGGGAAAACATGACCGATTTGACGAATACGAATTATCGGAACGTCCACTACCAATCGGATATCGCGTTCACGGTCCGAGTAGCGAAAACCCTGCTGACGCCGATCGGCATATGGCCGTTGCGTAAAAGCGACACGTTCTCGGATCGTCTGAAACTGTTCGCTCACGTTGGCCTAATTTTCACCTTAATGTGCTTTCTATTGGTGCCCCATGTGATCTACACGTTCCACGACGCCGAGAACCTGTCGCGATACATGAAGGTGATCGCCGCGCAGGTTTTCAGCCTGTTGGCGATCATCAAGTTCTGGACGATCATCATCAACAAGAAGGACATCGGGTACTGCCTGCAACAGATGGAGATACAGTACAGAGAGATCCAATGCGAGGAGGATCGAGCCGTCATGAGACACTCCGCGCAAGTCGGACGATTCTTCACCACCCTCTATTTGGGCCTGTCCTACGGGGGCGCGTTACCTTATCACATTATCCTTCCTCTGATGTCCGAGAGGATCGTCAAAGAGGATAACACCACCCAAATACCCCTGCCCTATCTGAGCAACTACATCTTCTTCGTGATCCAGGATTCGCCGCTCTACGAGATCACTTTCGTCTCGCAAATATTCATCAGCAGTATCATACTGTCCACCAATTGCGGGATTTACAGCATGATCGCCACCATCGCGACGCATTGCTGCGGATTGTTCGAGGTCGTCAGCAGACAGATCGAGACCATGCTCGAGTACAAAGAGGATCAGCTGTACGAGCGGTTCAAGGAAATTATTCGCTATCATCTGAAGGCAATCGAGTAAGTCTAAAATCACAGTGGACCCGACTTCGTCCGACGTCCGACTTCGGCGCACACGCACGAGCGTTTTGAATGCCTCGGGAGGCATGTGTTGGTGCCGCAGTGGCCCGAAATCGGACGAAACAGTCGGGGTCTACGGTAGCCGAACCTTTTCAAGTGCTTCGAGGGAGGTCTCAATAGGACCCAACCCATGGGACAACCGAAGTCGGACGATGGTCGGAGGAAAATCGAATCATTTTGTTTTTCGTCCTATACTAGAATCCGACATCGGGCCACTGCGAGAACATCGGCCGAAGAAGTCGGCCGTACCGGCCACCAACACATGTCTCCCGAAGCATTCAAAACGCTCAGGCGTGTGCGCCGAAGTCAGACGTCGGACGAAGTCGGGTCCACTGTGATCTTAGCCTAAGACAAGTATGGCTTATTGAGACAAAATCGGATTTTTCTATGCTGTTCGTGTCCAGCTGAACTGAACCCATGAATTATCGAATTTAGATCATTTTCGATTAGAAAGCATTTGTTTTTATCTTTTTTTTATACGTATTTAGAAATACTCTTGGCAACATGCCGCAAATGAATACATATAATGAATAGGAACTATATTTTTTAAAGCATTGCAGATTACTTTCTCGAATGCTTATGAAAATATACGTAATGATATGAACGATATTTTCTGGACACTTTTTCAGGACAAGATATATAAATAGGTTTTAATTTCGTCTCTGCACGATAAAATGTTCAAACAATTTTGCCAAATTTTATCCCCGCTAAAAATGTTGATCAATAAGAACCATTATCATGATTTAAACGTGTTTGCTTTGCAGATTTGCCGAGATGATTGAGAGCGCTTTGAGCACGGTGTTTTTGTCAGAAATGCTCGGCTGCACCGTGATCATATGTTTCCTCGAATACGGAGTGATTACGGTATTAAGAATATAAATTAAAAAATAATGAAATGTAGATCGTTAAGTCACCATTTTTTTTTTGTTTTAGGAATGGTCGAACCACATGATACTCAGCACGATGACGTATGTTGTCCTGATGACATCCATTTTCGTGAACGTGTTTATAATTGCATTTATCGGCGACCGTCTGAAACAAGAGGTATCATCGTCGAAATAAATTATGTTGAATACTTAACTGCGAAGACGGTTCGTCAGCTTTTTCTTTTTATACGTAATTAATCAAACAAACCGATCACAATCTGCGCAACACATCCCTTCGCGGGCGAAAATTGTTTATCAGTGTATAAATATAGATGCGACACTTGGTACAACGAGTATCAACCGTTGTGTCTCTTGTTGAAAATATTTTCACGAAACTGCAAACAGATCCGGTTGCGGTACCTCCGGGGAGAGCGAGCACAAACTCGACGTCACGCAGTGTTTCGGCTGATTTTTATAGGCGTGTCCACGCTGATGCTTCGATCTAACCTTGGCGAAGGTATTACGAAAAATAGGAATATTTTTATCTCGCATTAATGACTGATACATCGATACGCGTTCCATATGGAACTTGAAACTACCGAGTGTCGAGATACGATTGTATCGCGTCCGCTTTTTTACGAGTCCCGAGGAAACAGGAAAAAACATAGTTTCATAATTTCTTACCAGATCTCGCCAGATCTTATCTGAACCCTTCGCAGTTAAGTGGTTATTAGAGTGCTACACTATCACGATCTCCAATAACGTGTAGCATTTTATGAAGAGCGCCAGAGTGGGGGAAGCATCGTACTTCGTGACGTGGTACGATCTGCCCGAGAACATGATCGACGGCTTGAAAATGATCATTCTCCGAACCAGTCGTCCAACCAATTTGACCGCCGCGAAGTTATTCGACGTCTCGCTTCTGGCATTTTGCGATGTAAGTTTTGTCTACGAAAAACGCATGTCCCACCGGAGCATTTTCTAACGAAAAGAAAAAAAATCCTAACGCAGGTATGCAAAACTTCGGCAGCGTATCTGAACTTCCTGCGAGCAATGACAGAATGAAGAAGATCTATTCGCGTGGGCTGGTGGACATGTCCGTGTGGAACAGACGACCGGAAACGACATGTTCCAAGTTGCTCGTGTAAAAATCAACTCCGATACTCATGGTTATACTTGATAGAATCTCATACGACTACATAGAATAAAGCGACAAAAGAAAATGTTCCTTTCAATTTTACATGGAAATATTTTGCGAACGATCATTTAACTGTCACATGTTTCGGCAGCGTTTCCCGACCAGTATGCTCACTAAACGCCTTCCACGTATAGAAAATGGCGGATTTCGCGTGTTTCAGTTAAAAAAAAATTTTCATTCATCCGTATATGTTTTTATAGAAAACAAGAGTCTCAGTTGGAATATGAAAAGAGATGTCCGCAAACTTACGTGTCTATATGGTATCGTGATTGCTTTTGACTGCTGTCCCCCGGGGAAAATTGTCGAAGCAGCGATTCAGTTCCAGCCTGATCCCAGCAAACGATTACAGAGAATCGTAACAAAAGCACCGAACAATCTCGGCTGCATTAGAGAAAATAACGAACATTAAGCGCATTCGGAACTTCGATCCGCGATTTATTCATGCGCAGTCCGTTCGATGGCAATTTTGTCTGCGGCGCGGCGCGTCGGTGCATCGCTATGATCGCGTGGTATTGGGTATACTCTCTTCAGTCCTTACGGTGGGTTCGATCTATTAAAGATTGCACAGAATCGTCGTAGGATAATTGTGTCATGGAACGACTGGAGCAGGCGCAGGCGGACATTTCCGGTTCGCAATGTTGTCCGCAGCTTCCAGTCGTTGCGCGAGCTTTACAGAGACCGGGGGCAAGAAGATGAGCAAAGCCGCGAGGGCCAAGGGCTACCAGAACGTTCATCGCAAATCGGATTTCGTGTACACTGTCCGGGTGCCGAGGATATTGTTGACGCTACCTGGCATCTGGCCGCTCCACAGAGGCGATTCGATTCTCGACGACGTCAAATCGGTGATCCAGGTCGGAGTGATGTTTCTGTTGATGTGCTTCTTATTAGTGCCCCACGTGATCTACACGTTTCACGACTGCGACGACCTGACCCGGTACATGAAGGTGATCGCCGCGCAGGTGTTCAGTCTGCTGGGCATCATCAAGTTCTGGGTGATGATCTTCAAGAAGAAAAGGTTCAGAGCTTGCATCGCGGAGATGGATCTGCAGTACGCGAACGTCGAGTCCGAAGAGGATCGACTGGTGATGAAGAACTCCGCCAAGGTCGCCAGATTTTTCACCACCATCTATCTGGGCCTTTGCTTCGGCGGCGCTTTCCCCTACCACATGATCATGCCATTCTTGTCCGAGAAGGTCCTCAAAACGGACAACACCACTCAAATACCTCTGCCTTATCTGAGCAATTATATATTTTTCGTGATCGAGGACTCGCCCATGTACGAGATCACGTTCGCTGTGCAAATAGCGATCAGCAACATGATATTGTTCATCAATTGCGGGACCAATAGTCTGATCGCTAGCATGACCATGCATTCGTGCGGCATGTTCAAGGTCGTTAACAGGCAACTGGTATCGCTTTACGATGCTAATCGAGATGAGATGAAGGACTGTTTGAGGGGCGTCGTGCGCCATCATCTGAGAGCTATCGAGTAAGAACGTCATTGTGCATTAATACAGGCTGAACCACGGAATGCGATCAATTATTAATGAGCGATCGGAAATATTTTTTTTCCTAAAATTGTTCGATTAGCAGATACTATTTTTCGTCGTGATTTCTGATATAATGTTGAATTACAGATTTGCAGAACTCATCGAAACCAACTTGAACACAGTGTTCCTTACGGAAATGGTCGGCTGTACTCTCATCATATGCTTCCTCGAATACGGAGTGATTATGGTACTGTAATGAAAATTGTAAGAATAAGAGAAGCAACGAACCAACACTGATCATATATGTAGACTGTTAAAAATATTTTTAGGAATGGGAAGATAAGAATATGCTGAGTACGGTGATATATTCCCTTCTGATGACGTGGATGTTCTTAAATGTGTATATATTATCGTATATCGGCGACTGTCTCAAGCAAGAGGTATATCTTTCGTATAACATTTTCTTGTCGCCTAGTTTAAGTTTCCTTTTCACTCAGAGCCTGAAAGTGAAGTTAATGGCGTATCACATGCCGTGGTACGAGTACTCCGAGGATGTAAAGAAGAATTTGAGAATGATCATGTTCCGTCCCACCCGTCCCACGTGCTTCACCGCAGCTAAGTTTTTCGAACTGTCTCTTCAAGCATTCTGCGACGTAAGTAAATGCTACGACAACGTTATTGGACAAGGTTGTGAAAAAATTGTTTAAAAATATTGTATACCCAGTCACAAAAATGTTGCACGTCCATCAAAGGGATGATACCTGACGTCATTCGAAGTAACTTTTTCCTTTGCGAAAATATTCTCCGCGGCTTCGTTCAGGAGTTATTATGGAAAAACACGGGCCAATCAGAGCACGGCTACAGCAGACGGCTTCCGGCTCGGCCAATGCCAACGTCACGCTCCGCGCGAGCCGTTGTGACGGCGCTCTGTTTGGTCTGTGTTGTTCGTTGATAACTGCTGAACGAAGCCACGGAGAACATTTTCGCAAAGGAAAAAGTTGCTTCGAATTAACTCAGGAATCGTCCCTTTCAACGAGGCACAACATTTTTGGGACACTCTGTATACTGTACTTCAAGACACGAGAAACAGAAACTGAAATGTCGTAGGTGGTGAAAACCTCCGCGGCGTATTTGAACTTCCTTCGTACAATGACAAGATGAAGAGGATCTGTAAGGCGAAGTTGCGATTGGAGAAATGTTGATTTGTACACGTGCGTTTATTAAGTTGATACTTTGCAAATACTACTGTTAGTTAAAACGAAACGCTTTACCTACTGGTTTTAATAACCTTTCCATTTGTTTGCGCTATCGCGGATTGCGTATCACTGTCTTTGCGTATGCTCGCAGCGTACCCACGATTTGTTTTCATCCAGACCGAAACTTCTCCCGTCGGCGACTGAATTGATCGCGACTACTGGCAACCGTTCTCCACGCAACTCCTTTCCAATCGGTGCAAACTTTTCAGACAGAAAAATTATGTCCAGATAAAACTTCGCAGCAGTGTTAACACTCCGACGCAAAGTTTTAGAAGGGGTGAATTCGGTATTTTTGTTTTAAACGTTGAAATTTAATTTTCTGCGAAAAGTATTACGTAGACGATATCGCAAGTTGGTCACAGTTCAATAGCTTGTTACAATTTTGCTTGTAAAAATTTATTTTCCAAGAAGATATAATAATAATAATCTCGTAGTCATTTCAAATTCGCCCTCCATACCGAGAGTATTTTACAATTCTGAAATTTCG